>JAMXBB010000004.1:32243900-32429318 GCA_024138015.1 Lumnitzera littorea | reverse complement strand
TAAAATGGTATTGGACCACGTTCCACATCTTGGGAATATATATAAATGACTGACACAAACATATAATCATACTACATATATTAACAAGTTATGGAACGTAGTCCAATACCATTTTACCATAGTTATGTAAAACTATAGTAGGGGCTTAGCACTTACGTATATATTCTAATATTAGGAACATATATATAAGTTACAATTCATAAAGTTATTATCATATAAGACTTACAGCACGTATCATTTCATAGTTACAAGTTAACTTTGAGTATGATATCTAAGTTTTTGTATACTTTGAATTGCAACATATGATCATAAACATATAAGCTACAATATATATACACTATATGAGAGTAACTTTAAATACAACTAACTAAACATTATTTATGTTATACCATTTTGATTGTATCAAATCCCTTTCATAATATCACAATTAAGTTTCAAAGCAGTTAATATAAAATGATATTTCCTGTAATTATTATTAATTATCCATTTTGTAACACATTACCTCAAAATTATCCATTTTCCACATTTCTTGAATCATAATAATGATATATCCTACCAAATTATTTATTTCTATATATTAGACTATAAGATAGGATTTTCCTCAAATCCCGCTACAAATTCCGGTGAAATTCCAACTTCATGAATATTTCCTTTGTGAATGATATGCCTTCCATGATGAACTATATCATATCTATATATAGTTATGTATATATATGTATGTATATAGCTTTAACATTTCCTATTGCCAGACTTGTTATTTTTCAAATGTTTAGTGATCCTTTAAATAGGAACATTGGTGGTAGTTAGTTGCTTTGGGCACAAGAATTCGGTGGTGTAAATTCTTCATCATGACGCTTTTAGAAATTGTGGTGGGAGTTAATATTAATACTTTATAACAAATGCATATCCTTCAAATGTTGACTTGTTTGTCCTTATACCCTAAGTTTTGTTAAGCAATTTCCTGGATACAATAAATCGAAGCTGCGGAAATATTTTAAGATTGCATCTACCACTAGGTAGTTATTTCGACACGATTCAATCTTGCATGACTCTTTTAAGTTAAAGTTTATCTTAATTTAACATAAGACAAAGTTTCATAATATTTTTAAAAATAATAGAATATTATACTATACATCCTATCCCAATCTTTACCCTTAAAATTTGTCTCAATAAACACTTTCTCTCTCTCTCTTTTTTTTTCTTTTCTTTTTTTTTTTTTTTTGCCAGCAATAAGGTTTATACTTTCAACTTGTTTTGAAATTTGACTTCATATAATTGTTCCTTTTAACTTTTAGGGTTTCATATTACCGTTGTGGTGTTATTCAAAAGAAATTTATCATTAGTCCTAAGTTTCGAGACAAAAGGCCTAAATATACTTCTATTAATATTATTATTTAATGAAGTCTATATAAAATGTAGTACTTAGAACACCAAAATATATAGGGTTAAATTTATACTACTTTGTTAAATTCTAAGCTTACTAACTTGAATAGTAAGCTATTATGGAGTATCACAACTATACATTTTAGTCCAATATATGAATAAGTTATCCACACATTATGACTACAATAGCTATGTTAAAACCTTTCTAATGCAACATCATAATTTTCCTTGGAAAGCTATCTTTAGATATTGAGCTATATCTCATAGCTAATCATTTCTTCCAAAGGAATCGATCTCCACTATCACCCTAAATTTTCTCTTTATTTACAATGTGATGCCCTATCTAACTCTATCGAACTTGTTCTTAAACCTGAGGATAAGAAAACTTATTACCTCAGCTTACACTAAGTTGAGTGATAGTGGATAGACAAGTAATAATACAACGAAATACATAGCACAAACATATAGTTATTATATTAACTTTATCATCTAGCCAATAAATATAAAATGAAATTAATGTACGTCATGATAATACATGTGACGTACATCGATGCTAATATCTTAGCCTAGCTTAGCAATTCATTAAATTGGTCAACTTCAATCCAAGTATCAGGATAATATATCCAAAAACCTAGCAATAATTCAACTTAGCACTAACAACATGAACTAGTTAGAAAATCTAGCATATAACTAGTCAAGTGGATACAATGCAATTTCTATATGCTTAAAAACCTGGTTTTTATAAATCAAGTCACTTACTTAGTAAGCTTTTATATAAAACCTAACCTAGCAAAATCTCAATTTGAAAACTTAACCTGTAAATCCTTTTCATGCCATATCATGAATGCATCAAATCACATATCAAGGAAGGCCCAACAAATGACCAAGCCAATTTACTCTTTTACATTTTAACCTAGCCTTAACTTTGTTTTATTTGTATTTCTAAGATTTCGATATCGAGTTTATTTAAGTGAACACCTTGAGAGATAAGGTTAGTACCTAATTCTTTTATTAAGTTAGTGCAGAATCAAGCATCATAAAATCAATCAATAGACTAGCAATAACATATTCCATTCACAATACACGAGTCAATCAACTACGTACATATCCAAAAGATCAAGGATCAATTGAGTAGTTTGTCAAACAACATGTCACATTCACACACAAGATCAATCACATGCATTATAGTTAAATAAGTTACGAGTAGATAAAATATATTTTATTACACAAGAAATCCACTTACCTAGCTTATTGATAGCTATGATAATACTCGCTAGCAAGAGCCTCCTCTTTAGCTACTTCACTTAACAAGGATATAAGGCACCAAAGTCAGCGATAGTTTATGTGTGTATTTTAAATTGTTAATAGTTTACTTTTACTTAAGGTTTATGGGTTAATGCTATTCTTTAAGAAAATATTTGTTTTGAGCTTTCTTTAACTTAGTTTCTGATTTATCCCTTGATTTAGCCCTTAAACTATCATCTAAATTATCCTTTAAGCTAGGTTAATTTTAAAGTTCTTAAATGAATATTATCTGAAACATATCCTTAGTCCCTACTAGTTATGAGTGCCAATTACAACCTTTGATTCAATCTTTATACCCAACTTATACAAAAGCCACCAAAAATACCCTGTGATTCTTTCTTTGAATTTGCTAAAAAACTACGTAACTTATCAAATTTCTGCATAACATGACTTTCCTGACCATTTAAAATCTAATTCCATAGAAAACTCACTCTTACACATTAATTTGGAGCCGGTTAGTAAAAATCTTGAACTTACTCATTTTACTTGCGAACATTTAATTTTATAATTAACTCACATAGGGGAAGCATCGATGTCCACGATGAGACTATCGACCTTACATCATGTTCCTGCTAATATTATCAATATGTTGACATCACTCAGGGTTTTTAAGGATATGAGCTGCTAATATTATCAATATGTTGACATCACTCAAGGTTTTTAAGGATATGGCGCTGAAATCTCAGAGACAGGGTAGTTCAATGTTAGATTATACAAGATAATATATACCTATATTGTAATAACATGTGTAAATTATATTTTAGACTAAAAATAATAGCACAATAACTAATTATATTCAAGGTGACCCAGAGTATCTTTCTCTCGGAAGATGATTTTATTTGGTTGCGGACAAGATAAATATATCGTCTGTTTTCTTTTTTTTTTCTTTTTTTTTTTTAGTTTTTTTCTTTACACTGCAAATAGCACTTGTCCATCAAGTCAGGGGAAGCAAGTGAGACTAACCTTGAATTTTCTCAGTTACTTGTACAGCGTGAAGATTTTAGAAGTTGGTTAAAAGCTGCCGCCAAAAACAGATTGTTTGTCCCTCCGATCTCCGATGACGCTCCAACGCTGGACTGTGTCAAAGAGGCTTCTTTTCTGGCAATTATTTTGATGAACAGTTTTGAGAATTTTCTGAACTGCAGTAACATAGGTAACGGTCATTAGGAGCAAAAGTAGGATTTTGCTTTTAAGGGAAGACTATTCTCACATCTAAATGTTTAGTTATGATATGGCCAAATATTCAGGTCTTCTCCTTGTGTAAAGCTTAAGGTTTCGGTCCGCTAACAAGAGAAAAGCTAGATGCTTAGGTGTTGAACTATTACTTTACCACCATAGTAGAGTCAATATTCATACTGATTAAGCGTCCTTCCATCAAATTATCAAAGTCTTCTCCTTTGATACCACACTTCTCTTAACATGATACTCCCTTGCTGAAAGTTGCCAGTACATTTCTTTGATTAACTTTTAGCATTTTATGAGTACATTCTACGTTCCTTCAACGACTATGTTATTTTATATATTTAACTATCTAATGTTGTAGTTAGTTTATACACTTATTATGTGTACTTTCATTTAAAATATTATTATATTATATGTTTAATTATTAACTTTTGCATAAATCATATAATATGTATTGAATATTAAATCGTATTTTGAAACTCATATTTCATGTTACCAATTGCAGGTTAGTTTTTCTTACTTCCGACAATAACCTTCTAAATCCCATGTTCCAATAAAAATAAAACCTCATTCACAATCCAAACTAATTGCTCAAAGATTGGGGCCTTATAATTCACTCATGGGCTTTAATCTCACTCTTTTCCTAACTTAATCGAGTGGTAACACCATTTTAAGAAAAAAATATATAGTTTCCATTTAAAATTCAAACTTCTCCTATTCTAGTCAAAAGACTTATATTAAAACGAGCAGGGTTTAGTATCAATCTAATTAGGAAAAATGGAGACTAAATCTTCAACTCAATAGATCAGTAACTCCATTGGGAAATCCTTAATGGGCTAGCTATAAAAGATCCATAACATAATTATTTAGGTGTTCAATTTTTTAGGTAAAAATAATGATAAATGTAAATAATAGTCTTATACATAATTGAGTTTTTCATCCTCTTGTAAATAGTTTTGCTAATACTAGTACTAGTGATGCGAGAAAAGAAAAGAAAAAGGGGTAGCCTAATAGGCCTTAGGAGCAATGTGATGTGTGCTTAGATATGGTCAAACTCGAACCATCCTAAGACTCTATAAGGGTTTAAACTTTAATTTTGGTTATAAGCAGCTTACTATGAGTTTTCAATTGAATGGCCAATTAATGGATTTACAAGGGAATACGAAAGTATTAATTAGATAGATAGAACACAAATAGCTAAAGAAATTGGTATAGTTGAACAATATAGCATGTTTATTTCACTTGGGTAGCTTAGAGGAGTGAATCATTCATATATACCACCAACAACAATTACATAGAAGAATTATTGGGTAGATTCAAGGACGATTTGTGACTCTATTATCATTACCTCCATTAAGATCCATCTAACATCATATCCATCTAAATGATGAGAACTAGGCTATAAATGTTCAATCTTACCAATATCCTTATTTTCAAAAGAATGAGATTGAGAAACTTATCCATGAAATGTTGGAGTCTAGTGTTATTAGACTAAGTATTAGCGCTTTTTCTTCAACAGTTCTTTTTGTAAAGAAATAAGATGTCTCTTTGAGGTTTTGCAACAATTATGGAGCCTTGAATCAAGCAACAAATATGGATAAGTTCCCTATCTAAACTATATAAAATTTACTAGTTGAATTGGGAGGAGCCATAGTATTTTCAAAGATGGATTTGAGAGTAGGGTATCATCAGATTCGTGTGAATCCCAATAACATCCACAAAACCACCTATCATACTAATGTAGGTCACTATGAGTTTCTAGTAATGTTGTTTGGCTTATCAAAGGCCGCCATCCACTTTTCAAGGGATAATGAACGATATCTTTAGCCATATATATGTAAATTTATTGTGGTTTTCTTTGATAATCTCTTAGTTTAGTAAATTATTGGATGAGCATTTTCATAATTTATAATAGAATCCATCATGTCTTAGAGAGAACACTTTTTATTTGACCAAAAGCAAGTATTTTTTTGCTCAATCTAGCATTGAGTACCTGTATCATATAATATCATCAAAAGGTTTAAAGCTAGACCTTAATAAGCTTAAGGCTATTAAAGAGTGTACTCAACTAATCAATGTCAAATAACTGAGAGGATTTTTAGGTATTTCTAGTTATTATAGGTGTTTTGTGCACAATTATGATAAATTAGCTACACTATTTACTAACATGCTTAAGAAAGATGCTTTTGAGTGGAGTTAAGAAGCAACCTAGGTGTTTAATACATTAAGGGAAGCATTGATGACAATACTAGTATTAGCACTACAAGATTTCTCTATAGCTTTTATAGTAGAGACTGATGCATTAGGCATAGGGATAAGGGTTATATTGCATCATGGAGCCAATCTTATAGCATATTTCAGCAAAAAATTGAGTTTAAGATAGTAGAAGGATAGAGCTTATGTGAGAGAGTTGGTTGTAGTTGTCGAATCTCTCCAAAAGTAGAGACAATATCTACTTGGGCTACATTTTATCATTTGGATGTATTAGAAGAGTTCAAGAGATATAATGACACAAGGTGATTCAAACACTAAAACAATAATAGTATTTAATTAAACTGATGGTTATGCCTATCATTTTGAGTGTAAGCCTAGAATTGAGAACAAGGTAGCAGTTGCTTTGTCAAATGGTTTGACAATCACTTTCAAATGTCGACTACATTCCTAACATCATTTGATTTCATCATTATGCTTAAGAAAGAGTTGCAAAAGAATGAAGAATGGATTGATTTAAAGTTGAAGTTTGAAAAGGGGGAGTCAACCTTATGGTTTATAAAGATGATTTGTTGTCTGTAGGTCATAGAATATGCATTCCATCCTCTTTATCTCTTATTACTACACTTTTGATGGAATTTCATGCTACACCTATGGGAAGACATGCAAGAGTTTTGAAAATTTTTAAGAGGTTGAGTGCAGCACCTTATTAGAGGGGGATGAGAATGGATGTAGGAAATTTTGTGAAGAGATGCCATGTCACTCAATAAGTTAAGTATTGGACAACAAGTGTAGTAGGTCTCATTCAACCTTATCTTATTCCTCAAAAGGTATTTGAGGATATTTCCATGGACTTTATAATTAGCTTACTAGTTTCCAAGGGATATTCAGTTATTTTAGTATTCATTGATAGATTGACCAAATATTGACATTTAGGCCCTTTAATAACTGCTTACACAGCCACATCTATAGCTAAATGGTTTGTAGATATTATGGTAAAATTACACAGCATACCTAAATCTACTGTGTATGATACGGATAGAGTATTTATGAGTCATTTTTGGTAAGCACTTTTTAAGTTCAATGGTATACAATTATGAATGAGTTTGGCCTATCATCTACAAACAGATGGCTAAACAAAGCTACTAAATAGATGTGTGGAATATTATTTGTAAGCCTATGTAATGGATAACCTTAAGGAGTGGCCCAAGTATTTGCCTTGGACAAAATTTTGTTTCAATACAAGTTTTTACACAATTTCTAACATGGCCCAATTTCAGGCTTTATATGGAAGGGAGCCACTTAAATTTCCTAATTATGTTAAGGCTTAAGCTCCATAGAGGCTGTTGATTAGGAGCTGATTTCTTGAGATGATATCTTACGAGCATTAAAATAGAACTTAACTAAGGCACAATAGAGAATGAAAAGGTTAGTAGATCAGACTAGAATAGATAGAGAGTTATAAGTAGGGGATTTTGCTTATGTCAAGTTACAACCCCATCATTAGGCTACTTTATCTTGTAGACTATCTTATAAGCTATCTAAAAGGTATTATGGATATTTTTATGTCTTACAAAAAATTGGATCTATGACTTATAGGCTTGCTTTACTAGAAGACTCTTGCATACATCCAATTTTTTGTATCTCATTACTTAAGAAAGCTCAGGGTAATATAGATGTACTGAAAGCCTTACCAGCAGAAGCCATCACTAATTATCCTATAGTGAGACCTCTTGCTATTATGGATGATAGAGAGATTATACAACAAGGGCAAACAATTTGACAGTTCGAAATACAATAGGAGTCGCTTAATCCATCAAATGCTATATAGCTTGATTAGATGTACTAAAGCAAAGATTTTTCTTCATTTGACCTTAAGGATAAGGTCAATGTTTCATTGATGGGGGAAATTGTTCTAATAAGGAATATAGAGAAGAGATTAAAGAGAAATATTACAAAACCTAGTTATCTCAAAGATTATATTGAGTAAGGACTATACAACATGTAAGTAGTGATAGTTAGCTGTTGTACATGTATACAGTAGAATGTCAAAAAATCAAAATAGAAAAAGATATGGAGTTACAAGATCCCTTTTGAGAAATAAGCCTTATACTTTAGAGTTTCTCGGGAACTTAGATCTAGATCTGTAGTTTTTATATTTTCCCTTACAAAACAAACAAACAATACTTAGTTAGCAATAGATATAGAAAGTCGAGAGAGGAAGAAAGAAAGATAGGGGAGAGAGAGAGAGATTACCTTTAGTTCTTAATTTTTTTTAGGCTTAGGTTTTCTAAAATAAATGTTAATAGTAAGTTGGACCGTGTAAACCCTACAAATTTCTTAGATAGGAGGTTATAAGTCAATAAGATTTCCTAAAAGGTACCCTTAGTGATAGGGATCAAGGATTGATTACACGCTCCCGAGCCCAAAGACTCTCTTAGGTGGTCCGCCGAGCTATCCAAGGTGAGTTAAGTGCCGAGAAGTAATGCTTACCCTAGTCCGATTTGTCGAGTTACTTTGTTCTCCATGCCAACTAAGATGCTGCCAAGGTGATCAACTAACATGTTGAGTCGAACCCTTCACTAAACCATAGTCCAAGCACCAAATCAGAATGTAGCAATCTCTACTTTGCCGAGGCCAAGTAGAACTGTTAAGAGCCGACCATCCGAGGTCAACCCTAATGTGGGCCATCCTTGAACCAACTACTATCCAACCCCTTTTGATGTCGAACAAGCCTGAATCGAGGTCTACCCCTACCTAGACCACAATATTATCAGAATCATAGTATAAATGTGTACGCACTGTCCTTTATTGACATCCATACCGTCCTTTCTAACAAAGGACGTCCGTGTTCCTTCTTTTGCACGATTTCATATTTTCCTTGTAAATCATTCTTTTTGTTTTTAGCAAATAAGGACAATTTTTTTGTAATTTCTTTAACTTAGGATTTGCCTTAATGGGATGATATAAATGCCATCATATTGTAAAAGTTAATGATATCAGAATATAGAGAATTCATTGAACTTTTTCACTCTCGAGCTAAGTGTCTCTTTTACTCTTATGCTACTCTTATCTAGCCCATTTGAGTATGAACTAATGGCTAGTGGCTAGTGGCTAGTGACCTTTGGCTATACTTGTGTGTCATATCAAGTGTAACCTGAGCACGTGTAAGGTGTTGGTGCATCATATCCTTTGTTGGTGTACAGGAACCCCCTGCTTAACCTTTGACTATCACTTACCTTCTAAGCCATCTTACGGCTTGGACCTATCCCTTTAGTTATGCGTGATATCGGGTTCATGTGTTCATCCACGAGTTCATATCATCTTGGTATCTTAGCTTGGCTACATTCAAAGTTAGATTTTGCTACTATGTTCTTTTAATAGTTTATCACTGCTCTCGTGTGATAGTGATTCTATTATTAGCTTTAAAGCTTAGTAGTGAGAAGTGTTTTGTACTCTGTTTTCGATATGCTAAAATAGAGTATGGTTAACTATATGTTTGTTAAGAAATTGTCATTGTGAAGTAAACATCAATGTTGGATTCAAGTGTATAAGGGATTTTGGGAAACTAAGAAAGTGATACTCGACATGGCTAAGGGTGAAAAGGAAGCTTTGCACCTCAATCGGTAGGTGACTGCTTGGATAGGCTTACCGACTTGGTAGCTAGCCTAGTGACTGTTACCCAAGAAGATAGACAACGAGCTAGAAATAGCTTCACTAGAGAACGTAAGCAGCAATAGTAAGGCAATGGTCAATTTAGCCGGGTTAATGCCCTAACTTACCTACCTCGAGCTAAAGGAGTTAGTAAGGATGCTAGACGAAGGTTAGCGCTTGAAAAGATTGAAGAGGAAGCAGAAGGAGTTGACAAAGCAGAGAAGTACTACAAGCTTGAGAAAAGAAATATACGAGCCCTTAAAGTCGAAGGACTCAGGATACGTATCCCAAGTTTTTCTAAAAGTAGTGATATCGAAGACTACCTAGATTGGGTAGACAAGATTGAAAAGCAATTTGAATGCCACGAAGTGCTTGACAATGCAAAGGTTAGACTTACTATATTAGAGTTCACTAGTTATGTCACCTTATGGTAGAAGAACTTGCAAGCTACCAAAAGAAGGGAAGGAGAACGAAAGATTAGGAATTACGATGATATGAAGAGAGTTTTACGGAGAAGGTTTGTGCCAAGCTATTATTTATAAGATGCTTTCAAGAGACTGCAAGAACCAAGACGAGGAGCATTGAGTGTAGATGCTTGTGTTAAAAAGTTCTAGATACTAATGATTCGATGCGAAGTCGTGGAGCTAGAAGACCGAACTATATCTTGATTCATTGGCAGATTAAAGTATGAGATTGGAGATGTCTTGGAAACCCTGGATGTTAGGATACTCGATGATGCAATTTGAGCCACCCAAAGGATAGAAAGGCGTCGAATAAGAAGATTACAACTACTTGTCAATCGTCCTGGTAGTAGCTAACTTGATTTGAGCAAACCTGTATAAATGGAATCGAGCAAGGTCATAGAGACCTAACCTGCTCAGACTACTCAAGTAGAGGAGAAGGAACCTCGAGGAAGTTTGAGAAGGGCAAGAGTTCAGGAAAGAAGACAAGTGAGATCAAGTGTTTCAAATACCAAGGATTTGGACACATGGCTACTTAACGTTTGAACAGGTGAATGATAGTAATTAGAGGGGAGGCACCAACTGTAGAGGTCATAAGTATAGATGAAGAAGTAGAGGAGCTGAAAGAGGAGTTGAAAGAGGATGGACAAATTGAGCTGTTCTATGAGGAAGTCATCTATAGTAAGGAAGGCAACTTTATGCAAACTACTTTAGTATTGGGGAGGATGATTGGTGTTAGTCTTGTACCTAAAGACAAACAGAGAGAAAATATCTTCTATATTGGGTAAAAGGTGAATGAATCACTATGCGTGCTGATTGTAGATAATGAGAGCTATACTAATGTAACCTCCACATTTATGGTCTAGTAGCTGAAATTATTGACCATGCCTTACCCGAAACCTTACAAGCTTCATTAGCTCAATGATAAGGGAGCCTTACAAGTGAACAAGCAGGTGTCTGTGCCGATTTACATTGGTAAGTATCAAGATGAAGTGCTCTATGATGTACTACCCATGAGTGCGTCCTACATTCTACTTGGACCACTATGGATGTTTGAACAAGCAATTATGTATGACAGTAGGAGGAATACATGTTCTGTAGAGCATGAAGGAAGAAGGGTGAAATTGAGTCCCATGACTATCGAGCAGGTAAAAATCATATAGTCCCAACTTAGTTGAACCTTGAAGATGGAGGCTTTGGTGCTGACCCGAGCCAAACTGAAAAGAGAAATGGAATTAGAGGGACTTATCTATTTGCTTGTCAGGAGGCTTTTAGAGATGAAACTCAGGGAGGAAGAGTTGTTAATCGAGCTAAAAACCCTACTGGAGGACTTTACCGATTTGTTTCCAAAGGAGCTACTAGAGGGTTTACTTCCAATCTGAGGTGTCGAGCATGCGATTGACCTATAGTAGGAGCTACCTTACTGATCAAGCTTGCCTATAGGCTGAACCATAAATAGGCTGCGAAGCTGTAGAGGCAAGTAGATGACCTCATGGAGAAAGGGTACTGGCCTTATTAGTGCCAAAGAAAGATGGGTCTTAGAGGATGTATGTAGATAGCTAAGCTATCAATTGAATCACCATCAAGTACAGGTATCCCATACTTAGACTTGATGACATGTTAGATAAGTTAAGCCGAACAAGAGTGTTCTCCAAAATTGATCTCAAATCTAGATACCATCAAATTTGAATAAGCAAAGGCGATGAGTGGAAGACCACCTTCAAGACATGACATGGTTTATATGAATGGCTTATAATGTCATTTGGGCTATCCAATGCATTGAATACATTCATGCGACTTATGAATCATGTGCTCTAAGAGTTATTGGGAAGGATTGTCATAGTTTATTTTGACGACATCTTAGTATATAGTCCAAACTTTGAGATGCACTGAGAGCACCTCTAACAAGTGCTTGCAAAACTCCAAGCTAAATAGCTCTACACTAATTTGTAGAAGTACAATTTTCGCCTATCCAAAGTGATCTTCTTAAGATTTGTTATGAGTGGAGGTGGTATCTGAGTTGATGAGGAGAGGATAAGAGCGATTATAGAATAGCTTGAGCCAACCTATTCTGCCGATGTGAGGAGTTTCCACGGCATAGCATTATTCTATTGCTGATTCATAAAGAACTTCAATACAATTGTAGCCCTTCTTACTGAACTCTCGAAGAAGAATATTGAATTCAGATGGGGTAAGAAAGAGAGGAGGAGTTTTGAAGACATGAAGGAGAAGCTAACTATAGGCCCCATCTTAGCTTTGTTGAGCTTCGACAATGTAATTGAGGTAAAGTGTAATGCATCCAGACTAGGCATAGGTGCTGTGTTGATGCAGGAAGGCCGACCTATTGCTTATTTCAGCAAGAAACTTCAAGGAGCCACACTTAACTACTTTGTCTACAATAAGGAGTTCTACTCCTTAATTTGAGCCCTAACGATGTGGCAACATTACTTGCTGCCTAAGGAATTGTGATCTATACTGATCATAAATCCTTGAGATATCTAAAGATCCAGTCGAAGTTATCCCAAAAATAAGCTAAGTAAGTTAAGTTCATGGAGGGTTTTTCTTATGTTAGAAAACACAAGAACGAAAAGAACAATGTAGTGGCCGATACCCTATCGAGACGACATACCCTCCTAACCAAATTATACACGAGGCTACTTAGGTTTTCAACCATCAAGAATTTGTATGCCGAGGACCCATACTTTGGTCTTATCTATGTTTGTTGTGAGGAAGGATGGATGTTGGATGACTATCATAGGGAGGATGGATACTTCTTCAGGAAGAGGAAGCTAAGTATCTTGACTTGTTTTATGTAAGAACTGCCAGTACATGAGGCACATGGAGGGGGATTGATAGGATACTTTGGCCAATGCCGAACTTATGAGGTATTGTCCATTAGATTCTTTTGGCTGAGGATGAAAAGAGTTGTCCGATCCTTGCTAGAAAGATTAACGACTTACCGAAAAGCACAGAGTCAAGCCGAATAAGGACACTACCAACCCTTGTCAATCCCGACCAAACCATAGTTTAAGCTGAGTATGGACTTCATGTTAGGATTATCGAGGATGTCTCGAAGAAAGGACTCCATCATGGTGGTTGTGGATCGATTTAGTAAGATGGCACATTTCGTGCCTTGTTCTAAGACTAACAATGCTTCGGCTATCTCTTTTCTTTTCTTGCAGGAGGTGATTAAGCTTCACAGCATGCCCAGATTCATAGTTTTGGATCGAAACCCTACGTTCATGAGTTACTTTTAGAGGATACTTTGGAGGCGACTAGGAACCAAATTATTGTACAACATGTCTTGCTATCTACAGACCAATGGGTAAATCGAAGTTGTCAACTGAACTATAGGAACTTTGTTATAGGTCGCTGTCGGGCGAAACATAGCCGATTGGGATCTGTATCTGCCAATCATCAAATTCACCTATAATCGGATTGCCTATAGCATCACAAGTATGTCTTCATTTGAAGTTGCCTATGGGTTCAACCTCGAGCTCCTATTGGACTAAGTACCCCTACCAAAGATTGATGATGATGATCGGTGGGCCATTAAGAAAGTTGAAGCCATCAATACCATGTACCAGAAGGTTATATAGCAATTAGGTCAAGCTGCTATTAAGCTTGAGAAGCAAAGCCGGAGGTGGAAGAAGAGAGAATTTTGACCAAGCAATTTGGTCTGGATACACCTTAGCAAGGAACGATTCTCGAACTTGAGGAAGAATAAGTTGTCTCTTAAAGCCGACAGACCTTTTAGAGTGCTTGAAAAGATCAATCCTAATGCTTATAGGATCGAATTACTTAAAGGATACGAAGTCTCGGACTCTTTCAACATTGTTGACCTCTAACCTTATACTCCTGAAGACGAGCAAATTAGACCTGAATTAGATTTGATCCTAAATCTCAAACAACTCGGAGGGGACGATAGGGATCAAGGACTTATTACATGCTTCTAAACTCGAGGGCTCTCTCAAGTTTGCCAAGCTACTCAAAGTGAGTTAAGCGCCAAGGAGCAGTGCTTGCCCCAGTTCCATCTACCAAGCTACTTTGCTCTCTATGCTAATTAAGATGGTGTCGAGGTGATCAACTAGCATATCGAGCCAAACCCTCCATTAAACCGTATTCCAAGCGCTAAATCTGTACGCAGCAACCTCTAATGTACTGAGGTCAAGCAAAACTATTAGGAGCTGACCATCCAAGGTTAACCCCAATGTGAGCTATCCCTAAACCAACTACTGTCTAGCCCTTTCTAATGTCAAACAAACTTGAATCGAGGTCCACCCTTACCCGAACAGCAATTTTGTTAGAATCACAGGAAAAACGTACACACATTGTCCTTTACTGACATCCGTACTATCCTTTCTAACAAAGGATGTTCACATTCCTTCTTTTGTATGATTTTATGTTTTCCTTGTAAATTATTCTTTTTCTTTTTAGCAAATAAGGACCATTCTTTTGTAATTTCTATAACTTAGGATTTGCCCTAATGGGATGATATAAATACCGTCATATGTAAAAGTTAATGATATCAAAATATAGAGAATATACTGAACCTTTTTACTCTCCAGCTAAGTATCGCTCTTTCTCTTATGCTACTCTTATTTAGCCCATTCGAGCATAAATTAGTGGTGAGTGACCTCTAGCTATACTTGTGCGTCATATTAAGTGTGACTTGAGCTCGTGTGAGGCGTTAGTGCATCATATCCTTCGTCGATGCATGGGAACCTCCTGCTCAACCTTCAACTATTACTTCCCTTCTAAGCCATCTTACAGCTTAGACCTATCCCTTTGGTTATGCATGATATTGCATTTGTGCATTCATCCATGAGTCCATATCACTTAATGTTGTTAAGATAACTAACCTTAAACCAATGAGATAACTCTCAAAAAAGCCAAACTCAAACTCCTAAAACCCTGGATGGCAGTCTTAGCCTTAGTTTGACCCTTACACTCAAAGCCCTAAAATATTGTAAACAAATGCCAATAACTAATGCTAACTTCTAAGGTCAACCTAATATAATAAAACCAACCCCAAACCCCAATGGGAAAGTGATTGATAAGTGAAGCCCCTAAGAGCTCCCTAAAACTAGTAAAGTGTAAACTAAGAAAAATAAAAATAAAAATGAATATTGATATAAATAATCCTTACAATGAATTCAAAACCCTCGAATATTATAGCCCTTAAATGACCTTCAAACACTAACATCCTAATTAAAGCCTTAATGCATGCAAACCTTTAAAATCATTTTAAAACCCTAATCTAAAGTAAAAAACCCTAATCTTACTAGTATACTCTAACTGAATAGTAGAACTAGTCATTAATTAGAGATTAATCACTTAGTTGCCCTAAAACCTTAATTTACCTTCTAAAACGTACCAAAACAACAATAATTGTCTCAATTCCTTAAAGTAATTAGATAAGATGACCTAATGGGTTTAACCAACTTAATTTGAGTCATTAAGCCCTAAATTGCACCTAGTTAGTGTCAAATGTACCAATAAATAAGACTAAGAAATTGAATTACACCTTAATATGCTAATCCGATTTTATATCATAATTAACTACAAATCAAGAGAGATGAATTATATGAAACCAAAGTAATTATATGGAAATATCTCCTTGAGAAAGCCAACATTATACTTGGTAAGATAATATGAATCCCATAAACTTTCAGATCTAACTCAGAGTTGAGTATAGGAGTTAATAAGCAATCCCTAAAACTGCTCAAGATATAATAATAAATGATATAATAATAAAACCAATAAATAAAATGATTAAACCTTAAATAACAAGCTATAAATCCTAAATAATAAATTGAAAAGCCCTAAAGAAAGTAAAACTATAAAACTCTTAATATATGAGAAACCATAAAATGATAGTAAAATATCAATAAACTAAATAAAACCTTAATTAGAAGTCCAAAACCCTAATTCAACTATTAAACCCTAAGTACATCTCTAAACTATTCGCTAATACCAAAAAATTTCTCCAATTACTAAGAAACCTCAAATCGCTAGTCTTGTACGTAGTTTGAAAACCTTAATAGATCTCGAATGATAAAGGACTCTAATAACCAAAGTAACATAGGTTAATAAAATTAATTAAAGTAATAAAATACGGTAAGACCCTGATTACATCATATTTAGGCCTAAATTACTTAATTAAGTATAATTGTAATTAATTAAGTTAATTACCCTTTAATCCATCTACTAAGTCTCATTACATCTTAATTAGTAACAAGTTAAACTCAATTAAGAACAAATAATAAATGATTAATAGGGAATCAAAGGTCACTTATCCTTTAGAAGACAAAATCCTCCCTCATATAGCAAAAAGTAAACAAGGTACAACAATACTAAAAAAGGACCATATACCCTTATCCTAAAATAGCCACCTTTTGTCCCCCTTAATCTACTTTCAATATTTGACATTTCATCCTAATAAAACCTTTATTTAACCTTGTTTTTTACTCTTACAAAACACTCTCAAGAAACCTAAACAAAAACCAAAGGAAAAAGGGAAGAAAACAAAAGGAGCCATTGGAAGTCCTTGCGCATATCAGTACCTTTTACTTTTACCACCAACATAAGACTCCAAATCAAAAACCACCACCACCAAAATGTCACACACACACATATTGTGTTTTCTTGCTAACAAACTCTCTCTTCTAAGGGAGTATGTTTCAACTTCGTTTATTATTGAAAAAGTTGAAACTCATATAGAGCAGTTTAAGGTAAAACTTACCATACTTAAGTTTTCTATTTACACTAGTTATACTTATGATATCTTAAGAGTTTAGGATTATAAATACTAGCTAAACATATTATAATCATATACATGTCATTTTAGAGCCATATAATCACACATTCATTTATGTACATAACTAGTTTGTTACTTACATTCTAGAAGTGGAAGAGATATTTTATATAGGTAACTTGATAAAATGATGAGAAACCACCATCAAACCCCCACTACATGTTAGGGCTGAAACATGAATAGTCCCATCTCCATCATATTTTTTATTTTTCATATTCATCTTTAAAAGACTTAGCTTAAAACACATCATGGTAGTAGTTTTTAGCATGTCACGACAAGTTGTGTAGAAAAAAAAATTAAAATTCCCTTAAAAACTCTCTTCAACTATCCAATTTACTCAAGAAAACAAGTTGTAAATTCTAGTTTAATATGTTAGTTACATGATTAATTAATGCTAATTAGGATTTAAGAAATAATTAATGGAGTTAAGTGAGATCCTAGAAGCCTAAAATGACATATAGGCTAAAGAAATTAATTTGAAGCCCTTAAATTAGGGAAGACCAAATTTGAAACACTTAGTAAAATGGATTATTTAGTGAACCCATTAGGATATTTTACCCATTAGCATAAGCTAGAATCAAGTTTAGGGGTCTTAGAATGCAAATTGGGCCAAAACTAACTTAGTTAGTAATTAAAGCCTTAGAAATTGGATTGAAAGCCTAATGAATGAAAAGAACCAGATTTGAATCCTAATAGAAAATGAACTTATCTTAAGACTTTTAGTAGGCTTTGGCCCAAAATAACAAATAGGATTAGGTTTAAGGCCTTAAAGAGTAAGTTAGGATCAAATCCTCCTAAAAAGACTAAAAATATGGCCTAAATAACATTAGGACAAGATTTGACCCCCTAAATGGACTTCTAAAATAATACCTTAAAGGCCCATTAAGTCTAAAAACTCATTGAAGTTGCCCCCTATAAGCCCCTTTACAAAATAGGACCTAAAATTAGCGAAAAGGGTATATTTAGGCCTACAAGAGTAAATCAATACCCAAATTAACAATTATAGAAATTAGAGTGAAAATAAAAATTAAAACATTTAAATAAAAGACCAAGTGTAAGGCTCAATACCAAAAGCTAGGCCAAAGCTAAAAACTAAGCCTAAATCCTGTGGTAGTGAAACGAATACCATTGACCAATGAACTTGTTTGGCCTAAACTAATTTCTTATAAGTCCAAACACCTTAAAAGGATTTCACTAAATGAAAGAACACTAAGAAATGATGAAAATCAACTATTAGAACATGATATTTCAACTTAAAACAAGAAAGTTATGATTGAAATATGAAATAGATAGAAATAGGGAAATTATATCAAAATTAGGGAATAGATTAAGTTTCAGATGAGTTTTATTTACTTTAATTACCTTACTTAGGTGAATTGTGATACCAAGTTTGAGATTACCAAGGACGACTTGAAATACTAGACTTTAAGGTTATATGAGTGTAGACACCCAATTTTTACCCTTTTATTTTATTTTATTTTATTTTCTCAATAAGTCTAAAGCTAGGAAAAACACAAAAAGAAAAAAGGAAATTAAAGAAAACCCAAAAAAATAAAGAAATTTAGAAAAAATACAAAACTAAGAAAAAGTACAAAAAAATAAGAAATTTGGAAAAATATCAAAAATAAGAAATCTAGAAAGAAACCGAAGAAGCAAGAAGTTTAGAAAATAAGAAAATTAAAAAAAGTTAGAAAATTGAAAATACTATAAAAAAATTAAAAAAATAGATGATTTTAAGGAATTTAGAAAATAACAATTTAATAGGGTATATTTTTGTAATTTTTAAATAAGTTTAGAAGTTAGGCTGTTAGGCTTGAACTTAGATTTGAATCTAGCCCAAGCTAACCTGGTTCATATGTATAAGTTAATTATACATATGGACAAGATACAACCAATGGCTTAATGGATAAGCATTTAGACTTGATATTGAGTTAAACTTGGTGGTTAAGGGTTCAAATCTTTACGAGAGCATATAAAGTTTTTTCATTTTTTATCACATCAGGAATTGCTACGTGTTAGGATCTTATTGCACTACATGTCTTGATACATTGTAGCATCAGATTTGTCGATGTTGTCGTAGTACTAAGCTACATAGCTTGTCATGTCAACTGCCATGTATCACGAGTGGATACGTAGCACATGATGGTTAGTCGGGGTTGGCCAATGTGATGCTACGTCAGCATTTTCTCTCTCTTTCCCACCTCTTTCTTCCTCTATCCAGCAATTTTCCCCCCCTTCCTCGGTTGAAAAACAGCCTACCCCTTTCACTTTGGAGCCAATTTTTGCACAAATTTCACATACACACATATGGTTTCTTTCTTTGATTTTGTTTACCCCATGGCCTACTTTGAATTGGTGTCAATAATGCGTCTAAATTCAGTCAAAGGAGCATCTAAATTGAGCATCAAAAGTTAGAAAAAAACTGAAATTTTGACCATTTGCGTTTAACTCCGATTCGAGCTTTCCATGTTTCTAGGTTAAATTCATGTATAAAAGGGGTGTTGGGGGAGCTCATTAGAGGGACAATCAACTAGAATCACTTAAAACGCCTTCTCTCTCTCTTGCAATCACTTTCTCTCTTTAGCTCAACTATTGAACACCCTCTCTCCTAGCCATTCTCGACCATGCCCACCACCACAATAGAGCTCCCTTATGCTTGGGCATCCGAACCCAACCACCTTTATCCCTACCCATACCCCTTAACAGTGCCACCAAACCACTAAGATCCTTTACCATCGCAACCACCCTTTTTAGAACTATCACCACTACCACTACTCCCTATATGAAAACAACCTCACTATGAAGCTCACTATACCCTAGAACCTACCTAGCCACTCATTTGGACCCAACCAAACACCTCAAGGATGACACCTAAACACTACCATCGACCACCACTCACCAACACCACCTAAACCACCCCAAACATTTTTGGCACTTTGCCTACCCCCCATAAACCCAATAAAATACTCACAAAAACCCCTTTTTCCAATCGTTTAGGTAGTCGGAAATGTTTGGAGCTTCTCTATTGTATGCAACTACCTTCCTTCCATCTGCGACCTAATATAAGCATTTAAACTGACCTAAAGACCTAACCTAAGATCTGAGACTTGCTCCAATCCGAACCTAAGACCTGTATGCCTACACTTGGTTTAGCCTCTTTCCATTTGAATTATTCTCTCTTTTTGCTTTGTTTATTTGGCTTTTGTTTTTTTTATTTATTTCTTTATTGTTTATTTATGTACATGTAAATGTAATACATAAAAGAAAAGGAAGAAAAAAGGAAAAAAAGAAAATGAAAAAAAAAGAAAAAGAATAAAATAGATAAAAAAAAGTAGTATACCTCTCATTTATTTATTAGAAATAAATAAAATGAGATTAGAAAATAAAAAATATAAAAATAAAAATAAATAGGCAAATAAGTTAATGGATAAAGTTAATTGTTTTTCTTTTTAAACACTCAAAAAAGTCAAGTTTTTCCAAGATTAAAAAAAAAAAAATTGGATTCTTTTTAAAGTTACGACTTTTATAATTTTTCAAAAATAAAAATGAAAAATCCAATTTAAGACCTTTTTTAGGAATTTTCTTCAATAAACCAAATTGAGTAAAACATAAAATCGATCATTTTTTCAAATTAAAACAAAACCAACCTATTAAAGTTTTACAAAATGAACTACGTACATTTGATCCCGAATAGTAGGTACATAGGTAACTCTAGGGCGATGATAAAAATAAAAAAATCTAATTTTCTTTTTTCTTTTCTAGATTATTTAAGTTATCCAACTAAAGTAATTAACAATTGAGTTTTGTCTTATGAAATAAAAATGTGATTTTTAAAATTAAGGTTAAATTTGGAAAGTCAATGGTACTCATAAGGGTTTAAAATTCTTAACCCTTGAATCTCGATCTCTTCTTTTAGAAATTATTTTTTTAAATTGGTTTTTATCGAAAAACTAGTAGCTAAGTTATAATCATTTCACCTAATTGATTATAACTTAACTCTTTTTTCCTGATTTTAGATAGGTAGCGACTCCAAAGCATTTTCAAAATACAAAAAGAATCGGTTTTCTTTACACCCTAGTTGAAGATTAGAATTGAATGATAAGGGTTTAATACTAGTCAATTTAGAGAAAACTTATTTTATAAAATTGGGAGGTAAAAAACCAAGCTCATTAGCTTAGCGACTTCATTGGGGAACGTCAAGGGGGTTAATCATTCGACTTTCCAAAATTAAAATTTATCTCTATAAATCACCTTATGGCAATTTATTTATTTATTTGTTCTTTATTTGTATTATAATTGTACTAATATTTTTACAGGTTTAGTTTTATGTATTTAACTATTTAGGGGAGAGGGAGGGGTGGGGAGGAGGTTGGCTTTATTTCTTGTACCATCAATACATGATAGATAAGGTCGAACTTAGGCCATTGTCATTGTATAAGTTCTGAGCATAGTAGGGCAACCACCATTCGAGGCCGATTAGGTTACCTCACTTAAACTTTGATGTGACCAAGGAACCATTTTTTAGAAATGCGTAAGGTTACAGAGATTAAGGATTGCTAGAACCTACTATTCTTGCATACATTCTTTAGAGTTTGGCGAATAACTAATAAGGCAGCATTGTTATAAAAGAGAAAAAGAAAAAAAGAAACTCAAAGCTTCTTTCACTATATTTTTCCTAGAATTCACTCTTAGCTTCTAGTTATCTGTTATTAACTTTATTGTTATCATACCACATGCATTGGGATATGGGGAGTCATTATTGCATCAAAGATGCAGGGTAGATGTGGTCAGAACCAGGCCATCTTAAGACCCTAAGAGGGGAGGCTACTGTATAGGCTTTGGGAGTTGTGGTGTAACTATTGCTCGGGGTTGATTAGCCTACCTCACTTAAGTTTGATGTGGCTAATGAAAATGTTCTTTAATATGTGAGGTCACATAGCTTAAGGACCTTTTTAGAACCTACCCTAATTGCATTCATGAACCCTTTTCCTAAAATTGACAAATTGACATGATATGGAAAAATTAAAAGAAATCTATGAAGTTTCCTAATCTTTTCCCTATAAATGTTTTCTTCCTTATCGATGTAATCCCTCTGTAAATAAGATAGTTCTAATGTAATTTTATTTTCATCATTTTTGTAGAAAATGGTTAGGTCCTCTCTTACATAGGCCCTTTTCAAAGAAGTCAATATCTACGAGCCTTTAGAGCTTAAGGGGATACTTAAAAGATGGTTTCAAATTTTTGATCCAAACCACTTGGAATTCATTGAAGAAAAGATTAAGCCCATCCTCCTAAGTCCAAAACAATGTCACTATGGTATGGGCTTTGGTCCACTTCTAAGGCCTTCAAAATCAGTCTTTTTACTTTAGCCTATGCCAACTAAGCCCAACCATTAAAGAATACTCCTATTTGCTAGGAGTCCCCTCTATTGGAAATGAAAAATATGTCTTAGATATCACGATTAGCCCTGCAAAGATTTTGAAAAAGCTCCTAGGTCTTCATGAATATGAAATATGTAGAATATGGGCAAATCCCTATAAGAGAATCATTAAGGTGGATGATCTTTTTACTTGGTTTGTAACCCTATCCAGCTACAACTAGAAACTTTTTTGTGGTAGCTTTGAAGATTGGCAGTGATATAGGATTAATGCCTATATCTTGGCAGCATTTGGAACTATCTTGTTTCCCAATGGGATATTTCACATACATCATAGGATTATAGAGCTTGTGACCCACTTTTTAGAACGAGAATCTTATGTCCCTACCTTACTAGTAGCTCAAGTCGAGTGCTCAGTCATCTGTAGGAAGAGAAGAATGGAGAATTAAAGACTAATATGGCCTTACTTATGGTTTAGTTTATCAGCCATATTCGAAGCTCTAAACTTAATTTCCTTCAGAGACAAAGCATCTAAAAGATGAATCCCATTGATGTATTCACTGTTGTCATTGTACTCGCCAAAGGTATTGTTACCTTTTACTAGATTAGAGCTTTCCAGAAGTTCCACAATGAAGATATTTCCTAAGTTACTGGATAGATCAAGGCAACTGAGTTAAAGAAAAGAAATAAGAATGAAGAGGAGCCAAGACTTCATAAGAAATAGAGGATCTAGACTTTAGGGATTATTTGTGATAATTTTTTTTTAATGTAAGGGAAACTTCAAAGATACAATAAAAATCTCTTTCTTACATAAGTCTTACCACCTCCCCCCCCCCTTTCTCTTTCTTAAAAAGGAGAGATTTTGTTTAAAAAAAAAGAAAGAAAAAAGGAAAAGAAAAGTTGCTAATAGGCAAAGAATTTTTCCGATCATGTTTACATAATTGATGACAAACTCACCTCCTTGGAAAGGATGATGCATCAGATGGCCCAACAATGGCAGGTCTTATTCCCAATGATCACCACTCTCCAAATATCCCAAGAGTCAAACCTATAAAGGAGACTCTCAAATCTAGAAGAAGAGGTAGCTACACTATAAAAGAGCATTACAAATCTAGAAACGGCAATAGGCCCCACGCTTATAAGATTTCAACACCTAACTTTTAATGCTGATCAAATGTTAGTAAGCCCAAGTGATGAAGGAGGCCTAATGAAAAAAAAGCCAAGGAAGGATGAGAAAAAACAAGCCTAAGGGATTTAGAGGAGATGATTCATGTAATTGAAGATGTCAATCACCCAAATCATTCATCATTTGAAAGTGGCAAGGGTTATAGCTTGTGAAGCCCTTAATTTGAATTACAAACCACGCAACTTTGACCTAGAAGCATGATGCGAATATCATATGAGTCAAAAGGGGCACTCCATCGAAAAATGTTGGAGATTGAAGAACAAGATTCAAGACCTGATTGATACAAAAGTCATTTAACTAGAGCTACAACAAGACAGTCCTTCTTCAGGTCATGGGGATAGTCTAACTAAGTCACTTAGAGCTCCATTTCTTTTGAGCTTACCAATGCCTTTTGATAAGCTCACAGGTTGTTTCAAGTAATTAGACGGTTGTTAAGATAGGGGTAAAGAAAGTTGTTTTCAATAAAGTCTATAATAACTAGAATAATACAATTGCTTTTTGAGTACAATGATTGCAATGTTATTGGAAGCAAATAATTTCTCCTTAAGGAATTGGTAACTTACTTTTAAAAGGTTTAGAATGAACAGAGGAAAACTATTTTCCATATACTAACCTGAAACACTTTGAGGGTTGAGCGATATAAAAGTGAGGATACTTTGGACTCATTCCTTAAAGGAGGTCTACTTCGAATGTAATACACAGATTAAAATGAAGTTAGGTATTTATTTTTTGAATTCTAAACACAATCATCTCTTGTTCACCCCGTTGGACCCATTTGAAGAATTTTCAAATTTAAACCTTGTTGAGAACCACCCCATAATGGGGAAATTTAGAGGTTAGGGTCATTAATGAAGGTAGAAGGATAAAATTAGTTTGTGCTTATTTCAATAATGCTAAATTCAAAAGAAACTTTTATTTTTGATAAATTATTTTTCTTTTAAATGAAGAAGAGCCATATCCTCTTTTAAACACCTCAAGCTTATACTTATCTCACTTGAGCCCATATACTAGACACCTATGGATTTAAGGCCTTGAATCACTTGAAAAGTAAAAACTCTACAATAATCACTCTTGGAGTCAAAAGGAAAGAAAAGAATAGCAAGAGATAGTGTGGTAAAGTAAAGAGAGGATGAAGAAAAAAAAAAGGGGGTCGAAGAATAGGGCCCAGGTGTAAGACAAAAGCCCTAAGAGATATGTCATATCCTAATAGGGGTAGCAAACTAAATCAAAAGGTAGTTTTTGAGACACAAGGCCCTAAATCATACTCCAAAGTCTAGAAACCCAAAGCTCCATATCCACTCTGATACTCTAAAGCCTCTCTTACCTATACTGAATCACATAAGGCTTCTCTACCCACAATACCACCCTTACATAAGTAAAAGCTCTTCCGATCATGAGAGGTAATCTAGCCTTAATAAAAGTTGTTTTTGAGACTGGGGCAAGCATATTTCTAATTGTTCCTAAGGTTATCGAATTGTACACTTGGGAATTTATTTCAAAATAGGCTTCTTCGTTAATCCCTTTTGAAACCCTTGGACCAAAAGCCTGAATTCATAATATTAAACCAAAAAAGACCTAATGGATTGATCAAGGTGTATCATATGCAAAATGGACTATAATTTTGGGACTGTTGTCAAGAGTGTAATATGGGCTAAGAGTTTGCAAGGAAGTCCTCTTCGACTAAACTAGTCATGAGTTACCTTTTCCTTAAAAAAGAAAAGATGTTTGAAATCATAAGGCCCTACTAAGCGGTTTAGCATCTAGGCTAAGGGGAGCATAAGAGGCTTCATGTGATTGTTAAGGAAGGATTCTTTGCCTATTAACAAACTAAAATGAAAAATAAAATAAAAAAATAAAAAAAGAAAAAAAAAAGGGGCAATAAAAAAGAGAAAAAGAAAAGAGAGAGAAAGTATCTTTATTCTAAGTTTATACCGGCTTAAGTAGCCAAGTTTTCAAACCATTCCAATGCCATTTTTTTCTTTTTAACGTAAATGGTCTTCACCAAAGGGTTTTCCACAAATTAGGTAGTATTTCAAATAAGTTTAATCCTAGTCAGCTCTCAAATGAGCTACCCTCGCCTTCCACCCATTCAACTCTCTTCAAGGTCTTTAGCAAACCTATAGGGCATTTCTATTCATTAATTATCTTTAATGTGCCCATAGGGCCCTTCAGTTCACTAAGTTCTTTTAACAAGCCCATAGGGCACTTCTTTTCTTTTTTCTTTTTTTTCAAAGATCTTATAATGAGCCCATAGGATGCTTGATTTATTTAGGTGAGCCCATTGGGCCCATCTATTCATGAAGTTTCTCTTAGCGAGCCTATAAGGCACTTCTCTTCATCAATTTCTTCTAGCTAGCCCGTAAGACACTTACCTTCTACATTTAGGTGTTTAGCCGGCCTTTGAAGATGCAATCTTAACTCAGTCTCTTTTCTAAATTCTTTAAGCGAGCCCATGAGGCATTTTTGTTCACCAATTTCTCTTTAAGTGAGCCCATTAGGCCCTTCTATTCACCAATTACTCTCAAGCAAGCCTATAGGGCACTTTTCTTCATTGATTCCTTTTGGCGAGCTCATAAGGCACAACATTAAGACCAAAATTAGGGTTGCTAATCCCTAAGAGATGCTCACACTTAGGTTAGTAAGCCTAGCGAGGTATAATCAGGTTTTAGATCAATCCCAATTTAGGGTTGCCAGTCTCTGAAAGATGTTCCCACTAGGTTAGTAAGCCTTGTAAGGTACGACCAGTTTTTTGATTAATCCTAATATAGGGTTGCTAGTCCTTGAGAGATGCTCTTGCCAAAGTTAGTAAGCTTAATGAAGCATAACCAGGTTTTAAATCAATCCCAATACAGGGTTGCTAGTCCCCTAGGGATGCTTTCGCCTAGGTTAGTGAGCTTAGTTAGGTATGACTAAGTTTTTTAGATCGATCCCAGCTTAGGGTTACTAGTCCCCAAGATGCACTCCTGCCAAGGTTAGTAAACCTAGTGAAGTACAACCAGGTCCTTTAGATCAATCCTAGCTTAAGGTTACTAGTCCCTAAGATATTTTTCTCACCTAGGTTAGTAAGCTTAGTGAGGCATGACTAGGTCTTTTAGGCTAATCCCAGCTTAAGGTTGTTAGTTCTCAAGAGATGCTCCTGTCGTGGTTAGTGAACCTAGTGAGGCACGATCAGGTTTTAGAACAATTCTAGTATAGGGTTGCTAGTCCTCAAGAGATGCTCCCACCTAGGTTAGTAAGCCTAGTGAGGTACGACCATGCTTTTTAGATCTATCCTAGCTTAGGGTTGCTACTCCTCGAGAGACACTCCTACTTAGGTTAGTAAGCCTAGTAAGGCACGACTAGGTCATTTAGATCGATCCCAGCTTAGGGTTGCTTGTCCCTAAGAAATACTTCTGCCTAGGTTAGTGAGCTTAGTAAAGTACGAATAGGTTTTACATCAATCCTAGTATAGGTTTACAAGTCCTCGAGAGATACTCTCAATTAAGTTAGTGAGTTTAACAAGGCACGACTAGGTTTTAGATTGATCATAGTATAAGGTTGTTAGTCCTCGAAAGATGCTCCTACCTAGGTTAGTAAGCCCCGATAGGTACTACCAGGTCCTTTAGACCGATCCCAGCTTAGCGTTGCTAATCCTTGAGAGATGCTCCGAGTTAGGTTAGTAAGCCTTGTGAGGTGCGACTAAGTCCTTTAGGTCGATATCAACTTAAGGTTACTAGTCCCCGAGAAATGCTCTCACCTAAGTTAGTAAGACTTGTGAGGCATGACCAGGTCTTATAGGTCGATCCCAACCTAGGGTTACTAGTCCCCGAGAAATGCTCTCATTTAGATTAGTGAGCCTTGTGAAGCATGACTAGTTCCTTTAGATTGATCCCAACTTAGGGTTGCTAGTCTTCAAGAGACATTCTCGCTTAGGTTAATGAGCTTAATGAGGCATGACCAGGTTTTAGAACAATCCTAGTATAGGGTTATTAATCCTTAAGAGATGCTCTCGCTTAGGTTAATGAGCCTAGTGAAGTACGACTAGGTTTTAGATCGATTCCAGTATTAGGTTGCTAGTCCTTAAGAGATGCTCCCACCTAGGTTAGTGAGCCTAGTGAGGCACAACCAGGTCCTTTAAACTGATCTTAACTTAGGGTTTCTAGTCCCCAAGAGAAGCTCTTACCTAGGTTAGTGAGCCTTATGAGACACGACTAGGTCCTTTAGATTGATGCTAACTTAGGGTTGATAGTTCCCGAGAGATGCTTTCGCTTATGTTAATGAGCCTAATTAGGGATGACCATGTTTTAGATTGATTCCATTATAAGGTTGCTAGTCCCCAGGAGACGCTCATACCTAAGTTAGTAAGCCTAGTTAGGTACGACCAGGTTTTTTAGATTGATCCTAGCTTAGGGTTGGTAATCCTTGAGAGATGCTCTCGCTTAGGTTAGTAAGCCTAGTGAGGCACAACCATATCCTTTAGATTGTTTCTAGCTTAGGGTTGTTAGTTCCTAAGAGATGGTCTTACCTAAGTTAGTAAGCCTAGTAAGGCACAACTTGATCTTTTAGACCAATCCTAGCTTAGGGTTGCTAGTCCCCGATAGACGCTCCTGCTTAGGTTAGTGAGCCGTGTAAGTCATGATCAAGTCCTTTAGAATGATCCTAACTTAAGGTTGCTAGTCCCTAAGTGATGCTCTTGCTTAGGTTAGTAAGCCTAGTGAGACACAATTAGGTTTTAGATCGATCCCAAATTAGGGTTACTAGTTCTTGAGAGATGCTCCTGCATAAGTTAGTGAGCCTAGTAAGGCATAACCAGGTTCTCCAATTTAATGCTCTAGTAAGATTGCTTATCCTTTAGAGACTCTCCCACTTAGGTTAGTGAGCTTAGGGAGGTACGACCAGGTTTCGATTCTTCACAAAATCCCTAGTAAATTGAGTCTTGGATAACTAATTAGTTGTTTCAAAGTCATGCTAAGGGCAAAAATAATGTCTCTCTAAATAAAACTTTGCCACAAAGAGAGGTAGTTGTAGATACCCAATTTTTGTCTCCTTTATTTTATTTTATTTCCTTAATAGGTCTTAAACTAGGAAAAACACAAAAAAATAGGAAATTAAAGAAAACCTAAAAAAAAATAAAGAAATTTAGAAAAAAAAATAAGAATTTTAGAAAAAATACAAAAAAAAAAAAGAAAAAGCGTAGAAAAATAAGAAATTTGGAAAAATGTCAAAAATAGGAAATCTAAAAAGAAATCCAAGAAATAAGAAGTTTAGAAAATAAGAAAATTGAAAAAATGACAAAAAAAAAATGAAAAATTGAAAAAAGAGATACTTTTAAGGAATTTAGAAATAAACAATTTAATAGGGTAGATTTTTTAATTTTGAGCTTTGATTTGAATTTAGCTTAGGCTAACCTAGTTCATATGTATTATTTAATTGCACATGTGGATTAGCATAAGCCAACGGTATATCGGATAAGCATTTAGACTAGGCATTGGGTTAAACTTGGAGGTCAAGATTCAAATCTTAGTGAAGGCATACGAAGTTTTTTCATTTTTTATTAAATCAAGAATTGCTACGTGTCAAGATCACATTGTGCCATGAATCCTGATATGTGGTAGCATTGGATTATTCGGTGTTGACATAGCGATACATGGCAAGCCATGTGGCATGCTACATCAACTACCATGTATTATGAGAGGGCACACAGCACATGGTGGTTGGTTAGGGTTAGTTGATGTAGTGCCGACATTGGTGCCATGTTAGCATTTTCTCTCTTTTTCCCTCATTCTTCCCTCTTTCTTGCGATTCCCTACCCTCTCCCTCCCCCCTCTTTCTCGGCTAAAAAATAGCATACCCTCTTCACTTTGGCGCCAATTTTTGCACATATTTCACATACATACGCACAATTTCTTGCTTTGATTTTGTTTACCGCATGGCCTACTTTGAATTAGTGTCCATAACACATCCAAATTCAATCAAAAGAGCATCTAAATCGAGCTTTAAAAGTTGGAAAAAAAATGAAATTTCAGCCACTTGCATTTAACTCCAATTTTACTTTTCCATTTTTCTAGGATAAATTCGGGTATAAAAGGGGTGTTGGGGGAGCTCATTGGAGGGACAATCAACTAGAATTATTCAAAACACCTTATCTCTCACTTTTGTGATCACTTTCTCTCTTTGGCTCAACCATTGAACCCTTTCTCTCTCTTTGAATCTCTCTCTCTAGCCACTCTTAACTAAGCCCACCATTTCGGTTGAGCTCCCTTAAGCTTAGGCATCCGAACCTAACCACCTTTGTCCCTAGCTATGCCCCTTAGTGGTGCCACTAAACCACTAAGATCCCAAACCCTAACCATCGTAACTGCCCCCTCTTAAACTACCACTACCACCACTACTCCCTATACGAAAACAACCCTATTATGAAGCTCATTACACCTTAGAACCTACCCAACCACTCATTCGGACCTAACCAAATACCCTAACGACAACACCCAAGCACCATCGCTAACCACTACTCACCAACACCACCTAAACCACCCCTAACGGTCTCAAGACTTTACCTAACCTCTACAAACCTAATAAAATACTTACTAAAACTCCGTTTCCCCATTGTTTAGGTGGTCAGAAATGTCTGGAGCTTCTCCACCATGTGACATCGCCTTCCCTCCATTCGCGACCCGATCCAAGCATTTAAACCGACCCAAAGACTCAACCTAAGATTTGAGACTCCCTCTGATCCGAACCTAAGACCTACGTGCCTATAATTGGTTTGACCCTTTTCCATTTTACTTATTCTCACTTTTAGCTTTATTTATTTGGCTTTTGTATTTTTTTTTAATTTGTTTATTTGTTAATTTATGTACATGTAAATGTAATACATAAAATAAAAAAAGAAGAAAAAAGGGAAAAAGAAAATTAGAAAAAAGAACAAGAATAATAAAGAGAAAAAGAAAAGATAAAGGAGAAAGAAAAAAGTAGTATACCTCTCATTTATTTATTAGAAATAGATAAAATGAGATAAGTAAATAAAAAAATATTAAAATAAAAATAAATAGGCAAATAAGTTAATGGATAAAGTTAATTGTTTTTTTTTAAACACTTAGAAAAGTCAAGATTTTCTAAGATGAAAAAAAAAATGGATTCTTTTTAAAGTTAGGAGCTTTTAGAATTTTCCAAAAATAAAAAAATAGAAATTCCAATTTAGGACCTTCTTTCATAAGAATTTTCTTCAATAAACCATATTGAGTAAAACGTAAACTCGATCATGTTTTCAAATTAAAACAAAACGAAACTACTAAAGTTTTACAAAATGAACTATGTACGTTTGATCTCGAATAATAGGTATACAAATACCTTCGGGGTGACGATGAAAATAAAAAAAGTAATTTTCCTTTTTTTTTTTTTCTAGATTACTTAAGTTACTCAATTAAAGTAATTAATAGTTGAGTTTTCTCTTATGAAATAAAAAGGTGATTTTTGTGATTAAGGTTTAATTTGGAAAGTCAATGGTACCCATAAAGGTTTAAAATTGCTAACCCTTGAATCCCGATCATTGGTTTCAAAAATCATTTTTTTTAAATCGGTTTTTATCAAAAGACTAGTGGTTAAATTATAATTAATCCACTTAATTGGTTATAACTTAACTCTTTTTTCCCAACTTTGGCTAGGTAGCTACTCTAAAGCATTTTCAAAATACAAAAAGAACCGATTTTCTTTAAACCCTAGTCGAGAATCAGTATTAAACGAGTAAAGGTTTAATATAGGCTACTTTAGAGAAAATTTATTTTATAAAACCGAGAGGTGAAAAACCAGGCTCGATAGTGAGTATACTAACCCCTGTTTCATTCCATTTTGTGCATATAGTTAGTGTACCATCTAATTATATCTTATAATTGAACTTATTATGTGTTCAGGTATATGGGAATTTGTATGTGCTCGCTTTAGATGACTCTTACTTGCAAAATACCCTAAGATATTTCAAACACCCTTGTTTGCCTCATTATAACTCAAGATATTGGAGTATCTAAAATATATTTATGTAGTCACCCCATGAATTTAGATTAATAAATATTCAACCTTTAATTAAACAAGACATGCATTGCATCTTGTTGTATAAGTTAAAGGGCATTAACACTATGTAGTAGAGTGGGAGATCATATATAGATGGATCCATATTGATATTATTTGTTGTGATTGTTTATCGCATGATTTATTTTTGCAATATATTCTTGCCTCGACCTTTGGGATATACTTGGCTCTAAGGGGTGCTACCTTTTGCTTGAGGCTAAGCCATGTCTACTATTGAGGGTGCTTATATTGTTAAAAGAACTCATATTAGATGTAGATACTTAGGTCTTGACATACTTAAATACTCCCTAACTCTAGCAATGGTGGGTGTAAAATTGTGCTATATGCAATTATCGATTAACTGTATACATTGTTTACATTCCATATGGTTGTACATACAATCATATGTTTGATAAATAACTTGCTTGTTATTGTTTTAGTGGTAAAGTAAGAAGGTTACTCACTAAGTTAGATATAGCTTACCCCCAAATAGTTTCTTTTGCAAGTCGTACAAAGTTGAGGCTGAGTTAAGATTCAAGTATAGAGTGCTCCATTGGGTTGAGAAAGTAAAATATAAGTTAAGAAAAACAAGTAATATAGTCGAATTAAACATTTAAGGTGTTTAGTGGCTTTATGATTGTTGGGATATAGATACCCTTTTTTATTGTCTGGTAGGCGATTTCAACTCTCTACAGTTTTAATGAATGTCAATTGCATTACTAGATTACTAATATATATATATATATAGTTAAGTAGATGTATGTAAAATAAATAAGCATTGTTAGAAACTCACTAGTTAGAGCCTTGTAACCTCTTACTTGAAAAGCAGTCTTTATATCATGAGTGTACATATGATATGAAGATTTAAAGTAAAACTAGAAGGCCCCTTGCACATTGTAGCCTCTTTAGCTGCCTCTAAGTATAAGAAATTCTATCTTTATGATGATGCTATTCAATGATATAAGGAAAACTAGTCTAGGATCCGTACCTTTGATGATACTTTAATAAGCTTAGCTAAGGGTGCTAGTGATCCATTTCAGTTCATAGCCAAGGCGAAACTCTTGAACTAATAGAAGCTAACTTAAGGAAAGCTAAAGGAAAGAAACTTTGCTGTCATTAGAAAAAGTAGAAGTCCCATTCCTTCTCCAACCCTTACTGTTCAACCTAAGAGTGGATAGCTAATGTTCCTGCTTAGCCAAGAAGTGTTAAACGGAAGCTTCGACCAACCACCACTAGTCAATTCTATATGTAGCCACAATAGGGAAGCAATCAAGAATGCAGTAAGAGTGTTTCGCCAAGATCTCTTCATTAGTTGGGGGAAGAATGGTCCCTGATACCAAAATAATGCTATCAGCTTCCATCTCCTTTCTTCCACAAGACTGAAGAGTACTCTTTAAAAGGGTTAGTTTATAGTATTAGGCACTGGTGTTATTGTAAGCTCTCATCTTAGCTTGTACGGTTAAGGTTGTTTTACAGGCTATTATCATTTTTGCCTTATCACACGTACTGCCAAATAAGGTCTTAGAGGAGTTTATCATTCATTTAGATTTCATCTATCTACTCTTAGGATAAAACCTTTGCTTGTTTATCCTCGATAAGAGTTCATGAATCACTCCTTGTAACAACCCTGAAGGGGGCATGATAGGATTATCTAAAATCTTTATATAATGTATGTACCCATGATACAAAAACTAACTTGCAAGTTAAAGATTGCAAAGCTCTAACTAATTAATTACTATGGCTTTCAATGTGTAATTTATTAATTTAACTTAAAATATAAATAATTATGGGTACCTAATATTCTACAGTTTAGTAGAATCATAGAGAATTTGCATCCTCTATCAAACAATAAGATTAAGTATATAGATTACAAATATTTATATAAAAAATTTAGAGTTATAAATGTACCATCTAGCTAAATAAATTATCTTTCTATTCTTATTTATCTATTATTCTACTAGCTAGAGCACTCTACACTTGAGTCCTAGCTTAAATCTCAACTTTCAATTAACTTGTAAAAGAAACTATAAGGGGGTAAGTTACACCTAACTTAGTGAAATATTCATCTTATTATACTTTTCAAGCAAAAGCAAGTACGTTAAGTTAACAACCATATGAACGTAGACAAATTGTCTGTAATCCAATAACTATGTACATAGCCATCCGGAAACTGCATATAGCTTAGATTTTCACCATTCGTAGCTAAGGTTAAAGATAATGGTTCATCAGACTTAGGGTCCAATTACTTCGGCTTCTAATCAACCAAACAGCCTCATACGGTAAGTAATATTATTTTCTTTTCCCTTTTTATTTATTTATTTATTTATTTTTTATTCAACCTATTTCACTAGTGTAGATATGAGTAGTATATACAGTTTACTCAACCTTAAGCAATGGGCTCTTGGATATAGCCCATTGCTATGTAATTGGCTTCTCTAGCATCGAGTAAGTCTACAGGTTAGAGAGAGATTTTATTGCACTAGTGCACTGTGTGAAAAACTCATATAATAATAATCACGACCACAAAAAGACCCCTCCATCCCACATGTAAAGTGTGACGATCATCCTTACCAGTGCATGATATGCATAACCATTTAATTTAAAAAGTCAAATATAGTTATGTCTAGTTTATTTAAGCAGCCAAACAATCATCACATAATGTCGAGCTTAGTTTTTCACTCCTAGCTTTTTGTAAATTAGTATTTTCTAAACCAATTAATATTAAACCCTACTCATTTATTATTGACCTTCAACTAGTTTTAAAGAAAATTAGTTTATTTTGAAAATGTATTGGAGTTGCCACCCGATCAAGGCTGGGAAAAAAACTTAAGCTATAACTAATTGAGTGGATTGGTTATAATTTAGCCATTATTTTAACGATGAAACCAATTTTCTAAAATGGTTTAATAACAAGAGATCTTGATTTAGGGGTTATGATCTTTAAACTCTTATAGATACTATTAACTTTCTAATTTTAACCTTAACCTTAAAAGTCACCTTCCAATTTATAAAATAGAACTTCGATTATTTACCTAAATTAGATAACTTAAATCATCTAAACTAAAAAAAAAATTAGGTTTTTTTATTTTTTATCGTTGCTCTATAGGTACTTACGTACCTACTATTGGAGATCAAATATACGTAGTTCTTTTTTATAAAACTTTAGTGGGTTAGGTCCCCTTTTTTTTAAACTTGAAAATACGCTAGATTTACGCTTTTAATCTAATTTAGTTTATTTAAGAAAAATTTTTAAAAAGGTCATAAATTGGAACTTTTATTTGAAAAATTCTAAAGTATCCTAATTTGGAAAGGGTCTATTTATGCTTTCTTTTGAAAACTTGATTTTTCTAAGTGTAAAAGAAAAAAAAAAAACAATTTTTACTAACCTAACTATTTATGTTCTTTTTTATTTTCATTTTTATTATATTATCTTATTTATTTATTACTTATTTTATCTATAAAATATAGATTACTCTTTTTATTTCTTTTTCGTTTCTTTTTTTTTTTGCTTCTCTTCCTTTTTTTCTTTCTCCATCTTCCTTCCTTTTCTTTTTTCATTTCCAAGTACATAAATAAAAGAAAAATAAATAAATAAATAAAATAAAAACAACAAACAAGAAATAAAAAAAAAATGTAGATTAGGTCAAGTTCGAGTTGGCTTAAGGGTCAACTCGAGTTGGCTCAATCAACTCGATCAGCTTTAGTCAGCTTCAATCGTCTCTGGTTGCCTCCAATCAACTTCGGTTGGCTTGTACAGCTCAAATTAACTCGAAAAGTTGAATTGGAGTATCTTATGCAAGGGTTTTTGGGTATGAGGATTTTGATGGTAGTAGTGGTTTTCGCTGAAAACCATCATAGAGGTAGCTATCCTAGAGAGAGAAAGGGGTCAAGCTAGACAGAGAAAGCTTTGATTTGCTTACATAGAATAATTCTAAGATTATATTGTGTGTTCTTATGTATTTTTCGACTCTTATTTATACTAAACGAAGCTTGAATAAGCTTAGAAAGCTTATTAATGGAGAAATCGGCCATGAATGGAGATGTCGAATTTTTAGTTTTTTTTTTTCTCATTTTTGGAGCCATTTCAATACCAAATTTTGAATGAAAATTTGGCCTTAATTCAAAGTATGCTAAGTGGACTACATGATTTCACCATTAATTTCAGTGAAATCATATAGTAAATGGGGTAAAAATTGACCTCAAACTAAGCACACAATAATAGGAAACATGTTGGATTTTGGAGTTAAAATCAAGAAGAAACTAGAAGAAGAAAGTGTAGTATGTACGTACCAGACACGTACTATGCATGCGTTGGACACACCTAGGCAAAAATAAAAAAGGTGAGTGCTATTATGCCTACCTTTTGAAAATCAAATAAGGCCGAAGGCCTTAGGCTGGATCTTACGGAGCAGGTTTAATCCTGGTCCAATCCCCTTCCCCTCTCTCATTTTATATATATATATATATATACACACACACACACACACACATAATAAAAAAATAAAACAATAAAAAATAAGTAAACAAAAATAAAAACATTAAAGCATGATTCCTTAAAAAAATTTTATTTCTCTTCTTTTCTTTGTGCTTTTTGATTTTTCTTTTTGTAAATTTCTTATTTTTTGTGTTTTTTCCTTTTTTTTTTTATATTTTTCTATATTTCTTATATTTTCTATTTTTTTTTTGTATTTCTCCTAATTTAGGATCTCTTATGCTATTGAAATGAAATAAAATAAAGTAAATGGGGCAAAAATCAGGCATTTACACATAAAATCATCATATAGAAAGATACTATTAATTTGTCATTCAATTTGGTTCATATAACTTATGATGTTTTAGCAATCAAGCCAAGTAATAATTAATCACAATCATGATTCTGGATTCCTAATTCCCAATTCCCTATGGAACCAATTAATAGTAATTATATAATTGAATGTGACTAATCTATAAGCATAGTCAAATATAATAGTCATCGGAACACTTACTAAACCAAAATCGCTAATGATCACAACACTTTACGAGAAGCTCGCCCTCTTGATCTACATCATCTAATAAATAATGATAAAGGGAACCTAATGAGTATCTAAATGTAGTCTTAAATGGCCTAGTTAACTTACTATCTACTTACAATCCCCTTTCCGCTTAGGTTTTGAATCTTATGTAACTTTTTTATTTTACCTTAAATCTTTACATTTTTATAGTCAATCTTTATTGAGTTCGAGTGTACTCCTTGATATGAATCAACTCCTTCAACTAATTACGCAAAGCCATGCTAGAGGACTCTAAGGACTTACATAGAGAATACTAACTCGAAACCCCACTCAAGGCAAAAATTCCTATTTTGATCTCCATCTTTCACACTTTTACCGATCAGACCATCGAGCTCTCATAAGTTCCAACATAGTATCTGAGCTACCAAGCATGTATGTCGACCCATCAAATAGACATGTTGACATGTCAAGTAGTCATATCTATTATCGAACACTTGCCGTGATTCAAGTAGCATCCAACTTGACCTGTATTAGACCTCTATTCGAGCTGAGCTACCAAGACACCTAACTAGGAAGGGATCAAAGTGTTCCTCAAAGCCCAAGCCCTAACCTAATCCTAACCAGGTTAGCTCTGACTGATGACCTCTTTTTAGACTTATTTGAACAGGAGCCTACAATTATTAAGTGTCTTCAACAACCATTTCAACTTAACCAATTACATAACTAAACTTCAATTGCTTCTCAACACGTGTCTTCTAGCATATTAGTCTAGAATGATTCCTTACTTTTTCGTATAGAATATTTTTTGTCTCTTTTACCCTTTTCAGTATATTTCATATATCCTAATTGTAAATAACCCTTTTTTATCTTTTCCATACATGCTTGTAACCTTAATGGGATTAGTATTTTTAAACCCATTTGTTTGTACATAGCCAATAACATATTACATCAAATTATTACAAGTTTCCTTTTGTAAGTAACCTTAGTGTTCTCATTCTCCATTTAACTCTTATCTGCTCTATTTAGTAAGTAGTGGTGAGTGACCCTATAATTCAGACTAGTGAGTCATATCTGGTGAATTTAATGCTGAGTAGGATCGACTAGTCTATCATATCCAATTGGTAGCTGTGCAGATTTGCTAATCTTCTTTTATTTTCTTTCAACTCCTTTCATCATGGTGTTTTTTCGTGCGTACGACCCCGGAGATGCATCAGCTTTGCTGGTATTAGAGCAATGTTCTGCGATTGAGTATGTGAAGTTACAATGAAGATTTGATTCATGTTTGTTGTTAATGGTTGTTGTATTCCTTCTACAGCTACTACAATGTGTTTATATGTAGTAAGTTCTGAAGTTGTGGTCTATGAAGTGAATATTCGTATGTTAGTAAGTATAGTTACCACTATTATTCTTTTACCTCTTTTTTTCATTATGAAAAAACAAATTCTATTGTATTTAAGTGAGTGTCGAGTGATTGAAGTTGCCAGTATGTTAGTGGGGTTTTGAGTAATAAGAAGTGTTTGTTTCAAGTTCTATTGTTAATCTATTAAAAAAGTAATACACTGTATTGGATTCAAGTGTTGAAGGTATTACTGGTGACCAGAGTAATGGTGCTCATGCTGGTCGAGGTTAGAATGGTAGTAATACCCCTATGTCAGTTAATGATAGATTGACTAACTCACCAATCTTGTTAAGAGTTTGGTAACTATAATGCAAGTTAATAGGCAATAACCATTAGGTATACCACGTCATAATCCACTTGAGAATATCCCTAAAAGATAATATGGCCAAGGAAGCTGAGATCATCACTTAATCAGACCCCATCAAGCTAAAGGAGTTGCATACCAAGTTACTAAGTGAAGGTTAGAGTTGGAAGAGATAGAAGAGGATGATGAGGAAGTAAATGCAGAAGAGTATGGAGAGGAAGTAAGCGTTCAACAATTATGTGTATACTGATGCTGTTAAAGTGAGACTTGCTACTCTTGAATTTTCTAGATAAACTATAATGTGGTAGAAGAATCTAAATGTGGCTAAAGTAAGAGAAGGAAGATAAGGTGTGAGAACTTGGAAAGAGATGAAGAGATTGTTAAGGGAAAGATTTGTGCCTAAGACCTATTTATAGGAAACATTTTCTAAGTTGTAAGAACTTCATCAAGGAGGTCGATCTGTTGATGACTATATGAGAGAATTTTAGATGCTGATGATCTAAGGTGATGTGGATGAACCCGATGCTTACATAGTATTGAGGTTCATTTCTACACTCAAATATGAGGTTCACAACATTGTGGAAGTATAACGATTCTATACACTAGAAGAGGCCATCATGGTAGCATAGAGGGTTGAAAAGGAGAGAAGGAATGTTCCAAGTCGACGTAGGTCATCATTTTCTTAAGCCTATATTCTACACCAACCTGCTCAAGCCGAGCTAAAGAGACCCTCTTGAGTTGAGGAAAGATGTGACCGACCTAATAATATTTAAGCATGCCAATAGGGCCAAGCAGGCTAATCGAGCTAAACTAATGATAGTCTGACCTTGAGGACATATGAGAAAGGATAGACCTCTGGATAGAAGACCAATAAGGTGAAGTGCTTTAAATGCTTAGGTTTTAGACACATGGTTGCTAAGTGTCCAAACTAATGTACTATGGTACTTAAGGAGATATAGTAGATAGCACAAATGAAAGTGAGCCAGAGGACGAAGAGAATGTTAGAAGCCAAAGAGGAAGAGGAAACCTGTATTGTACTAACTAAGGATAGGTAATGACCTTAGTACTAAGACGAGTACTAAACTCTTTGCTAAGCTTTGAGGAAGACTAGAGAGAGAATTTATTCCATAAAAAGTGTACAATCAAGGGATAGTTGTGTACCATCATTGTAGATGGAGGGAGTTATACTAATGTTCTTGCATAGCCCTTTTATGCAAACAATATTGACTTCATGATAAGGGTACCCTACATGATGGGAATTAAGTTACCGGTTCTCTGACCCATAGCCGAGCTCGAGGATTAGGGGGGTTAGCATGACATATCCTTTTGTTTTAACTAACCCCTACCAAGGCCGAGTACTTGCTTGTCGAGTCACCCTTCATGTTGTGCCGTATGACTACCCATTTTTCTGTAGTATGTTGAGTTTATGATTACTCTCCCAGGCTAAACTGACCAATTACTCAGCATCTTCTTTTCCGAGAAGCCAAAAGAAAGAGTTTAGATTGACTAAGTCATCCCTACTCGAACAAGCCCATTTATTCGTATATTTTGTCTACATCTTCTAACGATCTTGCCAATGTAGCATCGCCACGTATATAGTATCATGTATAAAATTCGTTGCACAAATGAATGTTTTTCTTATATATTTATTTTTACCCTTTTATATCTTATACATTACTTCCTTAGGAAATACCCTTTTTGTCTTTTCCTTTTTAGGTAGGTTATCTTAACTTATGGGTATAAACACCCTTATACTTATAATTGTGATAACATCAGATCATTCTTAATATACACACTTTAAGTACTTTTTCTTCCTTGCGTAAACACTATTTGTTTACTCTCAACATCACTCTTATCCTTTCCTTTAAGTAAGGTTAAGTTGTGAGTAATCTCACCGGACTAATTTGTGCATCATATTGAATTGAGCTGCAAGTCCTTGGAAGTTCCATTGGTATGTCATATCCTTTAGAGCTGTTCGTAGGTTTTTCTTATTACTTCATTCTTCAATTTTTTTACCCTTTCGCACTTTTCCCCATTAATCCTTTTCGAGCTTTCTATAAGCTTGGACTCATCCAGTAACCGACCTTATCTATTCTTAGTTATGCCATAGAATAGGTAACCGTACCATTTTGGTATTAGAAATGTGTATAGGGATGAAGTGATATGTGATGTTATCCCCATAGGAGCTTCACATTTGTTGTTCATCAGACCTTGGTTGTTTAATCGATATGCTACTCACTACAGATATAAGAACACCTATGCCTTTATCAAGGATAGAAAGAAGATTGTACTACAGCCCATGACAGCCACCCAAGTGAATGAGACCCATAACAAACTCACTCAAGCTAGTAAAAAGAAAGCTTTTGTGATAAGTTGAAGAGAACTCCAAGCTGTTGAGAAGGTCAATGAGCTTATGTTTCTATTGATTAGGAGGTTGTTGGAGATGAGAGATCTTGAAGATGTTCTCGATGAGATCCCAAGATTGATTGATGAGTTTTCTGACTTGTTTCTTAAAGAGCTGCCTAAGGGATTACCCCTAATCTGAAGCATAGAACATCGTATTGATCTCTAGCCAGGCATAACTATGCTGAATTGACTTGCCTATAGAATAAACCCTAAGTAGGCTGCTAAGCTAAAAAGACATGTGGATAAACTTATAGAGAGGAGTTATGTGAGAGAAAGCAAGATTCCTTGTACTGTACTAGCTCTACTTGTCCTAAAGAAAGATGGTTCATAGTGCATGTGCATCGATAACTAAGCAATCAACCATATTACTATTAAGTACAGATATCTAATATTGAAGCTCAATAACATGTTAGATGAGCTTCGTAGTGCCAAGATATTTTGAAAGATTGATTTATGAAGTGATTACCACCAAATTCACATGAGACCAAGTGATGAGTGGAAGATTGCCTTCAAAACTAGGCATAGTCTCTACTAGTAGTTGGTTATGCTATTTGAACTTGCCAATGTGCTAAGCACATTTATGCTACTAATGAACCATGTAATGTGCCCTCTAATCGGAAGATGTGCCATCATGTACTTTAACAACATATTAGTATATAGTGCCAACCTAAACAACTATGTTTAACATCTCTAAGTTGATTTTGACATTTTACAAGCCACAAAGTTATATGGAACTTGAAGAAGTGCATGTTCTGTCAAAATGAAGTTGCCTTCTTAGGATATGTAATGTCTGGAGAAGGAATCTTAGTAGATGAGGAAAAGGTCTAAGCTATCTTGGAGTGGCCAATGACGAAGAGTCTCACTAAAGTCCAAAGTTTCCATTGCTTTGCTTCTTTTTATAGATGATTCATTAAAAATTTTAGCATAATTGGAGCTCTCTTAACTAAGCTAACAAAGAAGAGTGAAGGATTCCAATGGAATGATCAAGCTAAATAAAGCTTTAAGGAGATCAAACAGAAGCTCACAATTGCCTCCGTCTTATCCCTACCATAATTTGACAAACCATTCAAATTAGAATGCGATTTGTCAAGCATTGGAATTGAAACTGTTCTGATGCTAAAACGCCGATTGATTACATACCATAGTAAGAAGCTTAGTAGTGTCACACTAAACTATTTTGTGTATGAGAAAGAGTTATACTCTCTTTTTCGAGCTCTTACTATTTGGAAATACTACTTATTACCACAAAAGTTTGTAATTTATACTAACCATAAGTCATTAAAGTATCTTGGGAGTTAGAACAAACTCTCCAAGAGGTAAGCCAAGTGACTAGAATTCATGCATGGTTTTTTCTATGTAATTTGACACAAGAAAGGAGGCGCCAACATGGTCATCGATACTTTAGCATGTCTGCAAACCTTATTAACCACCTTACAGATGAAATTATTGAGATTTTCACTTATCACTAAGCAGTATACTTGTGACCTTCATTTTAGTCCTATTCTTGAGTAGTGTAGAGAAGGAGTTATTGTTGGAGGCTATTCTATCGAGGATGGCTATCTATTCAAGGAATGAAGGCTATGTATCCTAAGCTATTCCACTTGTGAGCTATTAGTTAGGAAAGCTCTTAATGGTAAACTATTTAGTCATTTTGGAGAGACCAAAATAGCTAACCTATTAAAAGAAAACTTTCACTGGCTTGGTTAGGCTAAGGATGTCCATAAGGTAGTTGGTAGTTGCGAAGTGTATAAGAGGGTTAAGGGAAAAAGAGAGCTACATGGAGAGTATATGCCTTTACCTATACTGACCTCACCTTGGGCTCACCTCAATATGGACTTTATCCTAAGATTGCCCTGGACATCTAGAGGAAAAGTTTCAATCATTATCCTAATGGACTACTTACGTAAAATGGCATACTTCATTCTATGCCATTGAACTAACAATGCTTTATACATTGCTGATTTGTTTTTGTAGGAAATTATCCGACTGCATGGAGTGTCGGAGACTATTGTTTTAGATTATGATGCAAAATTCTTGTACTATTTTTAGAAGACTATTTAAAGAAGACTTACAACTAAACCTGTGTTCAACTCTAGTAACTACCTTTAAACTGATGGCTAGACTAAAGTGGTGAAAAGAATGTTAGGAAATCTACTCCAAACTGTTGTAGGAAAGAACTTAAAAGATTAGGATTTGTGTCTACCAGTTGTGGAGTTCACATACAACTACACTATCCACTATACTACTAAGAGACTCCACTCAAGGTCATCTATGGCCTTAATCCTACTATTCTCCTTAATTTGATCCGTATGCTTGCAGTTGTTAAAGAGAGTCAATTTAGGGTTACTTGAGCCCAAGAATTACAAGAGCTACACTAGTCCATAGCAAAGAAGATCACCAAGTTTAACTAGAAATAGCAAGAGATCAGTAGTTGTAACCCCAAATTGTTTCTTTTAAACTGGGAGACTTAATATGGATTCACCTCATCTAAGAACGATTTCTGTACCTACGATAAAGCAAATTATCACTACAAGTTGTTGGTCCATTTAAGGTCTTAAAAAAGTTCAACCATAATGCCTACCAAACTAAATTACCCAAGAACTATGGTGTTTCTTTTATCTTTAATATGTTCGACCTGATTCCTCACCAACTAGAAGAAGACCTAATAGATACTAGGATAGAACAGGAGCTCAAGATGACTTTTGATTTAAGGACAAATCTTTCCAACCTTTAGGAAGATTATGAGAATCAACTCCTCGGACTAGTTACGCATAGCCGAGCTAGAGGACTCCAAGGACTTACACGGATAATACTAGCTCGAAACCCCATTCAAAGTGATGATTCCCATTCTGATCTCCATCTTTTACACTACTGTTGATCATAGCATTGAGCTCTCATAAGTTCTAACATAGTATCTAAGCTACCAAGCATGCATGGCAACTTGTTGAGTAAACGTGCCAATACACCGAGCAGTCATATCTATTGTCGAGCTCATGTCATGATTCATATAGCTTCCATATTGACTTACATCTAACCTCTATCCAAGCCAAGCTACTGAAACACCCGACCAAGAAGGGATTAGATTGTTCCTCAAAGCATGAGCTCTAACTTGAACATAACCAAGTTAGCTTTGACTGATGACCTCTTTTTGGACTTATATGAATAGGAGCCCACAATTGTTAAACAACATCAACAACCATTTCAACTTAACCAACTAATGATAGGAATCACCTCTCTAGATCATTCACACGAAGTCGATCTAAAGGACTTCAAGGACTTACTTGAAGAATGTTGGCTAAAAGCCTTACCCGAGACGAAAATTCCTATCTCGACCTCTATATTTCTCTCTTTTACTGGCTTGACTGCCCAACTTTCGCATGTGCCAGACTTACCAAACAATTGTACAATGATAGGATATCTAAGCAGACAACTTTGAGACCATTTGAGCCAACTTGAAACATTTGACCCCAACCTAAACTAACTACTCTATAATAGGCCTAATTGGGCCCCAACCTGATCTAAATCAGGTCGACCCCTAACAATGAGTTCTTTTCTTATCCACTTGTACCATATTTCTAACGTCCAGCCACCAAACAATACATATCTTCTAGCATGATATCCTAGAAGGATTTTTTAGTTTCCAAACTGAATATTCTTTTACCCTTTTTAGCAAGTATTATGTAACCTAGTTGTAAGAATACCCTTTTTTCTTTTTTCACATGTAAAATAACTCTAGTGGATGAGTATATAAATCCTCACTTAATTGTTCGCAGACATCAATCTCGTTAATCAACAATTATTGGAGTTTTCCTTAAGCAACCCGAGTTTTCTCATTTTCACTCAACTCTTATCTATTCTCTTTAGTAAGGAGTAGTGATGAGTGACCCTTCAATTCAAACTAGTAGGTCACATCCAGCTAATTGTAGGCCAAGCAAGATCAATTAGTGTGTCATATGCAATTGGTAGGTTCGTAGGTTTTGCTAGTTTTTCTTTTGTTCATTTCGTTGTGATGACTCTCCATATGTCTGACCTCAAAGATGCATTAGCTTCGTTGGTATCATAGCATGGTTCCGAGAGGGAGTATGTTAGGTTACATTGAAGTTTTGGTTTACTTTGTTATTAGTAGCTATTATGTTCCTTTCGTAGCTGCTACAGTATGTTCATATGGAGTAGTCCAAATTGTGTAGTGAAGGTTTGTGTATTGGTAAGTATAGTTCCATCATTACTTTGTTCTTACTCTATTTCTCACTATGAAAACAGAGTAAGATCAAGGATCATTTGTCTTATTCAAGCATTATTAAGCATAGAAGTTGTTAGAGTGTGTTAACTGAAGCTTTAGGTAGTATGGTAGCAGTATTTTCCATGCATTGTACTGTTAATATGTTTAGAGAAGTTTTATACCATGTTAGATTCTAGTGTTTTAAGTGTTATTAGTGACTAAAGTAGTAGTGCTCGACCTAATCATGGCCATAATGGTAGTAATACTATAAGATCAGTAGATGATAAGCTTAATAGACTTACTAATCTTATAGAGAGTCTAGTCACCGCAATGTAAGTTAATAAGCAACAACCCCAAGGTGTGCTACCATATAACCTACCTGAAAAATGTTTAAGAGAGAGGTTATGACTAAGGTACTCGAGTATATTGCCTAGTTCAACCATAGCGAGCTAAAGGAGTTGCAAACTAAGCTGCTAGATAAAGATTAGAGTTGGAGGGGATTGAGGAAGATGTTAAGGAGCTAGAAGTTGAAGAGGTTTGGGATGAAGAAGAAGAAGCTAACTAATACTAAGCTTAGGAATGAGGATGCTAAGCTTCTAGAGGACTAAACAATATCAAGGTCTAAATCTTAAAGTAGAAGTGGAGATGTAGATGAATACTTAAAGTGGAAAGAGAAAGTCGAAAAGGGTTTTAACTGTTATGGTTTTGCAGATGCTATTAAGGTTTGACTTGCTATACTGGCGTTTACTGGGTATACCACAATATGGTGGAAGAATTTAAATGTAGCCAAAGTAAAGGATAGAATATGAGGAGTAAGGACTTGGGATGAGATGAAAAGGTTGTTAAGGGTTAGATTTGTACCCTAGACTTACTTATAGGATACATATGAAAAGTTGCAAGAATTTTACCAAGGAGGCCAAACAATTGATGATTATGTGGGAGAGTTCTAAATGCTTATGATCCAGGCCAACATAGGAGAACCAAAAGCCTGTACTGTATCAAGGTTCATTTTTGAACTCCGATATGAGATTTTCAACACTATAGAAGTGTAGAGGTTTAACACCTTAGAAGAGGCAATTAAGATAGCATAGAGGGTCGAAAAACAAAGAAAAGTACTCCAAGCCGACTTAGGCCAACACTTTCTCAAACCCTTATTCTATGCCAAATTATTCAAGTTGAGTCGAAGAGAGGAATGACCGACTTGAAGATAGCCTAATAGGCCAATAGGGTCGAGTAGTCTAATTGAGTTGAACTAAGGCTAAGCTAACCCCAAAGACAAATGAGAGAGGGTAAACCTCTAGACGAAAGACTAGTAAGGTGAAATGCTTTAAATGCTTAGGTTTTGAACACATGGTTGCTGAGTGTATGAACCGACGTATCATTGATCTCTAAAGAGAGGTAGTAGATAGTATCGACGAGAGTAAGCCAGAGGAGGAGAAGGGTATTAGAAATGCCAAAGCTAAGGAAGGAGAGGGGACCTATGTTTACATTGACCAAGGAGAAGTGGTGACTCTAGTACTAAGACGAGTATTGAGTTCCCTACCGAACCCTAAGGAAGACTAGAGGGAAAATTATTCTATAACAAGTATACCATCAAAGGATAGTAGTACACCATCATAGTAGATTAAGGAAGTTATACTAACGTAGTCATACAGTCCTTCATGTAGAGGTTAAGTTTGCCGACCTCTAAGCATCCCCAACCTTATTGTTGGTCCCACATAAGATATCAAGAAGGAAGGTTGGGGTGGGGGGTATGTGTGCTTAATTAATATCTTTGAAATTTTTAAACTTTTTTGTTGTAAATAAAGATTACCCCTCTTAATAGCTTAATTTAGTGAACAATGGTATTTTAATAATTCGACGCATAATAATTAATAATGCAAATTAAAAGAATAAGGAAAGAGAATATCAAGTTGAGGTTTATAGAGCTTTGGCCTTCTACCTACTGCTCTCTTCTTACTCCATTGCTGGGGACCTAGTTTACTCTACCGGTACCGTTCCACTTGATCTACTATATCAAAATCATGAGAAGTTAACAAGCATTCTTCATACATAGGCTTCATTACACTCTACTTTGCCTATTTAGCCTTTCTTTGATTTAAGCTAATATAAATCTATAGAGTATAATCAAACTTCTCTCAACACTCAAAAAACAAACAAAATTTACAAATTACAAGGGAGAACAATAATATAAGTCCCAAATAATTTTGTACTAAAATAGAAATAATGATTGATGAAAAGTTTTCTTCGGTTAAACTTTCTGAAGTAGTATTTGAGAAATGTTCTATGCTCTTTCAAATGGAAGAATTTGGTTACGATTAAAGTGTAACAAATGTATTTTTTTTTTCCTAGAAAACGTGCTTAACACTTTGAATCCTTTGTCCTTTTATACTGGAGTCTTGCAATGGTTAACTTATTAAAGATTATCTTCACTTCATGTTCATTCATATTTACCGTTAAAGATAATCCATAAATATTTTTAGAGAAAATCTTAGAATTTAAAATTTAAACTTGACCTTATTAACTTATCTTGATCAGATACAATTTGATCAGCAATATCCAGATAAGCTTCATATTTGAAATTGAAGTCTCATAAAATCTAAAGTCAACCTTATCCTTTTCCATTCTTGTATTCAACCTTATCAACCGTATCCTTATCCATTCTTGTCTATATCTTGATTTACTTGAAATAAATTAACTCAAAAATAATCCTTACGGATCTTGATTTCATCTTAATTGAAACGTGATTAAGTATATTTTCCTAATTCACTCAATCTAGTGGAGCGGGGCTTTATTTTCTTCAAGTCTGAAATAAATTAATTTTCCACGTTACTTTTCTAAACGAACTATCTGAATAACCTTCTAAAGAGTATTAGTCTTCTTTTTTTTGAAGTCTTTGAACAAGTTTTTGAAATGCTGTACCGATTCTTTTTAGAAAAGCTTTTAAAACATTCTCTAAAGAATCGTCTGAATACCTACATACTTGTAAGTACATTAGCATTTCTCTCTTTTTATTATCATTAAAATCCATGAGAGATATCTAATACATACAAGTTGCATTGGCTTCACAATAAAGATGCTTTACATGTAACTAAACAAGTAACTATATTGTTTAGTATTAGGAGTATGTACAAGGATAAGATATTATGTAATGTCGTCCCTATGGGAGCTTCACATATGTTACTTAGATGACCTTGGTTGTTTAACTGACATGTTACATACAGTGGATATAAGAACACCTATGCCTTTATTAAAGATGGGAAGAAGATTTTGTTGTAACTTATGACCTCATCCCAAGTAAATGAGGCCTATAATCAGCTCACTTAAGCTCGTATAAAGAAAGTTTTAGTGATGAGCTAAAGATAACTCTGAGCTGTTGAGAAGACTGAAGAGCCTATGTTTTTGTTGATTAGAAGATTTGTTAGAGATGAGAGATTTGAAGGATGATCTTGATGAAATCCGAAGGCCAATTGGTGAGTTTTTCGACTTGTTTCCTAAGGAACTACCTAAAGGACTACCTCTAGTTGAGGCATAAAGCATTGTACTGATCTATAGCTAGGTATCGCCTTACAGAACCAACTTACATACAGAATGAACCTAGAGTAAGCTACCAAGTTGAAAAGATAGGTGGACAAACTCATAGAGTAAGGATATATGAGTGAAAGCATGAGTCCTTATGCTACACTAGCTCTACTCATCCTAAAGAAGGATGGTTCATGGCGTATGTATATTGACAACCAAGTAATCAACTGAATTACCAACACGTACAAATATTTGATACCAAGGCTCGATGGCATGTTAGACGTACTTCATGACCCAAAAATATTTTCAAAAATTGATTTGCGAAGCAACTACCACCAAATTTGCATAAGATCGAGTGATGAGTGGAAGATTGCTTTCAAGACTAAGCATAGTCTCTATGAATGGTTAGTTATGTTGTATAGACTTGCTAATGCGCCGAGCACGTTTATGAGATTGATGAACCATGTGATGTGCCCTTTGATTAGAAGATGTGTGGTTGCATACTTTGATGACATATTAGTATATAGTTCCAACTTGAACAACTATGTTCAACATCTCCAAGCAATTTTTGACATCTGGCAAACTGAAAAGCTATATGGGAATTTGAAGAAATATACGTTATGCCAAGATAAAGTGATTTTTCTTAGGTTTATAATATCAAGGAAAGGAATCTAAGTAGATGAGGAGAAAATTCGAGTTGTTTTGAAGTAGCTGACACAAAAGAATGTCATTGAAGTTCAAAGTTTTCATTGCCTAACTTCTTTTTATAGGTGACTTATCAAAAACTTCAGTACCATAGCTACCCCCTTGACTAAGCTGACAAACAAGAGTAATGGGTTTAAATGGAATGACCGAGTTGATTAGAGCTTTAGGGAAATCAAAGAGAAGATCACATCCACCCTTATCCTATTACTACCAGATTTTAACATGCTCTTTGAGTTGGAATGTGACGTGTTGAGAATTAAAATTGTCACCGTCCTGATGTAAGAGCAATGACCTATCACCTACCATGGTGAGAAATTTAGTAGTGCTGCCTTAAACCACTTTGTGTATGAGAAAGAGTAATACTTTCTTTTTTAAGCCCTTACTATTTAGCAACACTATTTACTACCACGAAATTTTGTTATTTACATATACCACGAGTTGCTAAAGCATCTTGGGAGTTAGGACAAACTCTCGAAAAGGCAAGCTTAGTGGTTAAAGTTCATATAAGGATTTTTTGTATGTAATCCTATACAAGAAAAGAAGTGCAAATATGATTGCCGATGCTTTGTTATGTCGGCAAACCTTGCTGACCACTTTATAGAAAAAATTACTAAGATTTTCACTTATCATTGAGCAATATACTAGTGACCCTCATTTTGGTCCCATTATTGAGCAATGCCAAAAAGGAGTAATTGTTGGAGAATACTATCTTAAGGATGGTTATCTATTCAAGGATTGAAGACTGTGATACCAAACTATTCCATGTGTAAGTTATTAGTTAGGAAAGCTTATAGTTGTGGAATATCTAGTTACTTTAAGGAGACCAAGACAACCAATCTGTTAAAGGAAAACTTCTACTGGTTTGGTTTAGCTAAGAATGTCCATAAGGTAGTTGGTAGTTATGGAGTATACAAGCGAGCTAAGGGGAAGAGGGAGCCCTATGGAGAATACATGCCTTTATCGATGCGAACCTTACCTTAGGCCAACCTTAGCATAAACTTTATCCTAAGGTTGCCTTAGACATCTAGAAGAAAAGATTCTATATTTGTTATAGTGGATTGCTTGATCAAAATGGCACACTTCATCTTGTGCCATCGAACTAACAATGCTTTATATATTGTTAACTTTTTACAAGAAGTTATCTGACTACATAGAGTGCTAAAGACCATTATTTCAAATCAGGACACCAAATTCTTAAGCTATTTTTAGAAATGGAGAAGACTTGGAACCAAACTTGTGTTTAGTTCCAATAGCTACCCTCAAATTGAAGGCCATACTAAAGTGGTTAACAGGACACTAAGGAACTTACTTAGAGCTATTGTAGGAAAGAACTTAAGAGACTAAGATCTATGTCTCCCCGTTGTCGAATTCACATACAATCGAACTATCCACAACACCATTAGGAAGACCTCATTTAAGGTCGTTTATGGCCTCAATCCTACTATCCCTTTAGATATGATCGACACTCCTATAGCTACTAAAGAGAGTTAATTCAGAGTTGATTAAGCTTAAGAATTGCATGAGCTACACCAATCTATAACAAGGAAGATCACGAAGTTCAATTTGAGACAATAAGAGATCGGTAACCGAAGCTGCTAAGCTATTTCTTTCCAACTAAGAGACTTAGTATGGATATACCTCAACCGAGAATGATTCTTATACTTAAGACAAAGTAAGCTATCTCTTTGAACTAATGGTCCATTAAGGTCCTAAAGAAAGTCAACCACAATGCTTACCAGATAGAGTAACTTGATGACTATGGTATTTCTCCTACTTTCAATGTATTTAACCCGATTCCTTATTATCTAGTAGAAGATCCCATTAATGTCCCAAAAGAAGAATTAGAGACTACTTTAGATTTGAGGACAAATCATTCCGACCTCTAGGTAAATGATAGGAATCACCTCTCTAAACCGATCATACGAAGCCGAGCTAGAGGACTTTAGGGACTCACTCGAAGAATGCTAGCTAAAAGCCTTGCCTTAGATGGAAATTCCTATTCCGAGGCCTAACTACCTAACTTTCATGTATGCTAACTATACTATGACAAGATATTTGAACAGATGGCCCTAAGACCATCTAAGCTGACTAGAAACATTTGATCCCAACCCAAGTTGACTACTCTATAACAAGACTAATTAGGCCTTAACCTAATCTAGATCAAGTCAACCCTTAACTATGAATTCTTTTCTTGTCCACTTGTACCATATTTTTAACATCTAGCTACCGAACGATACGTGTCTTTTGACACAATATTCTAGAAGGATTCTTTACTTTCTATACTAAATATTATTTATCTCTTTAACCCCTTTAGTATGTATTATGTAACTTAATTGTAAGAATATACTTTTGTCTTTTAACACGTGTAAAGCAATCCTAGTAGATGGGTATATAAACCCTCACTTAATTGTATACAAACATCAATCCCAATTATTAGTAATTATTGAAGTTTTCCTTGAGCAACTAGAGTGTTCTCACTTTCCCTCAACTTTTATCTATTCCCTTTAGGAAAAAGTAGTGGCGAGTGACCCTTCAATTTGGACTGATGAGTCACATCTGACAGATTGTAGGCCAAGCAAGATCGATTGGTATGTCATATCCAGTTGGTAGCTTCCTAAGTTTTGCTAGTTTTTCTTTTGTTCATTTTGTTATGGTGCTTCTTTGTGTGTCTAACCTAGGAAACGCATCAACTATACCACTAAACTCCAATCGCTTCTTGATATTTGTCTTTTAGTACATTAGTCTAGAATGATTCCTTACTTTTCCATATAGAATACTTCATACATGCTTGTAACCTTAGTGGAGCTAGTATATATAAACCCCACATTAGTCTTCTAACACATTGTACCTTTTACTCTTTTTAGTATATTTTACGTATCCTAATTGTAAATTACCTTTTTTTGTCTTTTCCATACATGCTTATAACTATAGTAGGGCTTGTATATATAAACCCCATTTGTTTGTATGCAACCAATAACATATTACATCAAATTATTACAAGTTTCCTTCTGTGAGTAACCTTAGTGTTCTCATTCTTTATTTAACTCTTATCTACTCCTTTTAGTAAGGAATAGTAGTGAATGACCTTAAAGTTTGAACCAGTAAGTCATATCTAATAAATTGTAGGTTGAGTAAGATTGATTGGTGTATCATATCTAATTAAGAGCTATACAAATTTGCTAATCTTTTTTTTTATTTTCTTTTGGCTCCTTCTATTATGGTGTTTCTCCATACGTATAACCTTAGAGACACATCGCTTCTTTAATGATCGAATTTAATAAAAGTTTTCAATGTTATTTTGCTTTGCTTAACTTATATATTGTAGCAATTAGGGAATATTATTTTATCATATGAGTAATAGTATACCACTTAATAAATATTATATGAATTTAGATCTTCTCACTTTTCATAAATTTTATATTAGTATATTGTGATATTATAATTTAATTGTAATATCTACATGTAGTGTGATAAATTGTAGAAGGATAGTATAAGATAGGCAAGTAGCAAAGTTAAGTGGAAAATATTGGAATTATACATTTAATTAATTGACTTCATCATTAAAACTCTAGCTCAACCATAGTGTAGTTATTATATACTAGGCATGTATGCGTATATATACATATGCATACTCATTTTAATTATTGTAGGTATATGATCCCATATTATTGTTATCCTCATTATGGTTATTATTATTATTTCTATTATTATTATGATTAGTTGTTATCATCGTTGTTTTATATGACTATAATATGGTAATTACAATTTATATACTTAGTTATTTGTACACAGAAGTATATTTTCTACAAATTATCTAGACTTTACATACACATATAGTTGCATATAACTATGACCTCCCAATATTTTTTTTATTATACGGTTTATGCTTTATACATACTTTATGGTATGTGTTTATTGGTTTCCCCTTTATAGGAAATATATATATGTATATATATTGTTGACAGTTGATTTTTCTCTAGGTGTATAAACACCTACAAAACAAGAAAACAGCTACGGGGGACACCAAAGTGTACTCCGACGCAACCATTTCAATACCTAAGTTAGCTCTCTTGTCATATAGAGAGAAATGTTAAGTAATTAGGAAAAAATAGGAGAATGGAAGAGGAATCCTTACCTAGAGGTCTTGCCTAGTATTTATAGTGACTCAATAGAAATTATCCCTAGACTAGGTCATTGGACTAAGCTTAGATATTAGGCCAACTAATATAAGCCTATATAATAATTATCCAAAAATGCTTATTAACACTTAACCTCCACTCTCTTTGGTGATAAAGTCGGAAACGAGAGTATTTAGAGAGATTGATTTTGTTGGATTTTTGGAAAGGTTTGTAATCTTAGCTTGAGGAGGCTAGAATGCCTAAAGAGGCAAAGGCCTGAAGAGGCGAAAAGCGGGAGTAAGCAAAGTATTTATAAATATTGGCATGCTTTAAAAAGTGAAAGCCTTAAGAGGTTTGAGTACTTGAAGAGGCAAGGGCCTAAAGAAGTCAAAGCACTTAAAGAAGCGAATACTTAAAAAGGCTGAAGTGCTTGAAAAGGGAAGGGCCCAAAGAGGTCTAAACACCTAAAGAGGCCGAATCGCCTCGAGAGGCTAATGTACTTGAAAAAGTGAAGGCCTAAATAGGTGGGAATGCTTAGAGAGGCAAACACCTAAAAAGGCCATTGTGCCTAAAAAGGCTAGGAAGCATACGGGTTGTATAAGTTGGGCATTACCTATGCTATGATGGAAAGAGAGCTCAGCTATGTACTATGGCTATTCGTGGTGGTGTTGAGCTTAAATTTGTTAGGCCATTATCATTTGCTTGGAGTTCTCATCTTGGAATTATCATACTTTGTTACAATGAGTAACTAGGCCTCTTGGAACTCCAACTAGTGTGATGGAACAAAAATGTTAGTCGACTTGGCATGTGCCGTTGCTATCGACTTTTAGCCTATAGGTTATTTAGATCTCCTCTACAATGTGGAGCCTTAGTCAGGTAATGTTCAGGAGCATAGAAATCATGCTGGCATGGACATTGACAACTCGGCATGAAACTCAGTATAAACTTGCACAGCTTTAAAGGAAAAAAGTTGGAAAATATCGGCAAGCTCGGAACTCGGCCTTTCTTCAATATTTTGAAGATTAAATTAAAAGCATAGTTGCTGCGGATTAGAAGCTCGGGCTTCATGCACGATGGTGCTCGGATCTTGGCTTTCTAGCCAATGCGGCTTAGTGGAGAGTAGTTTGTTCATCAAAGTTGAGAGCTTTGATTTGCTACTTGGATGCACGCGTGCCTAATCGTCTCAGCAACTAGCTGTCCACAAACACGTTAGGATTCCTCTGTATGTAAATTACTCGACTTTCATATTGATTGACAAAGCTTGGTCTTTAGCTTGGCATCTTCACTCGTTGCTCCAAAATACTACAAGGAGCTTGGTTTGGTCAAACTTAAATCAAAAGCTTGTTTCTTGGTGCTACTGTATCACTCGGCACGCTTGGAGTAACTTAACTTGTAGTGGCTAGAATGAGAAATACGAGCTCCTTTTCACCACTATGAGTTGAAGACACTCAGCTTGTATGGAAGCAAACATTCGTGACCACTCAGCACTTGACATGGTTGTGCTGTAGATCAAAACTTAGAGCTCAGAATGAGCTTGAAAATACTTTGCGACTTAAATTATGAAGGCTCAGATTGAATTGTTTAGCTTGTAGGATCTGTTTTGTAAATCCACTATTGTTTTGATTGACGCACGATCGGGGTACACACAAGACTTTTGCTGGAATGCATGGAGCTCTACCACTGAGAAGCTCAGCGATGTAAAGGCTGGCCAATAATAGATTAGCTTGGAATGCATTAATCAGCAATATTAGTATAGTTTGGATTCGTTAAATTGAATAGAAGAAGAGTTCATATTCATAATGCTCTGTTGTATTACATCATTGGCCCCAATTCAACAATAGCTTGGTGCAGTTGGACTGCGACAGCTCCGCAGTTTATACTCCAAAATACCGTACTCTCAAAAATTATTTTTAATCATCCTGGAGTGACTCAGTTCATATCCCTGCAACTAGGTCAGCCGTCTAGATCATGTTCATGTACTGCTCATCCTTGTGAATGATGTGGGAATATTCATGTAAGAATCCAAGTGAAGATCAATCAGTAAGGGACTATGATCCAAAAACCTTGAAGCATTGAATTAGGCTTAGTCGCAAGTTAGCAATTGCACTGATATTATGGCTCGATAGAAGATAGGGGCTACAATTGGAGCTTGCAAACCAGCTCAATTGTTTACTTTGACTAATCGATGTTATTGAGTAGAAAGTGATCCAATTGAAGGCCAACTATTTGTGCTGGGCTGTTCGAAAATAGATGGATTCCTCAAAATTTGCTGTTGTGAAGGCCTTAGGTCTTTGACCGTTCATAGGTCCAGTTCAATAATAGGAATTCCAATGCGGCTATCGTGACAATATTGGATACCACCAATCACAAGGACTCGCATGGCATGAAGAGAAGAAATCGAATCTCGCTCAGAACATGGAAGCTCGGCAGATGGTAGGCTTGCTCAGACATGGGATGCTACGTGCATGATGGTTCGGAAACAACTCGGCAAGAGTTGCTCGGCCAATCTTCTTGGCTACTTGACTCAGAGTTTGGAAACAACTTGGCATATCGGCAACTTACAGGCCGATAGAAAAAACTCGGCCTCAAAAGTTCGGCATTAGTTGCTTGGCATATTTGGAGTAGCCCGACAAGCGTAAAAGGTGAAGCTCAATTTTTATTTGCATGATTATCGGGCTATGCTTGCATTGGACGAATGGGTAATTTAGTACGTAAGCATTGAAAGTCAATCAAAAAAGGAAGCTCGGCCTCGTTAAGGTGAAAGTCAACGTTGGATTAGGTGAGAGGAATTCAAGTCTACTGCACAGTTAGAAAGAAAGCTTGGGATGCCGATTAACTGTCATGGTGATACGTCTCAATTCGGCTGAAGATAGCTGTCACAATTGGTGACTTTAGTTCGGTAATTTCAAACGCAAGGCATGGCCTCTATGCGATATTTGTTGGTGAGAGCTCAAATCTTATTCAGAACTCGGAGCTTGGAAGGGGATTCCATGTGAAAGACGACTTGGAAACATTGCTTGGCATTGCTGTCTTGGACTTATGCTCATAGTTTCCCCTCGGCAACTCGGCATGGCTATGAGCAGCTTGGATAGGACTTGCTGTAAGTTTCAACGAGTGCCTGAACTTGAACTTAGTGGAGCTCACACATAAGTCTAATGCAAAGAACTTAGTTTGGCACGATTGTTGAGATTAGTTTTTCACCCTCCTATTTCTTTTATAAAATTAGATTTTCTTTAAACCGATCAATATTAAATCCTTATCTATTTAATACCGACCTTTGACTAGAGTTTAAAAAAAACCAATTTTTATACTTTGAAAATGTTTTGGAGTCGTCACTCGATTAGAGTTGGGAAAAAGAGTTAAGTTATAATCAATTAAATAGATTTGTTATAACTTGACCAATATTCTTTTAATAAAAACCAATTTTATAAAACGGTTTTAAAATAAGAGATCTAGATCCAAGAGTTATGATTTTTAAATTTTTATAGATAGCATTAACTTTTCAAATTTAAAATTAAACTTAAAAATCACTTTTTAATTTTGAAAAACAAAACTTGGTTTATTAGTTACTTTAATTTGATAAATCAAAGTAATCTAAGAAAATGGAAAATTAGATTTTTTTTATTTTTATCATCGCCTCGTAAGTGCCTATTTATTTACTATTCAGGATCACACGTATGTAGTTCTTTTTTTAAAACTTTAGTGAGTTGGTCTTATTTTAATTCTAAAAATATGTTAGATTAACATCTTTAATTCAATTTGGTTTATTTGAGAAAAATTTCTAAAAATGGGTCCTAAATTGAAACTCTTTGTTTTTTTGAAAAAAATTATAAAAACGTCCTAAATTTGAATACAGGTTGGTTTATTTTTTCTTATTTGGAAAAACGCTTTTCTAAGTGATAAATCATTCTTTCACTAACCTACTTATTTTTACTTTTCATTAGTTATTTTTTATCCTATATTTTTTCTTATTTGTTTTTTTTTTCTATTTCCATTATACTAAAAAATAAATAAATAAACTATTTTTTTCTTGTTATTAATTTTCTTTTTCCTTTTTCTTTTATTTTTTTACATTACAATTTACATTTTACATGGATAAATAAATAAAATAAATAAATTAAAAAAAATTACAAAACCAAAATGAAGGCTTGAACTAGGAAAGGGACATTGGTCGAGTTCTAGAGTGATCAGTTGGGTTAGTTTAGGGGTTGTCTGGTCGAGTCTAACGTGGATCCGAGTCATCTCTAAGCTCTACTGCAGCAGCTTAGCAAAGCACGATTTGGGCTGATCTGTTATCTAAAGTCATGTCAGAAAGGGGGATTTGTGTATATTGGATTGAGGATAGGGGGGTTAGGCTCGATGTCATGGTTGTTAAGGGTGGTTTAGGTAGTGTGGGTGAGTGGCAATCAACAGTAGTGCTTGGCTAGCATCATTGGGGTGCTTGGCCAGATCTGAATGAGTGGCTGGGTAGGTTCTAAGGTATGGCAAACTTCGTAGTGGGGTTGTTTTCGTGTAAAGAGTAGTAGTGGTGGTGGTTTGAGAAAGGGTAGCTACGGTAGTTAGAGTTTGGATCTTGGTGGTTCGATGGCACCGCTAGGGGGCACAGCTAAGGATAAGGGTGGTTGGGTTCAGATGCCTAAGCTTAGGGGAGCTTGGTCATGGTGGTGGGCTTAGTCGAAAGTGGCTAGAGAAAGAGATTCAAAGAGAGAGAGAGAGGGTTCAGTGGTTGAACTAGAGAGAGAAAGTGATCGCGCGAGAGAGAGAGGGTGTTTTGAGTGATTCTAGTTGATTTTTTCCCATTTTGGATGTCTTTAAGCTCTTATTTATACATGAATTTAACCTAAAAACTAAGGAAACTCAAAATCAAATTTGAATGTAAACGCTAGAAAATCTATTTTTTTTGGAATTTTGGAGCTCAATTTGAATGCTCCATTGACTGAATTTGGATGCATTATTGGGCTCAAGTCATAGTAGACTATGCTGAGGATGAATTCGTACCATTAATTGGTGTGCTTCAATAAGGAAAATGCACAAAATCAAGAGCCAAAGTAAGGGGGTTAAGCCTGTTCTTAACCGGGGAAAGTGGATGAAATCAATAGAAAATGCAAGAAAACTGAGAGAAAGAGAAGAAAAGTGCTGACATAACGCCAAGTCAGCCAACCCAACCAATCACAACTTACCATATATCATCACATGACATGTGGTAGTTGACATGGCTACAATGTAGCGCCACATTAGTACGTTACACAATCCGAAGATGCCACATGTCAGGATACGTAGCATAATCAGATCCTTATACATAACAGTCCTTGATAAAAAAATGAAAAAGCTTTATATGCCTCCTTTAAGATTCGAACTCAAGACCTATAACTAATGTCTATGTGTTTACTCATTAGGCTGTTAGTCTGTGGCTTATCCATTTAAAACTAAGCTTAAGTTCAATAACCCAACTTCTAAACCTATTTTAAAACTAAAAGATCTCTCTTAATAAAAAGTTATTTTCTAAAATCTTATAGTTTTTTTCAATTTTTCAATTTTTTGTAATTTTTTAAATTTCCTAACTTTTTCCAAATTTTATTTTCTAAATTTCTTTTTTTCTTTTTAGATTTCCTATTTTTGATATTATTCCAAATTTCTTATTTTTTGTGCTTTTTATTATTTTTGTATTTTTCTAAAATTCTTATTTTTTTCTAAATTTCTTTATTTTTTTAATTTTATTTAATTTCCTTTTTTTATGTTTTTCCTAATTTAAAACCTCTAAAATAAAAATAAAAATAAATGGGTAGGGGGGGCAAAAATTTGATGTTTATAGCTATCCCTCTTTGTGGCGAAGTTTGAATAAAACTTTGCCACAAATACAAAGAGACATTATTTTTGCCCTTAGATTTTGAAAGAACTAACTAACTATCCCAAAATCGAGCTTTTTGGGATTTGATTAAAGAGATGAAACCTGGTCATGACTCTTTAGGTTCACTAACCTAGGTAGGAGTGTCTCTAAGGGATAAGTAACCTTACTCTAAGATCAATCTAAAACCTAGTCGTACCTTACTAAGCTCACTAACTTAAGCAAGAGTGCCTCTTAAGGATTAGCAACCCTAAACTAATATTGATCTAAAACCTAATTGTGCCTCAATAGATTCACTAACAAAGGTGAGAGTGTCTCTCGGGGACTAGCAACCTAAAACTAGGATCGATCTAAAACTTGGTTGTGCCTCATTAGGCTTACTAACCTAGGCGAAAGCATCTCTCAAGGACTAACAATCCTAATCTAGGATTGATCTAAAACCTGGTCATGCTTCACTTGGCTTACTAACCTAGGCGAAAGTATTTCTCGGGGACTAGCAATCCTAAACTGGGATCAATCCAAAACCTAATTGTACCTTATTAGATTCACTAACCAAGGTAAGAGCATCTTTCGGGGACTAGCAACCCTAAACTAAGATTGATCTAAAACTTGGTCGTACCTCACTAGGCTCACTAACCTAAGTAGGAGCATCTCTTGGGGACTAGCAACCCTAATTTGGGATCAATCTAAAACATGGTCATGCCTCACTTAGCTTACTAACCTAGGTAGAAGTATCTCTAGCAGACTAATAACCATAAACTAAGATCAATCTAAAACCTGGTCATATCTCACTAGGCTCACTAACAAAGGCAAGAGCATCTCTCAGGGATTAATAACCTTAAATTGGGATCATTCTAAAACCTAGTCGTACCTCACTAAGCTTAATAACCTAGGCAAGAGCATCTTTTGGGAACTGGCAATCCTAATCTAGGATTGATCTAAAACCTGCTTGTGTCTCACTAGGCTTATTAACCTAAGTAGGAGTATCTCCTAGGGACTATCAACCCCAATGATGGGAACGATATGAAACTTGATTATGCTTCACTAGGCTCACTAACCTAGGCAGGAGCATTTCTTAAAGACTAGCAACCTTAATGATGGTAAGAACATAGGTAAGAACATCTTTCAAGGACTAGCAACTTTAATGATGGGATCAATCTAAAACTTGGTGGTGCCTCACTAAGCTCATTAACCTATATGAAGGCATCTCTTAGGGATTAGCAACCCTAATGATGGGATTGGTTTAAAACTTGATCGTGCCTTAATAAGCTTATTAACCTAGGTGGGAGCATCTCTCAAGGACTACCAACCCTAACTTAGGATCGATCTAAAACCTAGACATACCTCACTATGCCCACTAACCTAGGCAAGAGCATCTTTTGGAGACTAACAACCCTAATCTAAGATCAACCCAAAACTTGATTGTACCTCATTAGACTTACTAACTTAAGTAGGAGCGTCTCTTAGGGACTAATAACTCTAATGATGTGATCGTTATAAAACCTAGTCGTATCCTACTAGGCTCATTAACCTAGATAGGAACATATCTTAGGGACTAGTAACCCTAATAATGGGATCGATCTAAAACTTAGTTGTGCCTCATTAGGTTCACTAACGTAGGCGAGAGCATCTTTTAGAGATTACCAACCCTAAACTTAGTCTTAAAGTTGTGCCCTGTAAGCTTGTCAAAAGGAACAGATGAAGAGAAGTGCCCTATGGGCTTACTTGAGAGAAATTAGTGAATGCCTTATGGGTTTGCTAAAAGAAACTTGGTGAAGAGACTAAGTTCAGATCGTATCTTCAGAGCTTGGCTAAACACTAAATGTGGAAGGTGAATGTCTTATGGGCTTGGCTCCAAAAGACTGTTGGGAGTAAAAACTGGTCATAGTCTAAATGCAAGTGCAATGTTCAAAAATCGGTGTGCTAACATTATGTGGAAGTACTTACCTAGTCTTTATTAATAGCACCCAAACTGTCAAACCTTTTTGAAAAGCCTCATTAGAGTTAATTGGCTCATGTTTTGGTCTTTTGTTATCAACCCGGATGCTCTTGATATAGGACGTTTGAGACTTCGTCGACTCTTTTCAAGAAATCATGGAAATTAAGTCGATGCAGAATGCCACCCACTATTTTTGTCTTTTGGGAACTTTTACAAACCAAAACCTTCATCCTTAATAAACATTTACTGTAGGGTGATTGCTTACTTAGATTTCGCATTTCCTTAAAAATTAGACAATAAAAAATCCCCGTTAAGGGGGATTAATTCATAATAAAGTATTTTAAAGAGTTTTGTCAATTACGAATGTCTTAGGTCTCATTCCTCAACTTCTCTCATGTTTTAGTATATGGGTTTGATTAAAAGGAGTTAGAGCTTTCAATTTAGAAGGTGATTATTCTAACGTCGACAAATGACTAAGGATATCAACTTTGCTTATAGATAATGAAAATTAGACTACAACGACATTCAAAATTATTGGCATTTTTGTGTTTAAAGCAAAAATTTCCATTGACTTCTCATGGGTAATACAATTTCACAGCATCAACATTTATGGGGTCTCTCAAATCTAGACCATCTATTTGGGATAAAATCAAAGCCTTTCTTGGTAATACTTGCTTCAGGACATAAAGGCCTCCGTAATTGGGAGAAAATTTCCCTCGAGGATCTTATACATTGGGGAGTCTTTCTTAGCACCAAATCTCCCTTATTGAAGCTCTAGGGTCATATCCTTTTATTGAAAGCCTAAGCTATTCTTTATTGATTACATTAATTATGATACAAGGATGTCAATCTCCTCTTGTCAATTAGTTTCAACTGTACGATGGGTTTCCTTACCTGGTTGATTTCATCCAATTGAGTTTCTAATAGTATCTTGAGTAATGGGATTTCAACCTCTATAAGTAACACTACTTTAGTACCATATACCAAAGAGTAAGATATTGCCCCAATTGATGTTCTAATAGAAGTTCGATATGCCATGAGTGCAAATGATAACATCTCATGCTAGTCCTTATACGTAACAGCCATTTTTTCAATGATTCTTTTGAGGTTTTTTGTTGGCTGCTTCAATAGCTCCATTCATTTGGGGTTGATAAGGACTGGAGTTTCCATGAATGATCCGAAACTATCCGTACAATTCTAACATAAGCTTGTTGTTGAGATTGGTACCATTGTCAGTGATGATTAATTTTGGAGTCCCATATCGAGCTAAGATGTCTCTCTTGATGAACTTAACTACAACTCTTTTAGTAACGTTTGAGTAAGATGAGGCCTTAACCCATTTACTGAAGTAGTTGGTGGTGACTAATATAAAGTGATACCCATTAGATGCTTTTAGAGTAATCGGGCCGATGATATCCATGCCCCACATTGAAAAAGGCTACAGTATTGAGAGTGTATGTAGTTCTTGAGGTGGGGAGCTTATTTTATTTGCATAAACTTGGCATAAGTGATAATGCCTGACATGTTTGATGCAATCACTTTCCATTGTTAACCAATAATACCCTAACCTCATAATTTTTCTAGCCAGCATGTAACCATTCATGTAAGGATCACATACCCCCTCGTGTACTTCTCTTATTAACTTCTCAGCCTCCTTATCATTCACACACCTTAAGAGTGTACCATCAAAGAGCATCGATATAAAGTGACCTCGCTTATTAAGAATCGAGTGGCCAATCTTTTGATCATCCTTATATCCTTTTTCTCGACTTCCTCAAGGTATGTACCTTATTGTAGAAATGTTTTCACATCATGGTACCACAACTTTTGTTCATTCGTAACCTCGATTATTAGACAGAAGGCAGGCTTATCTTCAATTTCAATAGTAAGGGGTTGAATCTAGACTTTACTGAATATTTGCATCATAAATGCTATAGTGGCTAAGGCATCAGCAAATTGATTTTGAGTTCCTCGTACGTGATTGAAAGTGATTTCTTTGAATTTCCTTGTCAATTCAATCAAATGTTAGTGATAAGGTACCAGTTTAGAATCTTTAGTCTTATAATTTCCCTGAGCTTAGCTGATAATGATTGAAGAGTCCCCATACACTTCTAATTCTTCAATGTCTTTGTCTAGGGCCATTTTGAGTCCTATGATGCATACTTCGTATTCAGCAATATTATTAGTATATGGGAAAATAAGCCTTATAGCCATAGGATATTGAGTATCTTTAGGGGATATTGGTATTGCCCCAATTCTACAGCCAAACACTTTGGCTACCCCATTGAAGAACATCTTCGATTTTAGTGGCTTGTCGTCTTCTCCTTTATTAGAGCTTCCCTCAACTACTAAGATATCCTCATCGAGGAAATTGACTTTTACCTCTTAGGGGGTATTAAGGGATTTTTTGCTAATTGATCTATTACAGCTTACCCTTTAATTGAATTTTGGCTTATGTATATAATGTCGAACTCTGATAGTAACATTTGCCACTTTGAGATTCTACCAATTAAGGCTGGTTTGTCTACCAAGTACTTTAGGGGATCATGCTAAGTTAGCAATTCAACTTAGTAGTAGAGTGTGTATTGTCTAAGCTGATGCATTACTTAGACTAAAGCATAGTAGGTTCTTTCAAATGCTGAATATTTTTGTTCCCTTTCAGTGAATTTCTTGCTCAAGAAGTATATAACCCGCTTTATTCCTTCCTCGTCTTTCTAATCAAGCATGTACACCATGGGCTCTGATAATATTGTCAAGTTTAGGAATAAAGGCCTCCCAGGTTTTGGGGCTACCAAAATTGGAGGGTTTATGAGGTATTCTTTAGTCGTTGTAAAGGCTTGCTCACCCTCTTCATCCCAATTGATCTTGGTGTTCTTTTTCAACAACTTAAATAAAGGATGACACTTGTTTGTGAGTTAAGATATGAATCGAGCTATATAGTTTAAACGGCCCAACAAGCCTCTGATTTCTTTTACTGTGCGTAAAGGGGGTAAGTCAACTATTGCTTTGACTTTATCAGGGTTCACCTCGATGCCCCTTTGGCTGATTATAAAATCCAACAATTTCCTTAAAGTCACTCCAAAGGTACACTTCTCTAAGTTAAGCTTCAATTGGAATTTTCTCAACCTAATAAACAATCTCCTCAGATTATCCACATGATTTTCTCCTTCCTTAGACTTTGTAGTCATATCAATATATACTTCAACTTCTCTATGCATCATGTCATGAAAAATTGCTACCATAGCCCTTTGATAAGTTGATCCAACATTTTTGAGTCCAAAAGGCATTACTTTGTAGCAAAATGTGCCCTACGTTGTGATAAATGTTGTCTTAGATTTATCTTCTTTGGACATTCAAATTTGATTATATCTGGAGAACCTATCTATGAAAGAGAAAAAGATGGTTTCTAGTTGTATTATTGACTAAGACATCAATATGGGGTAAGGTGAAATTATCTTTAGGGGTTGCTTGATTAAGGTCTTCAAAATCCACCTACACTCTGACCTTTCCATTCATCTTCATAACTAGTACTATGTTAGCTATCCATTTGGGATAATCAGATACTTCAATGAAATCGACCTCTAGTAATTTTTTTACTTCTTCCTTGATCTTCAATAGGGTATTCGGTCGAAACCTTCTTAACTTTTTTTTCTTAGGTTTGATGTCCTCTTGTATAGTTAAACAATGGACTACAATCAACAAATCTAATTCGGGCACGTCTTCATAAGACCAAACGAAAACATCTTGGTATTTAGATAGTAATGTGGTCATTTTTACCTTTTGGTCTCCTTTCAAATTTCCCCCAGTCTTCAATACCTTAAGGTTGTCATTGGTCTTGACATTAATTATCTTGGTTAGCTCATAAATGGAAATTCTACTCATTTCATATTTTTGCTAGCTTTCTTATACATCATTATGGTCGTTGACATCACTCCCACCAACTAACCTAGTAAGGTCGGAGTTGATATCAATATTTTCATCACTTATCTGCACGAAGTATCTACGACCTTTATTCGGATAATTAGATCTAGGAAAAAGAAAAGTATGTAAAATAAAGAGTATAAGTAAGGCAGGAGTAAAGAGAAAAGAGATTGATTCTTATTTGGAGGAATCTTCTTTCGAGTACAATTTTTTGTCGAACAAAGGTAATTTATTACAAAACTCTATAAAATACTAAACCATGATTCCTCCTTTACCTTAGGGAAGACTTATTGCTATTCATAGGGATGGAGAACCAATTATTCAAATGTTAGGACTTGTTGGATGGACCAACCCCTTCATTTATGCTGGAAGTGTCCTTTTTGGTAGGCTTTGAGTTTCGGACTTTAGCCCAAATAAAAGTTTTTAACAATAGAGAGAAGGTCATTGGAGCGTAATATAACCTGTCACCTTTTTTGCCCTTAGCTTGCATTCTTTGCAACTCCTCCATTGGGATTGGAATGTATCTTAGCCTATAGGTTCTTTCTCCTAATCAGTGATCATGCACACCTCTTCAAACATTGGAAGCCTAAAGTCCTCTTACTCCCTAGTACCAATATAGTATATAGTCGTCTCTTTGTAGATTTCATAATCTTAGTCACCTAAAATCATGATAACCGGCCATTGGAGATGAACTTAACTTTTTTGTGAAGACTCGACGATATGGCCCCTGTTAAATGTATCTAAGGCCTTCCCAATAACAAATTAAAGGTCCTTGGAATGTCCAAAACTTAAAATGGGATGTTAAACGTCCATGGGCTGATATTAACTGGTTAGTCGATCTCCCCTATTATTACTCTCTTGGATTTGTCAAGAGCTCTTACTGTTGTCAAACTCAGCTTAATAGCGATCGTATCAATGCTTAATAGATCTAAGGTAACTAGAGGGTAGATATTTAAGGATGACCTATTGTTAATGAGGACCTTTACTATAATGATGTTATTTATCCTCATAATTATCAATAGAAGCTTTGCATACTAGTTACCTTCATCGCTTAGTTTGTGGTAGAGAAGGAAATTTGATCCATAGTGAGGATGGAATTGGTGACAAATCCAATCCTTTCAATTGGTATTTCATGAGGGACTTTGACTTCCTTTAGTCTTCTAAACAAAGCTTCCTAATGTGGATCTAATGCCATCAATAGACTCATTAAGGATATTTGTACTAGAGTCTTAGCGAGTTGATCCATTATTTTATATTCGTTGGACTTGATCATCTTAGTGAAGGCAATCAATCCTTCTTCATGTTCAGCTTGTCCATTGTTTGGCCTTTCCAACATAGCCTTCTTTTTCAGGTCTTCCCTTGGATCATAGATTCTACCAGAGCAGGTAATCCCCCCTACAAGTGAGTTTAACTGCCCCTGGTTTATTACCTGGTAGTTGAGAAGGGTAGTTTTATGATTTTCGAGGGCTATAGGCACATGGAAGGTGTACCATTTAGTTTGTGGAATTTGCTTCTCTTCTTGTTTATAGAATCTTTAAACCTTAAGCTCTCGATTGGAACCAATCATGTTGATGGTAAGCCCCGAATCGTCAAATATCGTATTGATGATGGTCCCATGGTTTAGCAAGGGATTGTTGTTGATGTTTGGAGTAAGAAGCTCCATAAAATCTAGTTGTACTATGCCTTCATCAATTAAGTCTTGAATTTTGTTTTTTAACCTTTAGCATGAGTCGGTTAAATGGCCTACTTACCCTAAATGATACTGACATCTTGCATTGGGATAAAAAAATCTCAATCTATACCTTTCACTTAGAGCTTCAAAATGGAGTAGATTATCTCTCCTTAGTTTTTCAAGTACCTAACTAAGTGGAATAAGTATTCTGTGAATTGCCTTGGGGCCTTACTAACCTATGGTTGGCTTCTATACTACTGTTGAGCTAGTAGAAGATTTGCCCTAAAAGAGACCTAGGTGTTAGGCTTAGTAGTCGAATTGACTATGCTGACAATAGCTTCTCTAGGCTTGTTGGTGATAGGTTTAGTAAAGGGTGGTCTTATGTCTGACGTTTCTTGTAGCTTGCTAGAGCAGATGGCACTTTCAATTTGACACACTACTGCCACTACTTCTGCAAAGCTAAAAGAGGCTTACTTGATTAGGTAAACGAAGTAGGGTCTCTTAAGAGTATTGATAAAACTTGTAGTTAACTCTTTCTCAATTATAGGGGTAGATACCCTTGTAGCTAAAGACCTCCAACTTTGGGCATACTCTTTGAAAGATTCATTTTGCCTTTTTCTTAGGTCAACCAAATCCATCATGGTTAGTGCCACTTCAACGTTGAATCTATATTGCTGATAGAATGTTCTAGCTAACTTTTCCCATTTGTTCACTTGATTCAAATCTAATTGGGCATAACAGGTCAAAGCAGGGCAAGTTAGGCTATCCTGAAAGGTCTGGACCATAAGCTAGTCATATTGCACATGCTTGCCCATCTTATGTACATATAGCTAAGTGTACGACTTAGGGCATCTGATCCTATTATATTTTTTGAAGTTAGTACTTTGAACTTTTTTGGGAAGCTTCCATAATCACAAGTAAAGAAGTCTGCTACACCAATGCGCTCAAATCCATCAAACCCCTCGAGCATTTTCATTTCTTCAGTAATTTGTTGAGTTATCTACTTCTCAAGCTCTTTTAGTTTGTCTTGATCAGCTTCAAGCTTTGGATTGATTGGGAATGATTAAGTGTTCAACTTAAAAGTTGAGTTGGCCTTTGGAAAGACCCCTTCTATTTCAAAGGATTCGAAGGCTTGATTGACCTTTGGGTAGGCTTCTTCCATTTCGAGAGGTAGGGCCTCAGTATTCATTTCATATCTAGCCTTAGAACTCTCTTCGTTTGATGGAGCCATGGACCTGAGCAAAGCAATGCTGTCAGCGAGAAAGCTTAGTTGGTCTATAATCTTCTCTACTGTTAGCTCCAAAGATTAGAAGCTTAGCTTAGTAAGATCAATAACCTCAAGGTTGACATTACCATTATTGGTGTTGGTGTTGTTGTTTCCTTGGTTGACCATTCTAACTTGAGAGTGGGTTCTTATAGGACTTCTCTAGAAAGTTTGACGTTTAGGAGCTATCTTAGTAACCTAGATTTAGGATCACTTCCCAATAAGTAGCACATAAATATCTCAATTTTTCGAAAAAATGAATCTAAAATAAAAAAATGAAATGCACATGAGCCACATGGATGAAAAGAAGGGAATCAATGGTTAACTAACAAAATGGCAAGTTATTTATTATTCTTGAAATCCTGGAGTTTTATTACATAAAGAAAAAGGAAAAATACAAATTCATCCATAATATTCTTCTTTTCTTCTATAAGCTAGGTGACATTTTCTTCTCCTATTTAGTTACTTCCTTAAACTCTTGAATCTTCTTCTAAGCCATCTTCAACTAGTGTTCTAAGGTATGTGACCTTTACCTAGACTCTTGAAATAGGTTTTCCCATTTGTCTTTCTCATCATAAAGGACTTCTGCACAAGCTTTTACTTAGTCCATATAGGTCACCATTTTGGAGCTAGGATGCATGGGGGAAGGTTTAGGGACTTCTGGTGCCCAATACTACATCATGCTTACCTTGCAAAGTTGATCGTATAAATACTCTTTGGTGATCTAATGCTTGTCCATATCTCCTATGAATTCACTCAAATTGATGTTAGGGCTTACAATCTTGGTATCCCACCAAGCTTTAATCTTATGAAGCTTGGATACCTTTTCTATTGAGTGAGACTCTTTGAGATTAAGAGTGAATGGCTCTAATAAAGGCTTGTGAACTATGTCCAGATTACCCTAAACTACCTTACCATGTTGTTTGGATAATAGCTTATACACTAACTCATTTCGATTAATAGTACGACATGGTAATATTTACAAATCAATATAACTATAGTGTAATTGCTCCATCTGGTGGTCCATAGTATGTCTTTAACCCAAAAATCTTGTAAAACCTCTATCTAGAGTAAGGTAGGGATATCTTTTGGTAATTTGATTTTATCAACAAAAGAGTCAATAAGATTAATCTTATTGGTGAATGCACCCCTTATCAAGTCTAACCCAAAGAATTTAGTGTGACTGACGAACTATACCATTAATAGTGCTATGGTTGACCTAAGATTTACACATCCTCTTTTCTTAAGGAAATTAAAGTTCCTTATTTATTCAGGAAGTAGGGCAGGAATGTAAGACTTCCCTCCTAGAATTGATCCACTAGTTCTACCACCTTAAAGTGTATAAGAAAAGATCTACTCGAAAATAAGATGATGGCAAATATGACTAGTACATAAGCCTTGATTCGATTTTCCCTCCAATTTCCAATAAACAGAGCCTGTTTGTTGGAGCTGGGTTTGTTCTGGAACCAATGGACTAGATCCCATATCTTGATAGTGTGTTTGTTGCAATCATATAAGGCGTCATTTATCTTAGTCTTACAGATCCTTAAGAATTTTGAAAAAATGTAGGTTAGACTAAAGCTAAGCTCTGGAACGTATATTACATCTAAAGGAGGAGCTTAGAGTAGTCGAGTGTACTCTTCCAAAGTTAAACTAATTAGGTGTGGCCCAAATGGAAATGGCACTTTTTTGGGCTCCTAAAAATGGACTAAGGCCCTTACTAGCATAATGTTAACATCCACTTTAGCTAGTGAGAGTATGGGTCTAATCTTATTGGTAATGAATTGTTGTTCTCTTGGGTTGAAGGTTTGAAACCATTGGCTGAGTATGAGCTTTGGGTTTGTGGGTTTGTGGACATGAATCTCCTTGGTAAAGACCTTAGCATTAGATGAGCTAGCCATTTCTAAAATATTACAAGGAAAGCATAAATTGCAAAGGAAAGACTATTTACATGAAAAGAAAATACACAAGACTCCTTATGTACATGAATTCTAGGAAAAACATAAGGAAAGAAATTTTGGGTTTTGCAATTTTTTCCTCTCTTTTTTTTTTTNGTCATTATATTTTATACCATAAAATAACTAAATAAAAATATAATATTAATTTATATACAGTAGGCGACAGCCACAAGTTTACACATATTTATATATTTTATATTTATTACTACATTTTTAAAGAAGCATAATACCCACATAATATATACATATATTTTCTAAATATACATGTATACCCATAAATACATATATTTTTGTATATTTGTACTTAAAAAAAATAAAAATAAAAATAACAATATATATATATATATATATATATACATATGACAAATATGTGCCATCACCTATGTATGTATTTTCACGTTTATTTTGCATTTTTTTCATTATTTATTGGTATACATATATATTATTTTTAAAATATACATATATATACATAAATAAGGATATTTCCACGTATGTTTTCACTTCACATCTAGAAATTCAAAACAAATAAAAAAAAAAAGAAAATAAAAGCTAGCTTGTGTGGCTATTTACATGCATATTTATATAAATATATGTATTTCGAAACATATATACCCATATACTCATATATATATATATATATATATATGTCTTTTGGTCAATATACAAAAGGAATTAATCTACTTGTACACAAATCGTAGGATTTTCTTACAATAACTATCTTAATACATTAGAAAGTACTAAAGAAAATATACAAAACTTTTAATACAAAGATTAGTAAAATACATTGAAAGGAAAGTTAGAAGAAGAAAAAAAAAATGAAAAGTACGTTTAAGTTACTCCGTGGAAGTGGTAGTTGACCTTGGGAAGCTTATAGGTAGCCTTCTTCCACTCCTTGGCTTGCTCCAAGTGTTTTCCCCCTTGTAGCTTAAGATTAGAAGGTAAAATGTGTGGGGGAATAAGTGGATAAAAGAAGAAGAAAATAAGAGAAATGAAGTGAAGTTTAGGGGGCTTGTTGTGTTGGCCATAATAATGGGAAGGTTTAAAGCTTAGATCTTATATATTTGTCTTGTAAAGAGTAAAGAAGTAAAAGAAAAAAAAAAGAGAGGAAAACTTGTTGCGCTTCCAAGTGTGAATTGGAAGAAAAGAGTAGGAAGATTTGATTTGTTTTTCAAATTGTTGATGGGCATCACTTGTCAGCTGAATTAGAGAAAGAAAAAGGAAGATTATGTTATCCTTTGTTCATGTCATGTAACATTAGGTGCAAGGGAGCAGTGATAGGACTTTAGTTGGTAGACATAGTTAGCTTAATGGGATTTGGTTCTAGTTAGTTACATTAGGGATTTAATTAGATAAAAAAAAATTAGTTAAGGCATGTAATTAGACAAAAATACATATGTATAATACATAATATAATATAACATAATTTTCTACAATATATATATATATATATACTTTAATGATGCTACATGTAGTGGTATATGGGCTTTATTTTCAATTTATTATTTTATTAATTTAATTGCTTCAAATTATCTTTAATTGTTTGTTAGTGAATTTACATGATTTTGTATTCATAGTATCATTTTTTGTTGAACTAAGGCTTTATTAATATTAGGGTACATTATAAGGTTTTATAATCTTATGTTTACTATTTAGGATTTTTATGAGGTTCAAGTTCATATTTTTGTAAGTACACATACATGGGGTTTAGAGTTCTCATATACTATTAGGATTTTGGATAGTATACTAGAGTTTTTCACATTCGTTTTGGGTTTTGAATCTAAAATTTAATTAGTTTTACATTTTTGTGATTTTTCTATCTCAAGGAAATACCTACAATGCTCAAGTTCAACTCTTATCATAAAGGCAAAATTGTATGGTTTACATCTCATTTTGGGGTGTTACAAATCGAGCCTCCACTGTGAACCTAATAGCTTGTACAATATTGTAACTCCTTAAGTTTACCAAAAACCAAGAGATAACATTGAGATTCTTCTCATAGGCCATAAAATAATTAAAAATACACGAAGTATTTGAAGGATCATCATTTAGAATGTCCATTGATAGTTCAAATTGAAATTTCATGCCTATTGTTCTCTTTTTCTTTTGCGATAAATGAAGCTACTGTTCCATAAGCTTGTTGCTCATATCTTAGCATCTCACTTATCGAGAAAGATGGTAGTAATAAATTTTTTAATAATTTATCGCAAAATATAATACAAAAGAAAAAGACAACAGAAATGGACTTACATGAAGATTATTAAAAAAAAATAAAATACTAAAATTGATGTAAATTGTTTTGGAAAAGGCTAAAAAACATTGATAAAATACAATGAAATTCAACAGCAAAGTTGAGATAAACCATATATTAAACCTTCACTTTTTCAAACCTATTTAAATTGAATACAAATTGTTGTGAGCGAGATGTTTCATATTATAAATATTAACAAAATTTCTAATTTTGTCTACTAACTAAAGTCTAGAGTTCTTTACCATAAAAATTTAAAACTTGTTCCATAGAAAATTCAACTAATTTGAAAAACCAAAGGCTAAATTCACTTCCTTTCAAATAAATGGAAAAAAAAGAAACACTTATAAATGTTTGACCAATAAACAAAAATCCCAACTTTCCCAAAATCAAAATCCTAAATTTTAGAAGATTTAAAGAAAAGTTTCAAACCTATATAATAGAAAAATTAAATGTATGACCTACAAAAAAAAAAAAAAAAGAAATTCAGCAAAATTTAAGCCAACATATAAAATATAAATTTCCAAAAGTTAGAAATGAGCACATTCAACCCGGATGCCTAATGTAATTATACATCTAAAGGAAAATTTTTATTTTAATTGTAATTAAAATAAAATAAATTAATGTGATTTATAGAAGTAAATTAGGAGCATAAATTAAAGAGTAATGGGTGGCTACTAGGATGGAAAATTAGGAAGGATAGAAGGGAGGGTGGTAACATTATATCATAACAGTTAAAAAGGGAATTGTTAAGGTAGTTATTGAGAGCTTATTTGTACTAATATTTAATATAATCATATTTTAATATATAGTTTTGGAAGCTTTTTTTATTTTTACATATCATAATCATTAATTTTTTTTTCACAATTGTTTTGTCAAATTATAATATCTTTTCATATTTAATTTCCATTATTTTTTATTATTTATTACCATCTATCTATTATATCATCTATATAAACCCATAACTTCATGTCTCTCCATTTAAACTAGGTTCTTTTTAAAGTAAGTTGCATTGCAGTGTGATTGTTCTCAATGTCATGCGAGTGAACCATAGCTATTGAATATGAACAACAAAATAAAATACATATTAAAATTTACTTACTTTCCTTTTTTGTTTTTGTGACAATACTTTTAATAAGTAGAAATCTTTTTTTAAGAACTTTATTCCATTTTTCTTTCTAATCAAACTTGATGTTAATATCCATATTTCAATTTGTTCTTAAGGTTTTCTAATGACCTCTAGCCTTTTCATTTTTTTCTTATTTTCAAAAGAAAATAGATTTAGACTCATTAGAGAAGAACTCTTTCTTCCATTAATAAACCCTTTTTTTTTCCTTTTCCATGTTGCCAATCCATTAGGAAAATGGGTTTCGAGTACTTAGGAAAATTTTCTTTTCTAGCCTTTCTCCAAAGCTTAAAATTTTCATTAGCATTCCTTTTTGTAGACTATATAATATTACTTTTAAAAAATTATCTTCGAAAAAATACAAATAGCAAACTAAGATTAAATTTTTGGATCTATACAAAAAGATAATCCCATCGTGTCGATAGATAATCCAAAGACTTAAGCATGGATCATCTATTGGAGGTTAATATGGATGATGAAGCGATTTGTTTATTTTTTATGTATTGTTGATGTATGAAGCTTGGAATCTATATTTGATATCAACAACTACAATGATTAATATGTAAATGATTGATTAATGTATAAAAAGTTGATGGATCTAGCATAATCAATATGGCTAAAAGTACTTAATATTGTGAGGATTATTTATGTTTTATGTAAAGCATAATTTATTTATTTATTTTTTGTTAATCTATAGCATAAAAAGGTTTATCTTGTATGTTTTATATATAGCATGATCAACTTTTTATGTATGGCATTTAATAGCATCATCAATATGGTTGAAAGAAATATGTTCATATAAATGATGTAAATAAATAAGAGAAATTAAAAAATGAATGATAGAAATAAATCAAAAGGAAAGTTGGTGTTGCTTAATTTGGTCAATGTTGAGAAACTGTTTAACAAATAAATTAATAATGAATCTAATGTAGGAGTTATTCTTTTTTATGTATTATTGATGTAAAGTGCTTTTGGTTTCAACATTTAAGTAACTTCTATAAGAAGAAAAAAACAAAGAGTTATTCTTACTAGGATGCAACATGCCTATGATGTGTTTACATAAAAAGAAAAAAAAAGCAGAAATCATTATGTTTTATTATCCGTAAAATAGAAGATAATATAAATATTAATATTAAATGTACAAAGATAAAATAAATCACTACTTTTACATTATTTTAAATACAAAATTAGCATATGATCCACTCACAATCCATTAATAGGAGATAATAGAAATGTGTTACCATATAGGGTTGCATTTCTATGATTACCCTTTTTCTTTTTCTTGAATTGTTATTTGAATAAGAAAAATAATCATATAGGGTTTTATTAAAATTTATTCTTAGAAAAATCTTATTAATATATTTTCACTAAATAACATTGATTTTATAGATTATCAAATTATAACTTGATAATAGTATATGTATTTCTTGTTTTTCTCTTAATATATTAATAAAACTATCGATTTATTAAAGTGGAGTTGAATGAATCCTATTTTCTTAATAATCGAATAGATAAAAGTAAACAACAAAAAATAAGATAAAATTTGACTTGTATTGTACCTTTCTCTCTCATATTATTACCCCTTTCTTTAACCACCATCTATTATTATATATTAATATGCAAAAAAAAAAAATTCTATTCTTATACAATAATTATTATTATTACTTAGCAAGACCAACTTTTCTTTTCATTTATTTCTATAATTTTATCTTTTTTGATGTCTTTTACCTAAGCATCTTTTTCTAGCCGTATTGATTATGCCAGATCCATCCATCTTATTTTAAAGTTTATGGAATTTAGTTTTGATTGTACCTAGACAAAATATAATTTATCTTATTTATATAATATGACAATGGTAAAATAGACTTTAGGTATATTACATATTGTTATAAACCTTTAATTTTGCAAACCTATGAGAAAATGTAAAATACTTTTGGTTTCACACATCTACATAACTTATCCAAAAATAGAAGTCATCCTTATTTAAATGTTCCCATACAAAGTAAGATAAAGTTTGACTTTTATTATATTTTTCTCTTCCATATAATTAACCCTTCCTCTCCCTATCTACTATTTATTATTATAGGTTAATATCTAACAATAATTGTATTCTTATACGTGAACTATAGTAAAGACGCTAGAATATACAATAATAATAACTATTAGTACTATTATATATTTATCTATATATACGAATCAATACTTAACATTTCATTTAATTCATTTTAATCCTTAACGTTTTAATAAATTTATAAAAAAGTTCCTCTATTAATTTTACCATTAAGTATGGACACATCATAACATCTAATTCATTCAAATAATTAATTTAATTAAATAAACTAATAATATATATTATATAAATAAAATATTACAAAAATAATTTTGAATAGCCTCCATTAATACTAGTTGTTGACCCACCTCATAGAATTGAAATCTAACCACCCTCATTCGCCATCCATAGCACGCTAGATGGTAGAGAAACTACTCTACTATCCGCCAACCCTAACATCAAAACAGCTTCTTCGAGCTCTCATCCCCTCTATTGAAGTTTCACTTTTAACTTTTCCATCATGCGCATTACTCGTCTCCAATCATGCTTGAACACCATCTATCTTCATTCACTTTTGCATTTTTAAAATTTTTCTATATGTTTTTTATATTTTTATCATTTTCTACATTTTTTTTAATTTTTATCATTTTTTATTTAAAAATTATACATAAACAAATTATATGGTAATACATATCCATGGTGATGGAAAATTTAACAAACTTTAATGGACGGATTTATTTGATACAACATGAAAAGGTTGAGGACTAAAATAAACTAAATAAAAAGTTAATGACTGATTCATAAAAATGTGAAATGTTAAGGATTTTTTTCGTACTTTTTTCATTATAATTATATACATTTTTACATAATAATAATAATAATCATACTTAGTCAAACCATAATAAATATTATGACCTGGACGATATCTATGTCATGGTAAATTGTCATACACCATATAAAGGTCAACAATTAACCCTGTTATCAAAGATTACCCTTCCATATGACGTATTAGGCTACTTTCACTCCTAGCTATCATCAATCTCATAGCTAAATAGTATTGTAGCAAAATAGCTATTTTTACTAATTAATCAAATAAGTTATCAAATTTAAAGTACGGAACATGATGTTCTCAAAAGAATAGTAGTAGTGATCGAGTAGTTCAAATGACTACAAAAGTCTAAGAATCATAGTTTAAAGAAATTCATAAGTCCTAGCCAATACTAAGTAGTTCCCTCCTTTACTCTAAATATTCCACAATCCCGTCCCAACATGTGACTAACCTCAAGCATCTCGTAGCAAGTTAATGAAAAGATGGCCCTATAACAAAAGCAATATAAGAGGATATAAGTTTACGCTTAGTGAGTTAATCACTCTAATATGCCTTATAAGCAATATATTAACAACCATATGAATGTATGTAACTAGCAGCATGTTAAGCCTAAGAACTGCATGTAACTTAGAAATTTCACTCTTTATAGTTAAGGTTAAAGATTATTGATCGGCATAAACCAACAACTAGGTTTTAGCACCCAAGTTTTATTATCCAAAATTGTACATATGTGCTCAAATCAACTAATATTCATATACTCGTATATATAAATACATTTTACTTTAATAAAGAACATAATCTTTTCAAAACTGAAAATTCCTAAGTCTAGCAGTATGGTGGCCCCTACAATCCACATTACATACCCTAAGCAAATGTCACAAGACATAACCCTTATCCAAATGATTAGCGTCCCTAGCACCTAGTAAGCCCATACATTAGGATAAGAACTCAATAAAAGAGCATAATGTGCCTAATTAATCCCTTTAAGAGCTCTTACTCCTACTTCTATAAGCCCCCTCCTACCTTTTGGATGAGATTACAATTGGTATAATTATAATACAATGACATGCCATGCATGACTTATTTTAATTCATAGCCAAATAATTACTTACGTTATATTACTTAGGTGATCAAGCAGTTTCATACCACAATGACGATATACAAATAAGTCATGCAAGTACACCCAGTTCATAGATAGCCATTAAGCCATGCAAACAATCATGAGTCCACACACATGTATTCCTCATACCCCTCATGCAATCAATTTATTCATAATATTACTTTAATGCAACTAAACAATAAGCAAAAGCAAGCATGAAGTCATCAGAAACACTTACTTTGCCATAACTACTAATCATATTAATCTAAAGGCAAGTCATCCTTGAGATCAATATCCCTTGAACAAAGTAGACGTAGTAACATAAGACTATGTTATATTATAATGTCACTCTAAGATTCTACTAAAGTTATTATACTCTTGACTTAGTCCTAAATTTTTCTCAATTAAGCTAAATCTTCAATCGCATATAACTCTCTCATTTTAAATCCAATTTTCATGATCTTATATTTGATTTTCATCATTTTCATGAGTACTTTCACATGGTATGATTAGATTTGAGAGATAGGGCTCATAATTTTGTTTATAGGCTAAAACAATAGCATTCCTATAGATTGGGTTTCCTTTTGGGCTTAAATTTGTTATTGAACCTTTTTACTACTTAGTGAAATTATTAGGGTGTGGGCTTGGAACTTCTATCCAGGCTTAATTACTTTCTTAATATTAGTTTTTCATGTGATATTTTTGACCTTATCACTATCTTGCACTTCCTAGATTTTTAAGTGGCTTTTATGGTCAAGGATGAGCCTGATTCTTACATTAGTAATGCCTATCACTTTAGTAGGCTTAGGAAACTTAAGGTGGACTTTCTATGGGCTTTATACCACCTTTTTTTTTTTTTTTAACTTTAACTTGCTGATCAATAAGTTACACAAGGTTTGGTTGTGAGTTTCTAGGCTTATCTTAAGAGTTTTAGGCTTGGTTTTGACTTTTGAACCCTTAGCACTTATCCTACTAGTCTTGGTTAGTCCTTTCACTTTATTTACTATATTTCTAAGGGTGTTTAAGCAAATTAAACTTAGGTTACAGATCTGGTCAGTTTGGTCCATTTTTTCCTAAACCCATTTTTCAAACTTAAGTCCTTGTTTCTTTAGCTTTGGTGCTAAATCAAGACTTTACGCCACTTATACTTGTTTTGTTCATTGTAAGTAGATCATTCTAGCATAATAATATGTGGGAAGACATGGAACATGTATATCTCTTAGGTGCAAATGCTTTAAGGTAGGCCTTTATGTGATGGCTTCTTCACTAAAGCTTCATATAATGGCTTTTCTATTATGTAGGGTTTATTTGATGCATGGATAACTCAACATAAGTGACGATAACATTTTGGTAACCTTCATGTGCTACACATCCAGCACTTTAAGAAGCTTTATAGAAGCTTGTTTTTATGGTTTCTTTAAGTTACAAGGCTCTACTACAAATTACATACATATATGCTAAAAGGAAACAAACTTAAGCTACTTATGTTCTATTACCTGTAAGGAAACTTCAAGAAAACTATTACTTATCTTAGCTAAGAGAACTTCTAAAATACATGATATAGTTACAAAAATAAAGAATGGAAACTCTACTCATGGTGTTCTAAAGACATTTAAAGATGGAGTAAACTTTATTAGGTGAATGGAAGGTAGTTGGCACCTCACTTAGTGACCCTTGAGCTTCTTGAATCCTATGATCTTAGTGCTTGTTGGTGCTCAAAAGTCCTCCCAAATAGTTAACTATACAGTAGTGTTTGGGGGTTTCCTTTTGGTGGCCAAATAAGACATTACAAATGGGTGGTTTAGGCATACTATTGGGGTACTTTCATAAGAGGTGGAGATGGTGTTTGGGGGGAGTTTTCCCTTAGTTGTTTGAGTGTTGAGTGTCTTGAAAAAGAAATGGAAGAACAAGTGGGGTTTGGGAGCTTTAAGTGGTCAGTTTTGGCTTTAGGGTTTTCTCCTCATTATCTTGTCAAGTTGATGTGTAAGGTGAAGCAAAAATCTAGGGGATGTGATAGTTTTGTGGAAACTTTTTAGGTGGCTATTAAATGTGATAATATAAGAGATAAAGAATGAAAAGATGGATGCCATACTTCCCTTCTCCAAACCAATAATGTAGGAGGGTTTAGGGTGTGGTTTGTTGTCCTATCCATCCTTACTTTTTGCTTATTCCAAAATTGGTTAAGTTGCTTTTTCTATAAATGGTATAACTTGTCTAGGAAATTGGCAGTTGTCTTGTCTTAAAATATGGGAATTTGCTAAGTTTACAAGTCAACTAAGTTTACACTCTTGGCTTTGGTTTGTTTAAACTTAAATTGGGTGGCAAAATGAATAGAAGATGGCCAGTCCTAGCTCTAACATGTGGCTCTCAAATTTTTACCCTTGAAATGTCTTACTTCATTATCTTATTCAAGTGGCTAAGTTAGGGTTTAGTTCTTAAATTTTTCCTTTCCTCAAATTGCTTTTTAAGATAGGTTATAAGTATCTTAAGGTTAGTTCAAGCTCAGTTAGGTTTAAGCTTTCAATATAGGGTTTTTAAGTGTTTAACTTAATACTTAAGTTTTTAATCCTTCATTTAGCTTGTTGATAAGTTTGGGAGTTGTCATTACAATTTTTAGGGTTTAAGGTTTTTAGTAATTTAGGGATCGTTATTAAGTTTTAGGGTTTACAAATGTTTAAGTTAGCATTAGGGTTCTTGATCCTTTTGTTTTAGGGTTTTTGTAAGGTCAAAAGTATTCTACTATACTTAAGGGTTTAAGGTTCTAAGGTCAATATTGATTTTCATTGTTCTGAAGTTTGATAATGATCATGAAGTCAATGAGTATGAGTACAGCTTTTATGTTAAGCTTGATTCTTTATTTAATTTATCCTTGAGAATATTTAGAAAGCATTTCCAACTACCTGGATTGCTATAAAAAATTTGTAAGGTTTACAGTAAACATATATCAATATACACATTAATATATAATTACACATAATTGTATTGGAGCAACACAGGTTATTTTATCTTACCAATACTTTTGTACTTTTAAAGGAGAATTCCATCATAGTTATATTTTGGTCAAAATTTTTTATGGATATGTTACATATCATATATAAACTATTTTACATACTATATCATATAGGTTATAATACATATTACATTGCATCTTATTACACATAGTATGTATTATAATTAATTTTTTTTTAAATCTCTTTGAAAGTGAATGTGAGTTGGTTCCTCTCTCTCATATCATTATACATTTCCCAGTAATAATACATTTTGATTCTCTTTAAAATTATTTTCCATCAATAATCAATAATACGAAAATGTCTTTTAAGCCCTCTTTGATATCTTATATATTCAATTTTAATTAAATGAATGAAAGATTAATATATGTTTTAATTAACATTAATTTATGATGTCACTATACTTATCATTAATTATATGTTTTAATTAGCATTAATATCACTTATCATCAATAGATATATACATATATGTAGGGGTAGGTATTAATGGGTGCTAATACCAAGAGCTAATAAGGTCAGTCATAAGGTAGGTCTAAGCTTATTGAAAGCTTGAAAGAGAGTAATGGGATTATGCCAAAATAATAAGATAGAGTAAGCAAACCCACAAACAACTTTAAGGATGTGATACACTAAGGAATTTTCAAAAACTTATAGCACAACTTGATATGATGTATGAGATGTTCAGGTAAGATTACTCGTTACCTAGGCTTGCTTAAGAGTTATGATAAGAGTAAGAAGAGTAAATAAGTAATGTTCACAATAAATAGAATATTCAGTATATTGATGATGCAAACTTTTCTTGTGGCTACATGTATAAAGGGTATTTAAACCTACAAAACTAAAGCAACCTGCCTAAAATGGAGAAGACTAAAAGAGTATTATCTAAAAGAAGTAATGTATAAGGAATAATAAGGGTACAATCGAAAAATACAAAAATATTGAGTATGTTTTATGGAGGATTCTGTCACATGGCTGCTCAAACACGTGGCTCATTGTAGGTAGGCAACTTTTCTAGTAGAAAAAACAATTTTGTAAAATCAACTTGACTTCTCCCTAGCCAAGGTGCTGAGCAAGGGTGGTAGATTGACCATGTTGAGCCGAGTAGATAATTCTTCCATGGTGAATTCACCTTAGACACTTCCAGCATGACTTAGGTTAAGGTTGGTTAAGTTGATGGTCGGATGAGCTGACTTGATGTTCAAGTGCAATTCAAGTCAGCAACTAGAGATGAATAATATGTATAGGAGGGTTTGGCTTAGCCGGTGCATCAAGTTGATAGATTATAGCAGCTTGGACTCTTCGATGGTGGGTCTTAAGGAAAGAATTTTCTTGGCCATACTTTCTAGCCCTCGAGCTTAAGTACGAGTCAAGGGCTTGATTGTTTGATTCCTATCATCCCCACTGGAGTAATTGGGATTGAGGATCAAATTTAGCTAATTTTCATCCAAGTTCTCCTCAAGTTGGTAAGGGTTGAGGTCAACAACATTAAACACATCTAACACTCCAAATTCTATTAAAAGCTTAAGTTGATATGCATTGTCATTAATCTTTTAAAGTATCCTAAAAGGTCCTTCACCTCAGACAGATAGTTTGTTCTTCCTTTCATTAGGGAATCTTTCATTACTTAAGTGTAACTATAATATGTCTCTAGTTTGAAACTGCTTGGTTTTCCTTTCTTTTCTTCTCTCCTTTAGTTTTCTAGCAGCTTAGTTAATCTATTTAGTGGCTCGTTGATAGATCTACTAGGGCTCGGGTCCTCTAGTTTTCTAGATCTTCTAGGTCAATAGGCGACATTGAGGTATAATCGAGGGATAGTTCTAAGTTAAAACCATAGATGACTTCAAAGGGGGGCATATCCAATGGTAGTATGTACTGTCCATCTATAAGCAAATTTGACTATGGGTAGGCAAGCATCCCAATCAGTTAAGTTGTTTTCCACTACAGCTTGAAGTAGTGATCCTAGAGTGCGATTAACCACTTTTGTCTGGCCGTCGGTTTGGGGATGGTAGGAGGTGATAAATAGTAATTTGGTGCCTATCCGATGCTGAAGTGATCTCCAGAAATGGCTATGAAATTTTGGATCTCTATCAGATACTACACTCCTTGGCACTCCATGCAAGTGAACTACTTCCTACAAAAACAAAGAAGCAATAATTGAAGCATCATTAATGTTGGTATAGGGCATGAAGTGTGCCATCTTGCTGAACATATCCATGAAAACCATTACAGAATCTTTGCTTTGAGCAGTTTGAAGGAATCCAAAGACAAAATCCATGCTTAAGTCAACCTATGGTTTGGTCGAGGCAAGTAAGGGCATTGCTTTTCCTTACTCTACCTGGCTCTTCACTTTCTTATAGATGGCACATCCCTCAATCACACGATGTATGTTACGTTTCACTATAGGCTAGAAGAATCTATTATTCAACAGCTCATACGTTATTCGCTCTCTAAAGTGTTTAGAAAGTCCTCTAAGGTGGGCTTCTCTCACAAGCAGTTCTCTAATTGAACAGGTCAACACACATAACTTAACACTTTTGAATAGATAACCATCCTCTACATGATACTTATCAATTACTCTTCCCTCTCCACAATTTTTATATATGTGGCAAAAATGAGGATCATCTTAATACGATTCTTTTATGCTGGCAAAGCCTAACAACCTTGTCTATAGCTTAATGAGAAGGACATATCTTAGTAGAGCGTTGGCAACTACATTGTTCTTGCCTTGCTTGTACTTAACGATAAAGTTAAATTCCTCCAAGAACTCAATCCATTGGGCTTGGTGCTTAGAAAGTTTGGTTTAGCTTTATATGTACCTTAAGAACTCATGATCTATGTATATGAGAAACTCTTTTAGTAAGAGATAATGCTATCATATACGAAGAGCTGTAATCAGGGCTAAAAGCTCTTTGTCATATACAAAACAGTTCAATTGCACTCCTTTGAGCTTCTCACCATGATAAGCAATAGGTCAACCTTCTTGCATTAGCACAGCTTCAATGAAAATACCTGAGGCATCACATTCAAGCTCAAATACTCTTTTAAAGTTCGATAGAGCCAAGACTAAGGCAAAGGTCAACCTTGTTTTTACTTTAGTAAAACTTCTCTCCTATCTTTCTCCCTACTTGAACTCCACATTCTTCTTCATAAGCTCATTCAAAGGCGTGACAATGTTCCTAAAACCTTACATAAAGCATTAGTCAAACAATGCCAATCCATGAAAACTTCTCACCTTAGCATAAGAGGTCAAAGTTGGCCTTTCAGCAATAGCTCATAGCTATTCTTCATTTATTCCCAATCTTCTTCCACTAACTACAAATCTTAGGAAGATCACTTCTTTTTGACATAAATAACATTTCTTTAAGTTTTTGAACAATCTCTCTACTTAGAGGACATCAAAAATAGCCCTAATGTAATTAATGTGCATTGCTAGGTTGGTACTATAGATAAGGATGTCATCGAAGTAGATGATAACAAATTTTTCGATCAAATTTCTTAGAACATGATTCATTAGCCTCATGAAAGTGCTTGTAGCATTTGATAGTCTAAAAGGCATAACCATCTACTCATATAGGCCATGTTGGGTTTTAAAAGCAATCTTCCATTCATCCCCTTATCTCATCCAGATTTAGTAGTACCTTGATTTTAGATCTATCTTACTGAATATTCTCACACCACTTAGTTCATCCAACATACCGTCCAGCCGTGAGATGGGGCATATGTACTTGATCATAATCTTGTTAATAGCTCTACCATTTACATACATATGCCTAGTTCTATCGTTCTTTGGCACGAGAAGTATAGGTACAGCATAGGGGTTAAGAATCTCCCTTACATATCCTTTTTCTAGAAGTTCATTGATTTGTCTTTGGAGCTCAGTAGCCTACTCAAGATTCATCAGCACACTGGATTGTTTAGCAAGGTAGCATTGGGTATTAAGTTAATATAATGTTCAATGCCTTAAAAAGGGGGTAATCCTTCAAGTAACTATTCTGGGAACAAGTTGGTATATTGCCCTAGTAGTTCCTTGAGCTCTAAGGGTAGCTTACTCTTATCCTTCAATTCTAACAGTCGTTTGATTCATAAAAAAGTTGGCATGCCAACCTTGATGGCCTTTCGAAGTTCGACTCTACTTAACACCAAGGCCTTGTTTGATCTTTGAGCCAACTTAGCTTGTAGTTTACTCACTTAACTTAGGGTCAAAGAGTTAAAGTGATTCGCCTACCGTCCTTCTTGAACACATTGGTGTTCCTAAATCTGTCATGATTAACCCTTCGATTGAAAAGCCTAGGTTGGCCTAACAACACATACAGTACATACATGGGTAGTAGGTTATAAAGAATTTTGTCAGGATAGTTTCCAACTGAGATCAATAGTAGCACTTGCTGAGTAACGTGTAGTGTTCCCTTCTTACTCAGCTAATGTAGTTTATACAGCTTTGAATGTGAAGTGGCCGGTAGCTTAAGCTTCATAACTAGGTCAATAGATGCCACATTAGTACAACTCCCATTGTCTACTAAGAGTACGTACACCTGATCATTTACTTTGCAAGTGATATGGAATAAGTTCTCTCTCTAAACCTCCTTGGTAAAGAGTTCTAAGCTCATGGCATGTCAAACAACTAAAGTCAACTTATCTAGGTCTTCTACAAATACGTCTTCCTCAATTAGGTCGGTATTAACATTAGCCTCATCTCCCATTTCTTTCTTCTCCTTAAGTTCCTCATTTGTGTTGTTTACTTCGATCTTCGAGGCATCTCCCTTAATAAACATGGTCCTTTGGTCTGGACACTAGGCAGCCATGTACCCAAACCCTTAGCACTTGAAACACTTGATCTAGCTCGTCTTCCTTCTAAATCCTTGCCCCTTCTCATATGTTCAAGTCAATACATCACCATTAGATCAACCCTTCTATTCAGTCTTGACATCTGTTCGTTTAGTCGATTCGGTTCTTAGTTGAGCTAAGTAGCTTCCTTGAATAGGTTGGCTAGACTAACAAAGTTAGCTTGTTTAGGGTCTAGTCGACACTTGGCTCCTTCTCTAGCTCTCCAATCGTTAAGCTATTCTTATAGCCTCATCTAATATCGTGAACTACTAAAGTTCCACAATATCTCAAAAGTCGCTTCTTAACCTAATGAGGAATCTAGATACTATTTAAGCTAACAACTCTTCTACTTCACAACAAATCTTAAGTATTTGAAACTCCTAAACATACTGGTCAGCAATTCAGCCTCCTTGTCTCAGCTTTTGAAGTCAAGCAAAAGTGTCTTGTAGATATGTGTTTAGTACTAATCTATTTCTAAGTATGCTGTTCATTTCAAGCCAAGTACTGACCTTTTTGTATCCTTCTCATGATCTGAAAGTTCTTCCACCACATAGTGGCATATCTTGAGAACTCAATAGCAACAATTTTCAGCTTCTCTTAGTCCTTATACTAGTAATAATCAAACACTTGTTCAACTTTTTCCTCCCAATCCAAATAACCATTGGCACTCCCAAAGTAACTAAAGCTTAGAATCTAAAGCTTCACATTGTCCACTTACCCCTCTACCTCAAACTTATCAAGCCGAGTTTTGACTTCTAGCAAGTCGCGCAACTTGTAAGGTACTCAGCATAACCTTAGTAGGTCAATAGGCCATCACATGAATAGCTCTAGTTAAGTTAACTAAGAGGTTGGCCACCTTATCTAGTCTCTCATCCGTACTTTTGGGGGTATCTTAAGATTGTTAGCCATAATGGGCAACACTACTATAATCATCCCAATATTAGCATTAACATTTAGGTCTATCATTTTTTTCAACAATTTTGATTTCAAACTTTGAATCTTAGATACAACTAACACTATCCCTCTAAACTAAACAATATGTACACTCTTCATATAGATGTCCAATTAACTCATAAACATAGCAGCTACACAAATGGACAAACTACTATACACAAGCTTGCTTTGTTTTTAGATGTTCAAAATAGGGTAAAACAGAGTATACTCGAAAACAACTACGTCACTCTATTACTTACTCAAACACTTTAGTGATTCCCTTTACAACTTCGAAACACTACTATAACAAGCTCTATCTCAGAAAACACAAACACAACTTACCCAGACAAAACTTCCTCTTTGATACCAAGATGGTAGGCATCAATACCAAGAATTGATAAGGTTGATCGTAGGGTGGGTCCAAGCTTACCAAAAGCTTGAAAGGGAGTAATAAGATTATGCGAAAATAGTAAGATAGAGTAAGCAAACCTACGAATAGCTTCAAGGATATGACATACTAAGGAACTTCTAATTACTCACGGCACAACTCGATATGACTCATGAAATGGTCCAATGAGGTTATACGCTACCTAGCCTTGCTTAAGGGTTAGGATAAGAGTGAGAAAAGTAAATAAGTAATGTTCACAATAAGAAGAATACTCAGTATATTGATGATGCAAGCTCTTCTTATGGGTACATGTATAAAGTGTATTTATACCTACAAAACTAGGGCAGCCTACCTAAAATAGAAAAGACTAAATGGGTATTATCTAAAAGAAGTAATGTATAAGGAATAATAAGGGTACAAGTCAAAAATACAAAAATAGTAAGTATGTTGTACTAAGGATTCTATCACATGGCTACTCAAACATGTGGCTCATGTAGGTAGATGACTTTTCTAGCAAGAAAGACAATTCTATACAATCAACCTAATTTCTATGGAGTCGAGATATCGAGCAAAGGTAGTAAATTAACCGTGTTGAGTCGAGTAGATAATTCTCCCATGGTGAATTCACTTCGAACACTTTTAGCATGACTTGGGTTTGAGTTGGCTGAGTTAATGGTCGGATGAGTCGAGTTGACATTTAAGTGCAATTCATGTTGGCAAATAGAGACAAATGACACTTATAGGAGGGTTCAACTTAGCTAATGCATCAAGTCGGTAGATTGCAGCAACTCATACTCCTTGGTGGTGGGTCTTAAGGAAAGAATTCACCTGGCCATACTTTCCAGCCTCTAGGCTCAAGTGCAAATCAAGGGTTCGATTGTTTGATTCCTATTAGGAACGGTTCGCTTTCATACAATTCAGCTCTTCCCCTTTGCCAAATAGAACCTAATATAATGGTTCAATTCTTTTTTGAAATCGAACCTAACTATATAGTTTAGTTCATAAATTTTTCAAACCTAATTAAAATCAATTTGGTCCAATTTGATCTATAATTTCAATCGTTTACATCAAATTTTTGCTAAACATTTTTATCTCTAATAACATATTTTTCTTTTCATCAAACTTTCATGTATTTCCAATTAATTTCTCATACATTTATCATGCACAACAATGCTTAGCAAAATCTTAACAAAATCAACTTGATTGGACGAAGATAAGAGACTTTATTCCAACAAACAATAAGAAGAGAGAAGTAAAGTTACTCATTTAAAAGTGACATGAAGAAGATAAAGAGACATGCAAAAGATTAGGAAGAGAGAGAGAGAAAGAGAGAGAGACATAAAGAGCACTAAGGTTAAACCCTTGATTTTAAAATATAAAAGAAAATAACAATTTAGAATAGAAAATTTTCTAAATGTGAAATTTCATATGGAACTCACTCAACTTAATTTTAATAATCAACTAAAAATAAGATAAAGAAAAAAAAGATATAAAAATTTTGATGAAATCCATGATGATTAATGGAAAAAAAAAATTTTAAGTACAAAACAATTACATAAACTTTTTTGTTTAACCAAATGGTTTAGTTCAATTCAAAATGATTCAGTTGCTTCCCTTCCCTAAGCCAAAGTGTGAACAAACTGTGAATCATTTATATATAACCGAATCAAATTGTGAACCGAATGGTTTTCCAAAAAAACCAATTTTTATAATTCAATTCATGATTCGATCTATGATTTGCTTTTTCTTTTCCCAACTATAATATATATTTGTACATATATATGTGCATAGTATTAAAGCTTTAAGGGTCTTCAGTGTCTTACTTATCACTTATCACTTCTCATGCATGGATGGTTAAAGTTTGAATCATTTTTAATTATGGTATTCTTACATATGTCGCTTATAATAAGTTTTAGTTATCATTAATATCCAGTTGTGATTTTCTTGTTAGGAAACTTATTGATATTTCTCTTTCATTCATTTGAGATTAGATTTAATTTAGCTTAAACTTAATATATTTGTTGATGCTCGGATTCCATCCAATACATTCACTTAGCCACTCAGCTGCTGCAAATAACTTACTTCTTAGCTAACTTGGTTTGAATTTAAGGAAAGTGGCATGAATAGTTAGCACTTGACACGGTTATATTACATAACTACCTACTATTCCTATATTTTAGGAATGTACTTGATTGAGAGGTCTCCACGTATCCTAACAATCATGTGATTAACAGCTGCTTTAGACACCCAACATACGCCTATAAATATAAGGAAGAAGCACTATAAGAACTATGGGATACCCCGTAACTATTCACTTTGTCTTCTACTGAACATATTTACTGACTTAGGCATTAGAGTGGCTACATCAGACTGGCCTCGATACCCTCTAGTTTTTTGTATTTTATAAGAAGGAAATTATCCAAAAACTATGCAACAACATTTGGCACCGTCTGTTTTTCTTACCCATCCACATGGTTAGGACAAGATTAACTAAAAGTGCAAGTGTTGGTACTTCATCCCATTACCTTAAAAGGGGAAGTAAGCATACTGACGAACAACGTTTGGCTAAGCTGAAGCAACTTTGCCTCGACTTGGCCAAAGAAAACCAAGAGTTAAGCAAAAAATATGAAGAGATCCTTGATCTTCTTCGCGGTAATGTCTACCTAAGTCAAAACCAAAAACACAATGATCACAATGCTGAGAACAGTGATGACTCAATCTATTCTCCCAAATTGCAGAGAAAAGAAAGTCAAAGTTACAATAGGACCTTTAGCCCCTGTGCTTAAGAAAAATGACAAGGCTAAGCAACTATAGTAGGTGCACCATGCCAGACACTGGCATGTTAGCACCCCTACTACAATAAGTAAACAATTTCAAATTAAGAAGAGCCCTTTCATCCTCATGATTTTGGAGGAGGTTATACTACGGCACATTAAGTTACCGCAATTTGAAACCTATGATGAGCCAAGTGATCCTAAAGATCATCTTAAGTACTACCCACACTTTAGCCAAGTTATATAGCTTGAGCGATGTCATTGCTTGCTAAGCTTTTCCCTTAACACCAAGGAATGTGGCAAGTACATGGTTGAAGTACTTGAAATCAAATACTATTTTGTGTTTTAAAGACTTGGTAGAAGTGTTTCTTCAACACTTCCTTACAAGCAAGCTTCTTGTTAAGGATTCTTCTATCCTTAACACGATAAAGCAAAGATCAGATGAGTCTATTAGAGATTATCTAGCTAGGTTTAAGGCTAAGATAGTCCAAATTCTAGAGCTAGACATGAGCATAGCTCTTAATGTAATTATCGATGTTGTCAATCCCCATAGAGACTTTTTCAAGTCTCTCATCAAAAATAAGTTAAGAACATTGTCGAGTTCAAAGCCAAAGCCTTGTATTACATTAGACAAGAGGACAACATTAAGGCTCATTAAGAAGCTGATCAAAGTAGAGGAGATAGCAAAGGCAACAAGAAGAGAAGTACGAAAGGCCGACTCAGTATAGATGATGACCCATGTCCTAATGATGGGAAAAAGAGGTCATGAATTACAACATATTCAGTCTACATACCAGTTAATCGACCAATATCAAGCATAATAATGGAGGTGTGTGGATAAAGAGACATATTGTAATGGCCATAAAGGATGAGAGGAAAGCCATTGAGGCAAAATTCCAATAAATATTGTGATTTCCATCGTGATAGAGGCTATAATACTAATGAATGCATCCAACTTTAGAGTACAATAGAGGATGTGATTCAATAAGGGTACTTGTGTAAGTTTCTTGCACATGATGCGAAGAACAATGAGTAACCATCTCAAAGAAGACGAGAAGACTAAGAGAATGTTGCTCGACCACCTCTTGCTGGGAAAGATGCAAGAGACGAAAGCACCATTAGAGCATCCAATAGTATAACTAACACTATTGTTAGCGAACCTCCATTATAGGCCAGTCAAGCTCTTCGAGCTCAATTAACACCATTAATTATGTTTACAATATCTACAGTAAGAAGGTCAAAATCACCAATACAATTTCCTTCATAGATGAAGATCTTGAAGGCATTTAAAGGTTGCATGATGATGCGCTTGTGATTAGCATGCGAATTGCCAACATCGAGGTCAAGAAAATTTTTGTTGACACTAGAAGTTCAGCAAACATTATTTTTCAACATGCTTTTGATTAGATGATATCAAAGATCAAAGCACAGCTGAGATCTTATATCTATGATTTATATGCCTTCAATAATCAACCCGTCCGAGTGATTGAAGTAATTTCCTTACCAATCTAGATTAGAGATGACGAGTATGTTAAGGAAGATAAAGTAGACTTCCTTATTGTCAAATTTTGGTCCCCATACAATATGATCATAGGACGTCTATGCTAGTACTTATTCAACATTGTCCCTTTTACAAATCCATACCGTTATAGAGTGATGCCCTTCGAGCTAAAAAATTCTAGTGTAACTTATCAACGGCTTGTCACTATGATGTTCAAGCCATAGATCCATTGAAATGTCAAAGTGCATGTCAATGATATGATTGTGAAAAGCACGATAGAAGATCAGTGTTTCACTGATCTTAAGGAGACATTCAACACTTTAAGGGGATATAATATGAAGTTGAATCCATAGAAGTGCATCTTTGGTGCTACTTTGAGAAAAAATTTAGGTTATATGGTCACTTGGCGTGGTATTGAAGGGAATCTAAGAAATATTGATGCAATTAGAAACATGAAGTCTCCTTGTACTATTAAAGAGGTTCAAGAGCTAACTAGATGAATAGCTACCCTTAACAAGTTCGTATTGAGAAGTTTGGATAGGTATGCAGAATTCTATAAAATTTTAAAGATTTTAAAAGATTTCAAGTAGATGGAAGAGAATAGAAGAGCATTCAGTAAGTTTAAATAATTTCATGCATCACTACCAATACTCTCGATACTGATTCCTGGAGAGAATTTATATGTGTACTTATCAATCAGTAGTGAAGCACTTTCCTCTATGCTAGTTCGAATCAATGGCAAGGAACATTGGCCCATTTATTACGTAAGTCATGTCCTGCAAGGACCAGAGCATCTATATACCAAAATTGAGAAGTTTATGTTAGCAGTCATTCTTTCGACATAGAAGTTGAAATCATACTTTGAGGCTCACCAAATTGTAGTCCTTACCAATCAACCTTTGCGATAGGCAATGCAATGACCAGATTCTTCTGGAACGATGATGAAATATGCCTTAGAGCTAAGTGCTTATGGTGTAAAATGCAAACCTAGAATAGCATTAAGAGCTCAAGTGTTGGCAGATTTTCTAGCTAAGTTCATAGGTAAAGAAGATAGTATGGAAATTATTGAGAAACTAATGTGGAATCTTTATGTCAACGATTTTTTTGACTAAAGAAGGAAATGGTGGGAGTTTTATTCTGCAAGGACCCCACAATGTCAAGGTTGATTATGCCTTGAAATTCAAATTTCTAGCCAGTAATAATGAAGTAGATTATGAAGCCCTAATAGTAGGACTCAGGTTGGCAAAGGAGGTTGGTGTGGAGAAAGTTAAAGTTTTCTTTGATTCACAACTTGTTGTGAATCAAGTTAAAGGAAGTTATGTAGCGAAGGAAGAAGAAATGAGCAAGTACTTGTTGATAGTATGATCATTCGTAGAAGAATTTCAATTCTTTTCAATTCACAAAATACCAGAGTAAGAACATCGCCGTTGATAAGTTATCAAAGTTGGCTAGTATGGCATTTCCAAATTTGAGCGATAGACTTTTCGTTGAGTTTCTCCTACATAAAAGTTTACCAATTGTTCAACAGAGCTTTGAACTAGCTCCTTGCCTGAAAGAGAGATCATAGATAGATCTAATTGTAGATTATTTAAAGGCTAGTGTCCTTCTTGACAATAGGAAAATGGCTTGAAGGTTAATTTATCAGGTTGCAAATTATAAATTGATAAATGACCAATTGTATAAACGCAGTATTTCCCAATCTTAAGTTTGATGCCTTCCTTTGAAAGATGCACAACAAGTGTTATTTGAGCTACACCGCAGCGTATGTAGCAACCATGTGAAAGCATAGATGTTGTATATTCGCACCTTACGACTCAGCTATTTTTGGTTGACAATGAAAGATGATATGAGAACTTTTGTTTAGTGTTGTCTACAATGTTAGAAGCATGAGCTATCTAGTCATGTGCCTTTTACTAAATTGTGCTACTTAACTAGTCCTTAGCCTTTTGTCCAATGGGGATTAGACATACTTAGACCATTTTTGAAGTCTACAGCCTAATGATAATTTATCATTGATGTTATGGATTATTTCACAAAGTAGGCAAAGGTAGAAGCATTGGTAAAGATTACCAAACTGAAGGTTGAAGCCTTTGTTTTCAATTTTATTATATCAAGGTTCAAGGTCCCATTTATGATAATCACAGGTAATGGACCATAAATTGACGATAATAGATTTTGGGCATTTTGTAAGAAATACGACATCCACCTAAATTATACGTCTATAACTCACCCTCAAACTAATGGATAAGTGGAAGTAGTTAATAAAATCATCTTAGGAGGTTTGAAGAGGAAAGTAAATCAAGCTAAGGGAAGATGGGCTGATGAGTTGCTGGATGTTTTATGGGGATATTGAACTATTCATAGAACTATAGTAAGGGAAATGCCCTTCAGATTAACCTATGGTATGGAAGCAGTATTGTTGATTGAATTGGACCTGCCAAATCTATGCATGCAAAATTTTGACATGATGACTAACTAAGTCGGTTTAACGGCTAATTTAGGTACTATTGAAGAGATAATAAATGTCGCAAGAGTAAGAGATGTAGTATATCAGCATAGGGAAGCCAGGTATTATAATTAAAAGGTAAAGAATAAGGTTTTTTAGGCTGGAGATTTGGTTTGCTAGAAACTAGAGGTGATTGGCATACAAGAGAAACAAGGGAAGCTTGGCACAAATTAGGATGATCCTATTAGGGTCCAAGAATTCATTGGCAAGGAGGCCTATTGATTAGAAAGGTTGGATGGAACAGTCATCCTTTGTGCGTAGAATGTCGAGAACTTAAAACATTATTTTAATTAATTCCTTTAATGTTGTAAAGCATTTCCATTTGTTTTGTAAGGCAATAGCTAAGTTGTTTCAAAAGGCAATTATGTTCAAAGTTACAACTTTAATTTGTTTCTCTTCCTGATCTTTTTATGATCAATGGATTATTATCAAGTTTAAACTACACGATGAACGAACTAGTATTTAATAAGTTCAAACCTATCATGGTTAGCAAACTTTATAATTTAGTAAAAAAGTTAGATAACGAGTATATTAGTTCATAGAGGCAATCTATGGCTCAAACAAGATGACTGGTCTACGTCACAAATAACAAATGGATAATGTCTCTAAAAAGACACCCAATTAAGCCATGTGAAATAAAACATGCCAAGAAAATAGGGCGTGTGAAATAAAATATACCAAGAAACCATCAAGCGCATGAAATAAAACGTGCTAAAACTACTTGAACACACATTATAGGAAATGTTGATAATATTAATACAATATGAAATGTTTAACCACTCGACTAAACCATGTCTATACAAAATAAAAAAATTATATAATACAACAATCTTAAGGTAACGAGTTCTCCGATTATGCAAAGGCATTTCCCTGATTGGAGGATGGGACCTTATTAGAGCATTTCTCTTGTTCAGTACTTAGGGTTATGGAATAGGTGGATTTCTCTTTATGAATGTCAAGCTTGATTTTTTCCTTCCTATTATTTTATAAATTAAGTCTTCTTTAAACTAATCAGTACTAAACTTTACCCGTTTAATGCTGACCTTCGATTGAGGTTTAAAGAAAATCGGTCTTTTATCTTGAAAACGCTTTAGAGTCATCGCTCGATTGGAGCCGGGTAAAGGAGTTAAGTTATAACCAATTTGGTAGATTAGTTATAATTTGACTACTAGTTTAACGAGAAAACCAATTTTACAAAATGGCTTTCTAAAATGAAAGATCTGCATCCATGGTATATCCTATTAAACCCTGAATAGATACTATTTTTTAACTTTCCAAATTTAATTTTTCTTTTTAATAAAACCTTTTTTTAATTTCAAAACTACTAATCATATCACATGCAAGTAATTTAATTAATTTACACAAATATTTACAAAGATGGAAAAAATAAAAATTTCTATATTTTAAGTCGCTCCGTCCATATGGGTGCCTTCGTACCTGCTATTTAGGATCAAACTTTTGCAGTTCATTCCTTTTGTAAAACTTTAGTGGGTTGAGTTGGTTTTAATTTGAAAATATGCCGAATTTACATTTTAACCCAATTTTGATTTATTTAAGGAAATTTCTATTAAAAAAAGTCCTAAATTGGAAATTTTATTTTTTACAAAGCTCTAAAGGGCCCTAATTTAAAAAAAAAGTCCAGTTATTTTTATTTAATTTGGAAAACCCGATTTTTCTAAGTGTTAAAAATGATTTTTATTCATTAACTTATTTATTTTTATTTTGATTATTTTTATATTATCTTATTTATTTTTTTTTTATCTATTTCTACTAAACTAAAAAGAAATAAACTATTCTTTTTCTTTTTTATTTTTTTTCCTTTTTCTTGCTTTTCTTTTACTCCTCTTTTTTCTTTTTTATTCTTTTTTTTTCTCTCTTTTTTATTACATTTACTTTCAAAATGAAATAAATAAATAGAATAAAATAAATAAATGATCATTTAAACAAATAAATGAATAAATAGATAAAAGGAGCAAAGCTGGACTGAGGATTGAATCAGATGCATGAGTTAAAGTTAGGCGTAGATTTGGATCTGGTCAAGTCGAGTGAAGTGCTTAGATTCAGGTCAAATAACCTGATTATGTTGAAGAAGCAATGGCCTCAACAAAGGGCAATCCAAGGCTATTTAGGGGGAATTTTTCATGGGTAAGGACAGATTTGTGTGAAATTTATTGGACTTAGGGGGTTTTGGATCATTGCTATAGTGTTTGGGTAGTGTTTTGGCAGTGGTAAAAAATGAAAGGGTAGTAGTGGTTTTAGTTAAGCCACGTGAATGTTGCTAGAGCTTGATTGGTGGTTGGGGTGTTGGTTCGGCTCAATGTAGGGGTCAAGATGGTGTTCTAAGCTTGGGGTTGAGGTAGACTAGGGTTTAGTAGTGGCAGCTATGGAAATGCTACTAGGAGGCAGGGCGAGGGTTAGTTGTGATATGGTTAGTGACCTAAGAGGTTGAGGAAGCTTGACAAGTAATTAATTTTACTTAAGATCAAGTAGAAAGAGAAAGTCGAAGAGAGAGAGTATGTGTTAGGGATGATTTCTGATGCTCGTGTATGTCCAATGAATTCCCTAAACCCCCTTTTTATACACAAATTCAACTCAATAAGCAAGGAAAGTCAAAATCGGATTGAATGTAAATTTCCAGATTTTCAGTTTTTTTTTTTTTTTTCAATTTTTGGAGTTTGATTTGAGTGGCCAAATGTATGAATTTAGATGTGTTCTTAGGTTCTATTTGAAGCAAGCCCTATCATGAATGAGATCCGATCAAGAAATCATGCGTGTATGTATGGAATTTGTGCAAAAAATGGATCCAAAGTGAAGGGGTCAAAGTAGTTTTGCTAGGGAAAGTAGAGCAAATTGCGGGAAAGAGGGGAGAAAGAAAGGGAAAATGCTAATGTGGCACGACGTCAACCGATCCGACTTATTACAGTGTGCTACATTAGTGCCAGCCAATCTGAAGCTACCACATGTCAAGATATGTGGTACAATGAAACCTTGACAAGTGGCAATGTGTTAGTTGAAAAGATAAAAAGGCTTTCCATACCTTTGCTAAGATTTGAACCCTTGACCTCCTACTTTAACCCAATGCTATGTCCATACGCTTATCCATTAGGCCGTTGCATGTGCCTTATCCATATAAATTATACATATAGGCTAGGTTAGCTTGGGTTAGATTCAAATCTAAGTCCCAATACAATAGTCCTTTCCTTAAATTTATTTAAATTAAGAAATTTATTCTATTAAACTACTTAAAAAATTTATTATTTTCTAAATTCCTTATTTTTCAATTTTTTTTTGTGACTTTTCAATTTTTCCTTTTTTTGTATTTCTTATTTTTTGTGCTATTTCCTATTTTCCTATTGGATATTTTTCTTAGATTTCTTATTTTTTGGGTTTTTTTCTTTAATTTTCTATTTTTTTAGTATTTTTTCCAAATTTCTTAGTTTTTATGTTCTTTCTTATTTTTCTAAATTTTCTATTTCTTTGTATTTTTTTAAATTTCTTATTTTTAGGGTTTTCTTTAATTATATATATATATATATTTATATTTTTCCTAATTTAGAATCTTTTAACCTATTCTAAAAATTTTGAAAAATAAAAAGAGGAAAAAAATGGGGTATCTACAATGTACGTAAGGGGTTTCCTTAGACAAACGATCAACGTCATTGCTAGGATCTTTGGCACGANTTTTTTTTTTTTTTTTGCTTTTCTTAAATTTTCTATTTTCTCAAAATTTTTCTTATTTTTGGGTTTTCTTAATTTTCTTTTTTTTTTTTTTTTGCATTTTTCTTAATTTAGGATCTTTTAACCTATTCTAAAAATTTTGAAAAATAAAAAGAGGAAAAAAATGGGGTATCTACAATGTACGTAAGGGGTTTCCTTAGACAAACGATCAACGTCATTGCTAGGATCTTTGGCACGAACCTTGTTATCACTCTGCATATGGATCTCAGCATATGAGTCTTAGTCAACTTCTTTCTCACAATTGCTAATTTTATCATCGACATCAACGAAGTCTAAGAACAAAAGATCATATTCACGGTAAAGGTTTAGGATTTCTTCTCTTGACACTTAGACCCCCTTTAACAACTTTTTTTTTACAGTAATCTCTCGTATTGCCGACTTGGAGTTACGATTTCAAGTACCTCTTCAATAGAAGGCCCTTTCTTTGCTGCCTCTTCTAACTCGACAATACGACTTTGCAATCCAAAGTTATTAGTCTCTAGTTCCTTTATCAATATCGTAAGCCTATCTTCCTTGTCACTCATTGAGTTGAGTGTTCAACCTAAACCCCAGCACTCTTCTTTCTTCTTACAATGCTCCTCCTTCAAGTTTTCAACCTCTTTATATTGTTTGTTGACCTTAACCTTAAGGCCTAAGATTTCAACAGCAACTAGTAAATGTACCAATATCTTGGCTACTAGTTCCTCCTGATATTTTATAGCCTCCATCTCCGCCTTAATTCTTATATTCTTAGCAGCCACAATTTGAGTTTTTGAGGAATTATATGCATCCTCAATTTTCTACAACAAGTTAACAATATGAAATGATGAATTCACTAAACCACCTAGCAGAATATGTATAAAAAATTATTATTATTATTATTAGCTTTTTCATTTCTTTGTCGACTTCATCCAATGCCGTTAAAATGCGGCTATTGATCTGTAAATAAACAAGATTGTTAGCAATAAAACATACACCACAACTAAAAGGATTCAATTGATACTTACATCATATAGTTTAGCTACGATGTACACCTTATTACAACCACCGACTCTGTAGACATCCTTTTTTGTAGTTTCCCTATCTTTGGCAAGAATGCCACCTTCCATCAAAGCTAAGGATTTAATCCAATCACCTAGAACCAAGTTAGTACATAAAATGTTGTGGTTCTAGAATGGAACAAAATATTCACCCACTTCATTGCTAGGGATGAATTGAATGCTACTAATGTCGAGTGCTTTATTCCTCATCACCTTCTTCATCCTCTCATGTAAAGTGTTGGACTTCTTAAGAGGAGGTTGGCCAGCAAGCTCCTTGCCACTTCTCTTATTGGGACTCGGCATAACATTCGCCTAAACTGACAATCCCTCAACAGCTTCATGACAAGTAACTTCATCCTTGCTGCAAGTGTCGGTATCTCGGCCAGAATCTCTTAGCCCTTCAACCTAAGGAATATTTTCCTTAAGTGGGACTACTTTGACCTGTATAGCCACAATAGCCCCAAAATTTTCATTGCCTTGACGTTTATCAATCGAATGAGATACCTTTTTCTAAGCTGCTATTTGCTTTACTGCTTTTTCTTGTACCACTTTCTTCATAGTAGCTAGCCGAGTTACTGTTACCGTGGCTCTTGCTCATTTGTCAACTTTAGACTTATTAGCCATTGCTTAAGCTAACAATTTTGCAAGATCTATGTTGCTAGCTCCCATGTCTGCAATATAAAGTAGATACATTAACAATAAAGCAAGGAATAAAATACTTACATTTTCTATGTTGAGCAAGGCTCAAAGGCAACTATTTTTTCCCCCATTTCACGAGATCGACTTTCCTCTTATAACTCTACTTAGCATGGTAATTACACAATAACGTACAATCCTTTTCGGAGAAAATTGGCTCCCTGTTCTCATATCACCTTATTATTCACTCAGCATCCTAGTAAAACATTTTGTTTTTTCTCCTCTCTTGGATCTTCTTTGCCATGATAACATCAATTCAATATCCTTGGTGTGGATAGGTTCAGTCCATTAGGTCCAAAAATCCAATTCTTCATGTAAAATGATAGACATAAACTTATCATGCCACTTATGAATTTTGGACTCCAATCCATCCATAAATTCCCACCTATGCCTAGTAGCTATGAAGTACCAACCAACGGGTTACCTACTTATGGTAAAGAAGTACCTAAATAATTAAGGTGTAGCCCTAACCTTGACTTCCTCGCAAATTATTTTGAAAACCAAAATAAGCTAATAAGTGTTTGGTGAAAACATGCTCGGCACAACTTGGAAATAGTTGAAAAACTACTTGACAAAAGCTGAAAATGGGAAGCGTAGTCCAAAGTCGAGATAGTGTCAATATGGAACTTACGCTCCCTTAGAAAGTACACCCTTTCTTCATCTCTTAGCCTTTGAAGATTCCATATTTCTAAAAGATCTTGCAAGTATTTATTGTATTTTGAAACTAAAACATTTTTTATAGCACTGGCCACTCCATTTAGTGAATCCTTAAAATAAATCACATTATTATACAAATACCTGGCAACAGATCTCCATTCTTTGTCATCTGGGTAGGAATCCATTGCAAGAGAATTGATTCGAGCGAGTTTATCCTACTAGTCCACAACACTATTGGTCAGGCTACTTCAAGAATATGTCGTCTCACTCCTTTTTTTTAGGGTGGGGGGTGGTGGGCGTAGGGGTGTGGAGGGGGTCAGTGGAGAGAAGTAGCCTCAATCTCACCTACTTCAAAATTTGAAATAACAAGTTGATGAATTACATTTTGAACCATACCTGATTTTTACTATAACAAACATCATAGAACTTTTGAGGATTTTGAAGATGAAGATGAAATGCTGAAACAATGAGCAAAAGCTTATGTAAGTAGATAAAGATGAAATGAAATTAGTTTTAGTACTGAAAAATTCCTTATATACGATTGATTTAACCCCATAATCACAACACGTTTCTGACAATTGTGGTGCGGATTATTGACTTGTGTTTCGAGACATTGATTTAACAGTTATCAAGGCTTTAACAGTTATTTGATAGGAATTAGCCTGTGACAATCTCCAAGCTAAGGCCGGCTTATCCTAAGCCAATGTCGATTTGCTTTTACCAAAGCCGAGTTGATACCAAAAGGCCGAGGGGAAGAAAAGGAGCTACTCGGTATCAAATCAATCATCTGTTGAGAAGCTGAGAGACAGTATAGCCGAGGCTAAAGATTTACTCTGCACGGCATAGAGAAACTAGTGCCGACTAATCATAGAACTTGGCAACTGTGGGCTAACCATTCAAGTATCTTAGTTAAGGACTATAAGACTTCAGGGGCTCCTACCTAAACCTAGACATCTAGTTGCAGACCTCACCTAGCTCGGATCCTGCTCCTTCTAGGACAACCTGAATGATTGCATGCCAACTCTTTCTACTAAACATACAGTTTTATATTCTTGTGAATATTTTCTTTATTTTAATTATAGGCCCATTTTTTAGGGTTTAAGGTTTTGTATATTATTTATAGTTCTGCTACTAGGGTTTTTAAGATTTGCTATAAATAGTAACATTTGTAATTAGCTAACAAAGACTTTGGGGATAGTCAAGAATATTTAGACTTTGATTAAACATGAACATTCCGTTTGAGTAAGGATACTCCTAAGCTCTTAAAGCTTGCCTTTTTTCGGATTATTGAGTGCTAGTTAACTCTTTAACTCTTCTTGTGTTCTTATCAATCTTAACCTTAAGATTGTAGTAAACCCCTCATTTGAATCCCGAGCAACATTTAGTACTCGTGAGTCGTATTAAACCCTATTTTGAGCTCAACCTTGTTTGTGTTTGTATCTTAGTACATGATATCCATACAAATTTACTGTCAAAACCCACTTCACACCCCTTTCCTCATTTCATCCAAATCCCCGAATACCCATTCATAGCTCAAGTCCCACTACATTCACTTATGAGCCATACCATCTTTGTATCAAAGCTTTAGGGCGATGCGCATACAGTGTTCTTCAAAGTTTGCTTTTTCGTTTAAACATCTATTAGTTGTCGTTCTATAGTGGAGCGTGTTGTTTATGCTCTTGGTAGCTATAGTATTATGCTATTGTTGAGTCGAGTAACAGTAATTTCACTTGTTAATTCTAGTTACTGTAGAAGTGTTTATTAGTTATGGGAAGCTACAAAAGCTAAATAGTAGTCATCTCTAAGTTCCTGTAGTTGTTTTTTTGTTGTAAACCATGTTATTTAAATTTTCTTTGAATATTACCGTACGAATAAGAAAGTCGAAAGATAATGTCTATAGCAATGGAGATAGTCCTCAGGAAAGCTTAAGGAGACACGTTGATAACTTGGAATATCAAATTCAGAATCTCACTAACTCTATCCAAAAGCTTACTAGATTAGTTAGAGGGCACAGATGTATTGGTTGAGGTAAAAGAAGGGAATGATCACCCACCAATAGAACTAGTTCTAATAAGCTCAATAATGATGAATGACAGCCGAGAAAAGCTACCGAGTCTAGAAGAAGAGAAAACCAACTTGAGTTGAGAAGAGGCAATGACAGAAGTATTGATGCCGAGAACCCAAGAGCCTAAAGAAGAGAGCTAAGGCTAAGAAGAAATATGGCTGAGCAGAGCTCCAATAGAAGTGGCTAATCTAAGGTGAACCGTCCAACTTAGAATGCTAAGGATGAACCTTGAACACTTAGTCAAGGACTTGATAATATCAAGCTTAAGCTATTGACTTTTAGTAGAAGTTGCTGACAAGAAGAGTTCTTAGATTAGTTTCCCCAAGTCGAAAAGTTGTTTAAATGCTACTAGTATGACAATTAGGTAAAGGTTAAGCTAGCTTCATTATCCCTTGTTGAATATGCAAGCCTTTTGTAGGATAAGTTAGTCACTAAGTAGGATGTTGAAGGAGAAGAGTCGATTAAGACTTAGAGGCTTATGAAAATAGTGATGAACCAATGCTTTGTGCCAACTTACTTTAAGTAAGAGATACTTTATGCTTTCTAGCACCTATGACAAGGTCAAAACACTATCAAGGAGTACTTACAAGACTTCAAAACTCTAATGACCAAATGTGAGATAGCTAAGCCCTAAGACTGCACTATTGCTAGGTTCCTAAGTAGACTCGAAGACGACATTACCAACATAGTCGAATTACAACCATTTAACTCTTTGGATGAGCTGATCAATTTAGCCTTAAGGGTAGAGAGATAAAGAAGAAGAAGGCACTAGAGGCCAACTAATTGACCTCAACAAGTTAGCCCTAAGTTTGAGTGATATGCCCAGAGAAGCCAAGAGAAGAAGATGGAGAAAGGATAGCCTAACCAACCTGATTAGGCTGAGACAAAGAAGATAGAGAAGGAAAAAATACATAGCAATAAGGCCCAAGAAGTAAAGTGCTTCAAATTCTTTGGCTATGGACATATTGCTTCCCAATGCCTAAATAAGAGGATTATGATCTTGAAGGGTGAAGGAGCAGAAGCTCAAGTAGAGAGTTAAAGTGATAAGAGCTCGGAAGGCAAGTTGATAGAAGAAAATGTCTATGCTGATTATGATTTAGATGGACTCTTATCTATGATAAGTCGACGAGCCAACCTAAAAGTAGATCAAGGTCAACAGGAAAATTTATTTTATATTCGATGTTTAGTGAATGGGAAGACTTATTCCTTGGTCGTTGATGGATAAAGCAAATCAAGATTACTGACCTACCTTCTTCCCCGATGTTGACAGTTGATTTTCATCTCGGTGTGTAAACACTTGCAAAATAAGAAAACAACTACGAAGGGCATCAAAGGATACTCCGATGTGGCCACTTCGATGCTTAAGTCAGCCCTCTCATCTAACAGAGATAATTGTCTAATAATTAGGAAAATGAGAGAATGAAAAAGGGCCCCTTATTTGGAGGTCTTGTTTGGTATTTATAGTAAGTCAATGGAGATTACAAGTGAACTGGATAATTGGATCAGACTTAAGCATCAGGCCAACTAATATAAGTCCACATAATAATTATCAAAAAATGCCTATTAACACTTACCCCCTACTCTTTTTAGTGAAAAAGTTGGAAAAGAGAGTATCTAGGGAGGTTGATTTTGTGGGATTTTTAAAGAGGGTTATATCCCTAGCTTGAAGAGGCTAAAGTGTTTGAAGAAGCAAAAGCTTGAAAAGGTGAAAAGCAGGAGTAACTAGAGTACCTATAAATATTAGTATACCAAAGAAGGGTGTAGACTTAAAGAGGTCAATACGCTTGAAGAAGCGAAGGCCTAAAAAGGCAAGAATGCTTAAAGAGGCTAGTATGCCTAAAAAGGCAAGGGCACCTGAAGAGGTAAGAGCACTTGAAGAGGCCAATATGCATAGAAAGGTTGGAGTTCCTAAAAAGGTAAGGGCCTAAGAAGGCTAAAGTGCTTAAAGAGGTGAGGGAAGCATGCAAATCATCCAAGCTAGGAATGCTAAGATTGTTAAATAAAGCTATAAAATAGGTTAGTTAAGCTCTAACCTATTAATATATAGGACTATAAGCTTGCTTCATCCATTGTATGTAAGACTTAGAGTTATTGAGGAATTGCCTGTTAGCATATTATACTTGCGGAGGACAAAATGAGGGGTAGTTTTTAAGTTCTCATACTCATCTGAGAAGAAAGTAAGAATAAACTTATTAAGAAATAAATTAATCGTTAGGAATGTAGATGGATATAATCTTAATACAAAACCTAGAAATTGTATGTGAACATTAATAACTGAATGGCATACAGCTTAAAGATGCATATCTTGAAAACATAATAGCTAATGAATTGTAGAATATGATCATAAAATTGGGCTGTGTTGTTTACCTATAAGATAGACATGCGATCAGTTTCACTAAGACATATACAAGCAAGTAGGGATAAGTAATCTTTGACCAACAAAGAGGTTAATCCTATGCCATTGTGGTATAGGATGGTGCAAAGCTTGAATTTGTTGTGCCGTTATCAACGGGGCAAATACATTTTCACTAGAGTCAATTGAACCCGAATTACTAGTTTCAAACTACTGATCAATGGATGTACATGTGTCGACATGCATGGGAGAGCAACTTAGAGTTTAATTAGAATGTGCAATTTGCACATCTAATTTGTAGAATGATCCTTGTAGTGACTTGGGTAACAGAACAACTTAGGTTGGAAAGTGGGGCCATTATCAAACATTGTTAACTTATAATGCGACGTTACTATAAGCTCAACTTAAATGCTCTCAGGATTGGACCATGAAGGTGCCCACTTTAAGACTCAGCAACTAATGTTTATCATGTTGGAATCTCGACATTTGTTTAGCTGAATAAAAAATAGATTGGCATGGAAACACTTAGGTTAGCATTCACTCAGTAGAAATTACAATAGCTTGCATCATCATGTAATATGGACACAATGGCTCAGCATGGTGTTCAAAACCCCATAAAATCACACCAAAAATTGTTCAGCACTAAGTTTGTAGCTTCTTCTCAGCCACTCGAAAGTACTCGACTCTCAGCTGCCTTGTTGGCGATAGAAAACACTTGACATAAGATGCTCGATAGTGTAGAGCTTAAGGAAACATTCTTGGCCACTCAGTACTTGACCATAGCACTCATTTTCTTGGCATATGCAGGCCAATATAAATTTCTTAGGATGGCTCAAATTACAAATCGAGGCTTGGTCAAAAGGAGCTTGGAGCTCAAGCTCTTATCACATCACTCAAAGAAGCTATGGTTAATAGAAATTGCTCAACACTAGAAGTTCTACTAATGTCCACAATAGGAGTAGTTCGATGCTACTATTGTCCAATAGCTCAGTACTGTCGCTATGATGCTCGTGTACTATTTCCCATCAAATATCACATGCAAACTACTTCTAGCCAATTAATTTCAGTCCTTGTCCCCATTATATAGTTCATAACAACTAGAGGTCTTCAATTTGGTTTCATTCTCGGGCCTTAACTCAGCATTTTCTGATAGTTATATTGAATGACCTACAACTAATTCAGCATTTAACTTGGCACTCATTGCTATGCAGCAGATCGTGGTCAATATGGCTTGGTAAAGCTTGGAAGATATGTAGAGCAACTTGGTCAAGGAGCTTTAAGTTGCTCAGCCAAATGTTGTTGAGCTGCACAGCTCAACCCGCTTTAGCTATTTAACTCTAAAGCTCAAATGCTACTTGATCTTACTTGCAATTGTGAACAACTAAGTAGTAAGGAGCTTGGTGAAGGAGATGGCATGTGCGGTGCACAAACCATGCAGTTGAAGTTTTACTCGAATCATTGTGAAGCTTGTCTTGGAGACCTCAACATGTCATAGGGTGGTTGTACAACTATTGGCAAAAATTGGAAAAGCTTACAACTGCTAACTTGCTTAGATCTTATAGCAAAAGGATGATGGATTTTAGATCATCCTTTAGGTTGGATGTTGGAGTACCCTTCAAGGAATGCTCAGTTGGCATGGGCATGGTTGACTTATCATCAATTGTTTCCTTATCATTGTATAGATTTTAGCTCGTGCATATGTAATAATCAATCGACACAGTACTGATGGTGATGGTTATCAATGGTTGAAAAACCAAGCCAACATTTAGTTTGGTGGTTACGCTCGAAGATGGCAGATAAAAACAAAATAGTGGTGCAGGATATAGTCACACTTTAAGGGAAAAAACCTATCTTTCCTTTCATTTCCCTTGCATCACTTCCGACAATTTATGCATCACGAAAATTGTGTTATGGAAACAAAACATTACTGCCTTGATCCTTTATCGTCATCCTAAACAAAATCCCAAATTCTTACCTGTACAGTTTGATCGCAGTTATGGAGTCAGTGATCCATGCCTATGTATGAGTAGATCTCGACAAATAAGGTGATCACACGCTTTAGAGAAACCAACAACTGGTAATAAGGACTCCTATAATGTCTACAAAATTATAAGAAAGAGTAGTAGCCATGTTTGGAATGGAAGGAGAGAGAAATCCATGAAGCAAAAATGAACCTAAAGAACACTAGCCTAAACTTAAGAAGGTAAGGTAAATTGAGCTTAAGGATAAATTGCAATTCTTTTTCAATATAAACAACTAAATGCAATAATGAGAGTAATCAAAGCAATAATAAAACAATAATAAGTGCAAAAATTTAAAGAGATATAGATAAAGAAGATCAAGCCCGGATTTAATGTAAAGTTCAAAGCCCTCCTAGTCTCCACGGACACACAATGCCTCCAATCGAGAACTTCACTTTCTCTTTATTGATTTCACAACTCAATTGCTCCCAGAGCTACACAAGCTTATACAATCTCTTTTACATACAACTAACTCAAATGTATTACTTTCTTCACTCAAGATTTCAAATGTGAGAACTTTCAAACACTACAACTATGTCTCTTTTTGTTTGATAGCAAATAGGTGTGTAAGAGACTAAAGAGAAGTAGAATAAGCTCAAGAATGTAAGAGAATGTCTTTAAAATTGCAGTAAAATATCAGTTCTTCTAAACCTTTGGTTAAGTTGTTGAGCTTTTATAACAACTCATTAAATTTTTCCCATTACCATACATTAAATGCTCTAACGACTACTTGAAACTGACTTATCAGCATGCTGGTACTTTAAACTACTAGTAAGCCAACAAAAAATACTCTACTGGCAAGTGAACTAGCAAGCTAGCTCCTCTACATCAGTAAGCTTTTCTTTGTGCTTTCCAGGGCTTTATACCGTTAGTCTGGTTCTACCTTGAGCCGTCAACTTGGTAGGCTAAACATCACCTGAAAATTCTTTTCATACACAACAAACAAATACTCTTTTCATTCTAACTTCAAGATTATTTGATCAACACTTAAAAGATTGATTTTTTTATAGAGATAATTGATATATCTAATCATTAAGCAAGCTAATTGATCTTATTCAATTATCTCAATATAATCAAATAATACTTTGTTTAATCATCCACTTGTTTTGGTCTCTTCAAAAACATGTTTAGATATACACTTTTTGTTTTGTTCTCATCAAAATCAAATAATAAACCCTAAGTTCAACAATCTATCCCTTTTTAATAAGGACAAAACTCTTTTAAGAGCTCCCCCTCAATTCGATACTGCCCCTCAATTTATCATGGGAATTTAAGATGATTAATGATTGAATTAGATTGAGCAAAAAGGTAAGAATTAATCTTTTTCATGATAATTCGATATAATAAATTTGATAAAGCTATAATGTATCTATCTAGGAGTTAACAAGAATGATCATTACTCAATTTACTTATGATTAACCAATCAACAAAAACATCTAATTTGGGCAATTGTAAAGTTCAGACTATCGACTTGAATTAACCAATGAATGACTATGAATAACTTAAATTATTCTCCCCCTTTGGCCTCATCAAAAGGAAGAGGAAGATCTAAGAGGTGAAGAGGGAAGAAAATTTAAGCTGAAAATTCGGTAGAGTCCCAGCTTATATCGGAGAATATGCTCCTGCAAGAAGAAAATAAAAAACATATAAGGCTCTAAAAGAGCACAAAAACAGCCAACAATGGACAACCACATATAGCAAAGTAAGTTCATTTAGACCAAGAGTTCACAAAAGGTTTAGCAAAGAGATTACAAAGGCTACAAATATCCAACAGTAAAAGTTGGTCCAGCAAGGACCAAAGTTCCCAATACACAAAAATAAATAAATAAATAAATAAAGTAGGTAAAGGCCGAGTCCTTAAACAAAACAACAAAAAAGTAAACATAGATAGGAAGCTAAAAAATATAACTAGGCAATAGGAGGATTGTCATCTTGAGTTAGAGGAGGAAAAGGGCAAGAAGGGCCATGGTAGTTCAATTGAAAATGACTATAGAGCCCTTGAAACCCACTATGTAGATGATCATGAATGTCCTCCCGAAGCTAATTGTAGTGCATCTTTAAGTACTGATAAAAAGGATGTTAAGAAGCTAGAGGAGCGGTCAGATCAAAAGAAGGGAACCCATAGTCAAGTAGAGGCTGGTGAGAAGAACCCTTAGGTGGACGAGAGGTAACACAGCTTGGAGCTACACCAAAGTGAGTATGAACACTAGGACTGCCTAGCTCATTAGAAGAAGTGATATGATCCTGAGTATGGTGCTTAGAGCTAAGATTAAGAGAAGGAAGGTCTTTCCTCCGAATCTAATTGTTCCTTGATTTCTTCCAGATGCCTCAACAAATATCAATCAGCTTAAGATGCTTAACTCGAGCAACTCGGGGGAAGGGTAGAAATTAGACACCCTTTTTGATAAGCAACTATGTAACTAAGCACCCAAAATGGAGGAAAGCTTGAGAGGGGTTATTAGTAACATGTTTGAAGCACTAAACAACGATACTAAAGAAGTTAATCTACTTGTTCATGATCAAATTATAAAGAATCCATAAGTCTTGAAGTGTAACATTTGATTGCTAACCTCGACGAGGGCAATAACTATGAACTATAATATAATGGAGGATTTTGCTCCTAAGATCCAAGTGAATGGTTGCTAAATTTTTTGCCTTGCCCTAATTTCCACCAATACCTTTAGATTTGAATACTCTTTCATAAAATTTGGGCCCATAATAATTGACATTTACATCAATTACTCCAACAGCAGTACCAATAAGATCACAAATATCTTCAGGAGTAATAGTGATTAAGGTACCATAAACATAAGTGTAAAGAACACTATGATGAATTTCATCACTTGGATTCATTTTTAGTTTTAGCCGACCCTAATCATCTAAAGAATCCGACATATTATAGTAGAAATATTTAAAGGCATCATCATGTACCTTGGTAGGAAGCTGAAGAATGTCCAAAACGTGATTTGTGATGATGCCTGGAAAAGCCATAATGTGGAACTTGTTGAGCACCTCCAAAGGATAGAAGATACGCATATCAACTTTGAGGTTAGCAAACTTCTCAAATCTTTAGGCATGCTGGTGTAAGGGAAAGAGGTGGTTGTCATAGGTTAGGGGGGTGAAGTCATAAGCAACACACAGTGCCATGAGGGTTGAAAAGGTATAAATGTGTATAGACGTATGTGGTAAGGAGGAGAGTGCGAGTGATGGAAGCCAGTGAGACGGTGGAGGCAGGTTGATGGTATGTAGCAACATGACAGTTTAAATGGTAAGGGTAGAGAGAGAAAGTGAAGAGAGGAAGAGGAAAGGAGAGAAGATTGATGAAAGATGAAAAGAAAGAGAACGAGGAGAGAAGGGAGAGTTTATTGATGGAGGAAATTCTAGATTTTGATGGCGAAAAAGAGATGAATTGAAGAGAGAGAAAAGGGTTAAGGTTTGAGGAAGGAGAAAAGGGGTTTTTATGGAAGAAAGATGAGGGAGAGATGGTGCAGCACGACTTTAAGTCGCGCTTGAAAATTGAATAATCGGCTTACCGGCATTTGGATGAGCCGGCATGCAGGTTAAGAGACCAGAAGTAAAACGAATTACTCCAGGAGTGGAGTATATCAGCATGCCGATAGTGATATGGACCGGCTTGTCAATTACAAGCATTGAACCAAAAACAAAGTGAAAAAGGAGAGTAGTATACCGGCTTACCGATACTTAGGTGAATCGACTTGTTGGTTAATCGAACAAAAGCAAAAACAAGTTGTTAAATATGTAGGCATACTGGTAAGCCGATGATTAGTATAACCACATGCCGGTTGTCTACAATTTTGTTGAAAAATAGCAAATACCACTTGTTTGAGTAAAGTTATTAATCCAATTTGATTTGTAAAGATTTAGTGAACATCTTAACACTTCAAACAAGTTTATTTGAGTCGATTAAGGCTTAAAAAACTTAATTTTTAACTAAATAGCTAAGATTTATTCAAATCAAATCCATAGAGCTAGGTAATTCATGATAAAGTGAAACTGTCCATGTATGAGCAAAATAAGTACATAAACATTGAGTTTTTTCACACCAACAAGTCAAGCAAATTTCAAATGCATGTTTGAGTATGGTAGGTGCAAAATATAGCTTTAAGGCTTTACAAATTGTGAAATGACTACTTGAGTTCCTTAATCATGCAAGTGGCTAGAGAGTAAGTAGTGATCCTTTCTCAATGTTCAAGAAAAGTTCATATTTCAAATATGTTAAAAGACAATGAGAGACACACAAGAGACATGATCGAGCTAAGAAAATTTCTTAGAAGCAAGAAATGCTCTATTTTGTGCATAGAACCTAAAAGGGCTCTAAAGAGGTAAAGTATACACGAAATTCAAATTAAGCTTATTTGACCACTCAAACATGATTTAAGGATGAAAATAGACATGTAAGCCCCAGTCTTAGGCACGGAAACCAATGCATGATAATTTTGTGCATATATAAACTTGGATAAGCATGAATGACTTCAAGTGTGCCCAACACATGTTAAATGTGATATTTAATGCATAAAAGTCATATGATCATGTTTCTTACACCTTATAGTGTGATAGTTTCTGATCAACTTACTTAGCAAGCTAATTTTATTCAAAAAGGCTATGTTGGTTCTTGCGTATCTAGTACTCATCTTACAAGATCATTCCTAATTCTCTTCTTAAAGTGCAAAATCTTTCCTCACTCAAGGGTTTTGTGAAGATATCGACTATTTGATTATTAGTATCAAGAAATTCTAAGCAAATATCTTTGTTTTGCACATGATCACGAATAAAGTGATGTCAAATTTCTATATGCTTAGTCTTAGAATGTTGAATTGGATTTTTGGTCAAGTTGATGGCACTTATATTGTCACATCTTATTAGAACATTGATAAATTTCAAACCATAGTCAAGCAAAGTTTGCTTCATCCATAATACTTGAGCACAACAACTAGCTTCAGTAATAGAAACTGCTACTGAGTTTTGTTTCTTTAAGTGTCATGATACTAATGAATTACCAAGGAAATGACATGTTCCGCTAGTGCTTTTCCGATCGACTTTGCAACCGACAAAGTCGGCATCGGAATATCCAATATGATCAAGTGAGGTGAACTTAGAATACCATAAGTCGATTTCAATATTGCCCGCAAGATACTTGAAAATGCATTTAACTACATTTAAGTGAGATTCTTTAGGGTAAGATTGAAACCGTGCACATAGACATATAGCAAACATGATATCCGACCTAAATGTTGTTAAATATAGAAAACTTCTTATCATACCCCTACACATCTTTTCACAAGTGTCATTTCCATTCTCATCTTTGTTAAGTTTTAGGGTAGTGCTCATTAGAGTTGGCTTAGTCTTGCAATTTTCCATTTTAAACCTTTTTAAGAGTTCTTTGGTATATTTGCCTTGGTTAATGAAGGTTCCATCTTTGGTTTACTTAACTTGAAGGCCTAAGAAATAGTTAAGTTCTCCCATCATAGCCATTTCAAATTCATTTTTCATACATTAGACAAACTCATTAACTAAATCCATGTGAGTGGCACCAAACACATTGTCATCAACATATATTTGAACAATTAATATATGATCATTGTATTGTTTAATAAATAAAGTTGTGTCAAGTTTCTCTCTAGTGAATTTATTCTCTATCAAGAAGTTACTCAATTTTTTGTACCAAGCTCTAGGAACTTGCTTTAGTCCGTACAAGGCTTTATTGAGCTTATATACATGGTTTGGGAATTCATTATCCTTAAAACCTAGTGGTTGCTCTACATATACTTCTTCTTTGATGAAGCCATTTAGAAAGGCACTTTTAACATCCATTTGATATAGTTTACAATCTTTATAAGCCACAAATACCAAAAGCATCCTAATGGCTTCTAGTCTTGCAATTGGGGCAGAGCTCTCATCAAAATCTATCCCTTCTTCTTGATTATAGCCTTTAGTAACTAACTTAGTCTTGTTTCTAGTTACTATACCAATTTCATCAAGTTTGTTTCTATAAACCCATAATCGGTCTATCTTTTGGTTTAGATACTAAGTTCCATACCTTATCTCTAGTAAATTGATTTAACTTTTGCTGCATAGCTTGAATCTAAAATTCATCTTTTAGAGCTTTATCTATATTTTTTTGTTTAAGTTAAGATAAGAACACTACATTACTTAGATTTTTAAGTGAGGCTCTAGTTTGAACCCTATTGGATGGTTCTCTAATTATTTGATCCTTAGGATGATTTTTCACAAACTTCCATTCTCTAGGTAAATCTAAGTTAGAGTTGTTAATGATTTCATCTTGCCTAGAGAATTCCTTTTCAATTGAGTTGGATTGATTCTTATTAAGACTAAGATTGTCCAAATGAGTACCAATGTTTTTTATTTCATCATTAGACTCTTTATATATACAAGTATCATCAAATCCAAGATGAATTGACTCCTCTACAACAAGCGTTCTCTTGTTATATATTCTATAAGCTTTGCTAGTAAGAGAATAACCAAGAAAAACACCTTCATCCGACTTTAAATCAAAATTTCCTAAATGTTCCTTTCCATTATTAAGAATGTAACATTTCATTCCAAAAGGATGAAAATATGATTTGTTAGCTCTTTTGTCTTTCCAAATCTCATAGGGGTTTTTTTTTAAGAATTGGTCTAATGAAAACATAATTTGATATGTAATAAGCCATATTGACGGCTTCAACCCAAAAATATTTAGGTAGGTTATTATTACAAAGCATGGTCCTAGCCATTTCTATAAGGGTCCTATTTTTTCTTTCGGTAACTCCATTTTGTTGCGGAGTTCTAGGTACCAAGTATGTATGTTCTATTCCATTTTTATTACAAAAATCTTCTATATCAAGATTTTCAGATTCTCCCTCATGCTCACTTCTTATAGAGACAATAGAAAGACTTTTCTCATTTTAGACCTTCTTGCTATAGTTCAAGAACACATGATAAGTTTCATCTTTGTTAGCAAGGAAAAAGGTCTAATTATATCTAGTAGAATCATCAACTATGACCAAGGTATATCTTTTCCCTCCTAAATATGTAGTAGTCAAAGCAGCTTAGAAGTTGAGATGGCATCTTTAGATTTGAAGGATGATTTGGTTTGTTTGCCATATTGACATGCTTGACAAGTTCTATCTTTATCAAAACTAATCTTAGGTAATCTTTTAACAAGATTCCTTTTGGCTAGTTTAGATAAGATATCCATACTAGTATGTCTTAACTTTCTATGCTACAACCAACTATCATTGTTTTGAGCGGATACCTAAGTCTTAAGAGAGCATGAAAAGATATTGAAGTCAATTTTGTAAATGTTTTCTCATCTCTATCCCTCAAAACAGATTTGGTCATTGTTAATGTTTTCAATAGAACATTTTGATGCATGAAAGATTACTTTATATCCTATATCACATAATTGACTAATGCGAAATAAGTTATGTTTTAAATTATCAATAAGTAACACATCCTTAATAGTAAGATCATTATTAATGCAAATGTTACCTTCACTAATAACATGAGCTTTTCAATTATCTCCGAAAGTCATGCTTCCTCCATCCTTCAAGTTTATAGATGTGAACTTGGATGTGTCTCCCATCATATGTCTTAAGTAACTACCATCCAAGATCCATTTGTTGTTGTGCCTTGAAGGATCCTACAAAACAAGTAGTTATCTCTTTAGTACCCACTTTAGTTGAGTCATTTGGGGTTAGTTTTTGTAATGTAAGCTTGTCCCTTAGAGACCTAAACCATTTTATTTTTGTTGCATAAGGAGAGATTATAACGTAATGCACATGTATGAGCAATATGACCATATCTTCCACAATAGTTGCAAGTTTTATTTGATGCCTTAACAAAATAGCTCTTGTATGTTCTATACACATTTTCCTTAATATAACCTATTTCGGTTTTGTCTAAGCCTAGCCTTTGTGTTCTAAGGATTTTATCCAAATTCTTTTCTCCATCTATGAATTTTTCCATTGTTTTTCTTAAGTCATCTAAGCTAGTTCTTAGAATTGAATTTTTAATTTCAAGTCAACTTAGTCTCTTTATCACACCTTCATCATTTTTTACTTTAAGTTTTAGTTCTTTTATTTCCTTTTCAAAATTCTTATTGATTTCTTTTAATTTGCCATTTTCATTTATCAATTCATTATTTCTAGTACTTATCTCTATATTTTCTTTTATCAATCTCTCATTTTCAATTTTCAAATATTCATTATCTTCTTCTAATTCTTCTTTTGCATCAACTACTTTATTGTATTCACTTTTGATAATGTCAAACTTATCACCTACTTCACTCATCATTTTCTTCAACACTTTATTCTTCTTTTGCACTTTTATGAATTTTTTCAATAAGTCATCATACATACAGCTAAGTTCATCAAAGGAGAAGTCATGTGAAGGAGAGCATACCTCATCATCATTGAGAGCCATGAAGTAAGTTTCATTATCGGAGTTGTTAGAGTCCCCGTCACTCCAAATTGATATCATAGCTTTCCTTTTTGACTCTTTATTAGCCTTCTTAAGCAATGGACAATATTGTTGAATATGTCCCAGCTTTTAACAGTTGTAGCATTCGATAACCTATGTCTTTTCCTTCTTAAATTTAGAAGATGATCCATATCCATCCTTATCTTTCTTAATCCTTTCATTAAATTTCATGAACTTTTTAAACTTCTTTGCTAACATTATAACCTCATCATCATCTTCATTTTCTTCATCATTTGAGTTCTCCTTCGTGACTTTTAGAGCAATTGTTCTCTTTCTAGACTCCTCTTCTTGTTTCTTTATCATCTCATGTGTCTTAAGTGTTCCAAGGAGTTGTTCTTTTGACATTTCATTAAGATCATAAGGTTCCTCAATTGTAGTTCTCTTAGCAAAGACTTAAGGATTTTGGAATTTATTTTAAGGTTAGTAAATGTCTTTCCAACAATACTCAAAGGATTGATGATATTGATGAATCTATTATGCATCTCATCAATTGTTTCGTTTGGATCCATCTTAAAGTTTTCAAATTATCCACACAATAAACTTATTTTTATATCTCTTACTCTACTAGTTCCTTCATATATGCTTTATAATCCATCTCATATTTCTTTGGCACTTTTACATGCACATATTCTATTGAAATCATTTTCATTTATAACACAATACAAAATATTCATAGAAACTTCATTTAGATCAAGTAATTTCCAATCATCATCTAAGTAATCTCTTTCTTCTTTTCCTTCTATTTTAAATGGTCCTTAGTTAACCATACGCCATAGTAGTCTATTTTGTGCCTTTAAGAATATGGATATCCTATACTTCCAATATAGATAATTGCTACCAGTTGAGAGAAGAGGCCTATTAATTGCTTGTCCTTCCAAGAAGCCTAATGCATTAAATGCCATAATCTTTACTCTAATATGTGATTAAGTAAATGATTAGATACTAACTTTGATACCAATTAAAGAACACTAGGCAAAACTCAATATGGGGGGGGGGGGGGGGTTATGAATTGAGTTTAAGGACAAATTGTAATTCTTTTTCAATATAAACAACTAAATGCAATAATGAGAGTAATCAAAGCGATAATAGAACAATAATAAGTGCAGAAATTTAAAGTGATAGGGATAAAGAAGATCAAGCCCAAATTTAACGTGGAGTTCAGACCGCCCCCTAGTCTCTACGGATATATAATGCCTCCAACTAAGAACTTCACTTCCTCTTTATTAATTTCACAACTCAATTGCTCCAAGAGTTATACAAGCTTATACAATCTCTTTTACTGACAACTAACTCAAATGTATCACTTTCTTCACTTAAGATTACAAATATGAGGACTTTCAAACATCACAATTATGTCTCTTTTTGTTTGATGGCAAAAAGGTGTATAAGCTCAAGAATGTAAGAGAATATCTTTAAAATTGCAATAGAATATTAGTTCTTCTAAGCCTTTAGTCGAGTTATTAAGCTTTTATAACAACTCATTAAATTCTTCCCATTACCGCGCATTAAATGCTCCAATGGTCGGCATGCCGGCAAAAAATAATCTACCGGTAAGTCGGTTCCTCTAGGTCAGTGAGCTTTTCTTTGTATTTTCCAAGGCTTTATACCGTTAGCTTGGTTTTATCTTAAGCCGTCAACCCGGTAGGCTAAATATCACCTAAAAATTCTTTTCATACATAATAAACAAATATTCCTTACATTCTAACTTCAAGATCATTTAATCACCACTTAAAAGATTGAATTTCTTGTAGAGATAATTGATATATCTAATCATTAAGTAAGCTAATTGATCTTATTCAATGATCTCAATATAATCAAATAATACTTAGTTTAATCATCTACTTATTTTGTTCTCCTTGAAAACAACATGTTTAGATATACACTTTTTGTTTTACTCTCATCAAAATCAAATCATAAACCTTAAGTTCAACAAAACCATTAAACTATGAATTAATTTTCTAGGATTTGAAGTGGAAATGGAGAAAACCACATATGTCAAATCGAATTCAAAAGAATCTACCAAAGAAGAGATATGTTCTTGTTTCGTTAAAGATTATGATTACGTCTTTCTTTCTTCCTCATTTCCTACAAACAGTGCTAACTATTGATAGTTGATTTTTGTTCCAATGTGTAAACACCTGCCAAACAAGAAAACAACTATGGAGGGTGCTTTGGTAAGGCCACTCCGATGCCTAAGTCAACCCACTTGTCTTGTAGAGAGAATTGTCCAGTAATTAGGAAATTGAGAGAATGCAAAAGGGCGCCTTACTTGGAGGTCTTACCTGGTATTTATAATAAGTTAATGAAGATTATACCTAAATTAGATAATTAGACCAAGCTTAAGTATTAAGCTGATGAATATAAGCCCACATAATAATTATTGAAAAATGCCTATCAATACTCGACCTTATGGATTGAAGTGGTTTAATGACAAGAGTATAGTCCATGTGCATAAGAAAGCTTGAATAGCATTCAAGGCATAATAATGTGACAATGACATTAACTTTGATGTGGTCCCTGTGAATACTGCAAATTTACTTCTTAGTTAACCTTGGGAGAATGATCGAAAAGTAATCCATAATGGCTTCCTTAACACTTATATGGTTCGGAAGGATGGGAAGAGCTATTACTTGACTCCTATGAGCATTGAGGAAATCTAAAGCAATTTGGCACCCATGGTAAAAAAAAAAGGGAAAGAGAAGTTTATTCAGCATCTAAACCCATGCTCATTGTTTAACATTGAGGACAACTTCTTTTTATCCCTATACTAATGATAAGAATTAGCCTATGACTTTCTCCAAGCTAAGGTAAACTTATCCCAAGCTGACGCTGATCTGCTTTTGCTTAGGCCAAACTGATACTAAAAGGCTAAGGGGAAGAAAAGAAGCCACTTGGCATCAAGTTTGTCATTTGCCGAGAAGCCAAGAGAGTGTATAGCTAAGGCCTCAAGGCTAAAGATCTACTAGGCATGGCATAAAGAGACTAGTGCTAATTAATCATAGGATACAGCAATTGTAGGTTAACCTTTTAGGTATCTCAACCAAGCACTGCAAGAGTTTAAAGGCTCTTACCTAAACCTAGACTTCCAATTGCCAAGCTCGCCTAATTCGGATTCTACTCCTTTTAGGACAACTGGAATGACTGCATGTCAGCTCTTTCTGTTAAATGCATAGTTTTATATTCTTGTGAATATTTTCTTTACTTTAATTATGAGCCCATTCTTTAAGGTTTAAGGCCTTCTACATTATTTATAGTTTTACCACTAGGCTTTTTAGGATTTGCTATAAATAACAACATTTGTAATTAACTGACAAAGACTTTGGAGATAGTGAAGAATATTCAAACTTTGATTAAACTTTAACATGCCTTTTGAGTAAGGATACTTCTGAGCTCTTAGAGCTTATCTTTTTCAAATTATTAAGTGATGGTTAACTCTTTAATTCTTCTTGCCTTCTTATCATTCTTAACCTTGAGATTATGGTGAACTCCTCATTTGAGCAAGTTAATGAGTTGCATCTAACCTTTACTTGAATCCTAAGTGATATTTAATATTTGTGAGTCATATCGAACCCTATTTTGAGCTCAGTCCTAATTGTGTTTGTATCTTGGTGTGTGATATCCCTACAAATTCACTATCAAAACCCCCTTCATGTCCCTTTCCTCATTTCCTCCAAAACCTCGAATACCCATTCGTGGCTCGAGTCCCATTGCATTCACTCGTACACGATATCAGTTATTAGTGCCTACGGTGTAATTATGGCTAAGGTGACAACAATCGTACGTATTATCGTTTAGTCTTCTAATAGGAGGGAAAATTGAAAAGTTACGACCCTTCATATGAGATACGATCCATTTTTCTAAATAAAAATAAAAAACTTCCCACATTACTCAACATTTGGGAAATAAATTTTCACTTAACCCCACAAGCAGAAATTAAACTATTTACTCCTTCAGTCAAATCCTCGACCACTGGAGTTAAGGAGCAAATGTTAATAATCGGATTTCATCCATTACATTCACTTGGCCACTCAACTGCTGATAGGCTAGGTAACTTACTTCTTAGCTAATGCTGACTAAGAGGGATCCGTATCTAGTTTGAATTTAAGATAAGTAGCACAAACAAGTATCACTTGATACAGTTATATTACATAATTGCCCACTATTCCTGTATTTCAAGAATGTACCTGATTGAGAGATCTCCACATGTCCCAATAATTATGTGATTAATCGCTACTTTAGATACTCGACATATGCCAATAAATATTGGGAAAAAGCACTATAAAAACTATGGGATACCTTGTAACTATTCACTTTGTCTTCTACTAAACATATTTACAGACTTAGGTACTAAAGTGGCTATACCAAACTAACCCCAATACCCTATAGTTCTTTATATTTTGTAGGAAAGAAATTATCTAAAAACCACACAACAACAATATTCATGTCTATCTTTTCCTTTTTTTTCTCTTTAAGTTATGCCTTTAATATGTTTATCACTTCAACTATTTCCTTCTTATTCAATTTGAAATTTATTTTTAATTGTAAGGATACAAATATAATTAAAGTTTTAGGATAAAATAATATTAATTTAATGGGATTTTCTTTTTCCACAAAAATTTTTAATAAATATAATAATTTCTCTTGAAATACTAAAATAATATACATCTTGAACATTCATTTTTTTTTAATCACTTTCATATATCAAAGTTATTAATTGATAGGGTTCATGAATATAGTATGAAATATTGAACTAGAAATATTTAATTATGCAAAAAAAATCTCTCTTTTAGAATTTAATAGTTTTAGTAAAACTCTTTTGTATAATATGTTCTTCATATATATAAACTTTTGTAAATGTTTAAGTAATCAATTTACTTTTGAAATTTAATAAATTAAATATAGATTTGATTAGCAATATTTATGTTAATTTATAATATATTTTAAATTTTCTTCAAACATCATGGTCTAAATATGATACACCATGTATGCAAAATTACCAAAACAACGAAAATTTACATCAATTTAGACTATTAAAAAATTTTATGGATTAAGAGATAGAATTAAAATTTTTATTATTTTTGCAACTTTTTATAAAGCTTGAAAATTAATACTAAAATTGAAAGTATTATAGTTTGACATTTCAATTTATTTGTTCTTTATTCACATCGGTAGTGTATGGTCTGCTTGTATTTATATGCACATATTATATAACAAGTAAAATTAAATTGTAATAATTGTTTGCCATTTGATAAATATAAAATATATGATACAAATATACTATTTTCCAAATAGTATAAAAGACTATGATACATTAAATATGCATAAGAAAAATACTTAATATTCATCTTTGCAATTTCTTATACTATATTAAGAGTTAAGAAAACCAAAAAATAAAATTATAATTTACACTGGAAATAAAAATAATTTACTAAGGCTTATTAATGTCAATAAAAAATAACAATATTGTGATTGGATGTATAAATCATTTTACAATATATAATTTTGGAAGTTCTCTTCTTTTTTATTTGTTTAGTTTTATATAATTTTGAAAGCACTTATCTTTTATAACAAGAAAATAATTTAGCATAATGTATTTTCTATGATTTTGTTATTATTATTATACTAACAAACACAACTACTCTTTATGTTTAATTATGTCAAGAAACATATTTTTTATTTAAGATCTTATGCAAATATTACATACACATTATAATAAACATAGAAGGTCTATGATACAAAGTGTGTGCACGAGAAATACAAAGTTTTCCTTATAATTTTTTTCTTTATACTCATATAATCGCTTTATTTATGTTTTCCTTTTCTTATTGAATATTAATGAATCAAATATAACAAATAATTCATTTCTAAAAATTTATATTGCTTAAATAGTTTTTAACATATTTTTTAAATATTATTATAATCATTATTCAAATTTTTATCCATGTATTGCATGGACTCTTTAACTACTTATTTCAAAAGATAGAAGACACCAAAATGAGAGCAAACTTAAATAATATAGATATATATATATGTATATCTTAATTAATGAAAGATTGTTATGCACATTTCATTTATGTTATATATATCTAGATTGTTAAAGTGGATGAAATCTTAAATGACTATCAAAATAATATCTTAATTATTTTTACTTATTTAACCTCCTAAATAAAATTTTGATTGTTGATAAATAATTTTTTTAATATATTTGATTATAGATGTAAGATAATTTATGGATTTTAAGGAAATAAAACTCTTCTCTCTCTCTCTCCCCTCCAAAATTCCCATTACTCCCTGTTTCTCTTCCTCTCCTTCCCTCCAACATTCTCACTAACCCCTATTCCTCTTCCTAAGACTCTTATCTCTCTCTCTTCCTCATCTATTAATATGATAATATATTTGATTATATTGTATAACTTTACTTATTTTGTACACACGTAATATAAGTGCATCATTCGTTAGTATACATGTATATAGATTTATATATATCTATATACACATACTTTAGAATGACAAATTTTTTTGAAAAATATAGGAGATCAAAATAAGCTAAAATAATCTTTGACTAGAAATGCATTTAGAGGAACCACAATGCTAAGACTATTGTGCATACTAACAAGCTACTCTTATTATCAAAGGAAAAGTAGTTTAACTCATACATCATTACCCAACCATAGAGAAAATCCAATAACACAAACCAATATTCATCTTATTGAGAAACCGGTAATAATATCACTTTGTTATAATAGTTTTTGCAAAACCACATATTAAAGACCCACAAAAATTCAAATATTAATTTTTTTCAAGGACAAGGGTATAGTAGTCTTTTCAAAATTTTAAAACCTACTACCTCTTTTCGTTGAAAGACTCGCTCCCTCCATTCTCTTACACATCATCAAAGAAAGAAATTAAATTATTAAACAAAAAGACAAAAGTCATTTCTTTTTTCAATAAGTGGTAATCAGTAGTGTCTCATGATCTCTTATACAAGGAAAAGGTTGTCATGGATCAAGGACAGACGATCATGATACTAGTCTAGTCACCACTGGACGACCCTTCTTGGCTCCAACAGCGAGTGATAGGGTGATCATTAAATATATAAAATCCCCATATTCCCTATTTCCATGGAATCTTGAGCTTCTATGTATCTACCACTAATTCATTGCCGGTGTCTAATTAAATATTAGGATTTTGGATACAATTGAAAAGACTCTTCATTGAACCTCATCCAATCATTTTATTCCCTTCCCCATTACGTGATTAAAGAATTTCACTCATGCCCAATTCGTACACCCGTCCCACTTCTTTAGTGGAAGAAGTTTGGTCCACGCTTGGAATCTGCACAAAAAGATTGTGGTCTATGGAAATTCAGTTACCATGCGCCAACGAAGGCATCTTCAATAAATAGAATCCGGTTAATAGATGGAAACATCAACCCATTATCATTACATTTACACAATACATAAATAAGTATAATATAACAATGATGTTGGACATCCCTCAACACTATCGGCCTGGTGCAAATATGGAATTCATATTTTTAAAATTTATAGGAGATGGACTCATAATTTAAAATATTAGAGGCTTTACTAATATCCAACCAATAATTTAGGACATATATTTAGGGTAATCGTTCTGTAAACCTACTGAATTTTGTCTATGCGTGGACTGGTCTATTGGCTTTTTTCAAGATATCGACACCTTAATATAGGGATTTCCCTTTACTTTAGGAAAAGAGTTAAAGAGATATAGCGGTACCAACCATTTACTATTCCTTAGTATTTACTCAACAAACTTTTGGATGGATATAAATTGAAGCAGAAGCATACAGAATATGTCCATCCTATATATTTACCTACGCTATTGCTCATCAAGAAACCTCTGAAGTCCAATTAATGACATGAAGAGGTACTTCACAGACCATGGCCACATAAGCGCACTCATCAGACGGCATAGCGATTTCTCTATGGAAATCGAAGAGAAAATTGAATCTAAATCTCTTTTCAACATCACTGATTTCATACTCACGAACGTTGTTTCCTACGTTGATAAGGAGATTTTGCTTCTTACCTCACCCAAGGTACGTAACGTCATGTTTGAACATGATGATTGCTGTCAGTTATGTAATAACCGTTGGTAATTTGCATTTTGGGAAAAAATAAAAAAAAAAAAGAATGAAAGTTTTCCGGTTTCTATCTAGTTTTATAATGTAAAATCTTTTGGAAATTATAACAGCAATATTTGTATGTAATAAGCAGATTGATTTCTACGGAGCTAATCCTGCAATGGTCCTGGGAAAAAAAAAAAAGAAAAGAAAAAGAAAAATTGAAAAGAGAAAAAGGTGGCTAAACCTGTTGTGTGTGTCTTTCTTCAAATGGAAGATTACTAGTTGCTTCTTGTTTCTTTATTTTAATTTCGCTCCAAAAAGGGTATAACGTTGTGGGCATAGATCAAACATATACAAAGAATAATTTGAGTAACTCATACTAAATCGACACAGGTTATCCAAGAAAAACATAAACAGAAATGTCAACTGCCACAAAAGTTCAGGTCACCGTCGCATGTCATCAACAGGATCTTGTATCAGGTTGTTATCCACGATGACATATTGTAATTTTTAAACCTACAGGTGATCTTTCTCTCTCGCGGACTAACCATCATCGTTTTGTCACTCTCCGTTAGATTGCAGGCTCAACCGTGACTTTGACCGCTGAAGAAGCCGATGAGATTATACAAATAAATCATGCGACATTACAGGCATCTGCAGGGTACAGATGGGTTACAAAGACCATCTTAATATTGGCATCCTTTGCATCGCTTTATGGAGATTTCTGGCACTTCACGCATCGACCAAATGATCAACAAGCGGAATGCATGGCCCAGTTGAAAAGTTCTGGAGAGATGAAGAGGCTCATAGTGTCGGACACGCAGAAACGAAAATCAATGGAGTCACTTCATGAACTGATCAAAGGCGTACTAGTCTTGACTCGATATTTATTTCAGCTCGATCTGCTTTGCCGAGAGCATCAAAAAGAGGAATTAGCGAAAGGGATCCTCGAAAAAATACCAAGATGGAGCTGCCAAGCTATTCTTGTGATCATTGCTATAACCATTCAGTTTGTCAAATTTATTACTTCAGATGATAGGTGTGACACCTTTTATTGCTCCATGTCATATGTGTTCTCGATTCAAATCTATCTTTAGCTTCAAATAGGAGGACAGAAAACTATATCTTCTGCTCAAATGACCATAATAGTAGTTTTGAGGTTATTTAGGGCGTGTACGTACATTTTCAAAATATCCACCTAATGGTAACGAGGCGACTTTTCTAAGGAAAACAAACCATACGCTATCAACAGTCATCGTAGAAAGCAAGAGAATTAGATTATGCTTTATAATATGGGCAATATACACGTTATAACTACCTTTTTTTTTTTTTTTTTTTCCACATGAATATGCAGCTGGGAATGGGAGCTATTCAATCTTTCATTAGACGTGGGGGAGCAAGTGAAAGCTCTAGAGTTAGAGTTGGAGCGCCTTCTTGATGAAGTCGAGTACAAAGCATTGCATGTTCTATGAAAGAAACTTTATTTTTATTAGCAATTATGGTAATCAGTAAATAGAATGGAAGAACCTTTATTTGCTGATGAACCGTGATGTACTCTCAGGACAATTATTTCTCGAAGCAATCCAGCGCCCCACTCCTCCTCCTTTTTCATTTCTTTTTTGTTTTTCCCCCTTCCAGCTTGCTGAAGTTTTACAAACCTAATAGGACACGGGACCCTTTTTTTATTCGTTCCGCATGTGGAAGTTCCGTACCCATATTCACGAACTTTTGAGTAAAAATGTAAACATTTTGTCTAATTTAACGAATAAAGAGTAATTTTATAAAAATATATGTTGAGTTTACAAACACTTTACAATATATTAATCAACTTTAAGTAAAATTACGAACATAGGTAATTTTAAGAAATATATAATGATTTTAGGAACATTGAGTATATATATGAACTTGAGGTAAAATTATGAACATACAAATTTTGCAAACAATATAGTGATTCACAAATATTTAATTTGTAAAATTACTCAAATGTTTGTAACAGAAATTCAACATTATGCATGCATGAGCAAACAACAAATTAAAATTACAAGCATTTAAGTAAATAATTTGTGCACCACAAAAGAAAAATTAAGGATTTTAAAGAAAATGGAAAAACTTATAGAACAGGCCAAATTCTCCCATTACACCATTACAGCTTTCCTAATCTTTCTCCAACCAATCACCATTGCTATCATATGACACTCAACCAGGTTTTCCTTCTACCATTTTGAGTAATTTTGGCTATATTTGAACCTACACAACGAAAACAACCATGACATCTACCACAAAAGGGTAACAAATAGTTGATAGTGTACTGGCAGTCAATTTTTGCACATGATTGTTGTTTTGGAACGACTCAAACAAGCTACTTCGAGACGAATATGAAAACAATGGTGAAGATGTTAGACAGTTTTAACGCACATATGCAATGACGATTGGGTTTTGCCACGAGGAATTGAGATGTGCATATATACATAAGAAAAAGAAAATTGTAAGGACATTGTAACTTTTCCTGACATGAGGGCTGTAACGTTAAAGCGACCAAAGAAGAGGTTACTTTCAAGAGGCAAACTATGATAATGTCGACCAACGGCTGTAAAAGCAGAGGAATAAAAACAAGAGAGAGAGAATAGTAATAATGAAATAATAAAATAATAGAGTTATAAAATTAAAGAGAGTCATAAAGAGTTGGAGAGGGTTGTTATTGGCACTTCATAAAGACTAGAAACTCTAGTCTTTATGAAGGCAATCATTCTTTTCCCAACCTTCACATGCACATGCTATTGATTGAAACAAAGCTCTAGTGCAAGATTGAACAAGAAATCAAAAGCAACTTTCTAGATCGAAGAGGGATATCAAGGTAAGTATAATTCTTGATGATATTTTGGTGAATCTCATAAGTTTGACTTAAGAGAAATTTGTTTTCCACCTAGGGCAAGGGGAGAATCGAATTTTCATAATTTATGTAAGGTCCTAAATGACAAGGAATTAAAGGATTGTTAAATTGCAGCCCCTATGGTTACTTTTCAATCTTTGTTTATTGTTATTTTTAGTTTTTGGTGGCTTGTTAGAGAGATTGATTAAGGTTTAGGTTTGATCATTGTTGGTGATTGATTGTCAAACAAGAAGAATATTTCACTTAAGGTTGTTAACAAGGTTGATTGGAAGGTAAGGTTGTGCTAGTGATAGGGTTATACTGCAAAGGAGTTGAGTTTTGGAGAAGAGATTTAAGAAGTAAGGGAACATAGCACAAAAACATAAGCATGATCTTTCTCGTAGTCCTCAAGGATGTGCTAGTATGAAGTGTAAGCAAGGAAATTTAAAGGATTTTGTGGCTGATAAGATCATAGCCAAAGTCAAAGGTCGTGATCTAAGTCATGATCTTCTCATAATCTAAGCTATGAAGATCATAGCTAAAGTTCACGATTGTAATCCATAGGCATGGTCTTACTATGGTTTTCAAAAGGGAATCACAGTTAAGGTCCATAATCATGATCACCAAGCATAGTCTTGTAACCTCTTCCTTTCTCCTTATTTCATATTCCTTAATCTTCTAAAGTGTGACTAAATCGATTCTAAGTTAGTTAAGAAGTTTAAATTGGATCTAAAAGTTAAGAATGTTAAGTTGGCACTCAAGAACCTAGATAGACAAGCAAAAAGAATTTTAAAGCATTGTCTTTATGTTGTACTATAGGTATCAATACTAATAGGATTTCTAACATAAACTTTACTAGTTACTCTTAAGAAACAGATATGGGATATTGTTTGATATTTGTGCTTGTAGGCTAGAAAATTAACCAAACTTAATTAATATATAACCTTAACAATTACATGTTGCATATGCTTGGTTAAGCCTAGGGGATCAAGAGGATTAGGGATATTGGAATGATACCCTAATGATCTTTGAGTAAGGGTTTCCTTAGTGGAGCTCCGTATTGAAATGATCCAAGTAGTTCTAAGTGGACTCTTAGTTTATAGGGTATTTAAGAGGACCTAATGCTAATATTTATATAGTAATATATATTGTTTGATTGAAGTAATGAATTACTCCAAGTTCCAGGATGCTAAAACTGTATTTGTTGCTATACCAAAATAAAGATTTAAAATTTGTGGTTGATAAATTAATTATAAGGAATTGTGTATGACTGTGAAAGTTTTGCTTGCTTATGTGCATGTACGTAAATATCCTATATTAGGCCTTGCTCATCCTTCAAGGGATTCCTTGTTTTCAATTTTATGTACCAGTAATGAATGACATAAAGATTTCAACTATGGTGATCTTGTCTTGTATGAGGATACTAGAGGATATTACAACTATTATTATTACTATGTTGATGGAAGCAAATCTACCTAGTTTTGGTTATTTGTTTTCTTGTCATTGCAATATAAAACTTGTTTTTAGTTTTCCTGGGTTAGTCGGAAGTCACTTGAGACTTCTCCTATTTTTGTTCTTATGATGTAGTTAAATGATATATTTTGAGATTGAAATCCAAGAATAATGTGTTCCTTTTAGTGCAATGAAAATGTTATCAAATGAAAACATGGTATTTCTTTTTAATTTGAAATAAAGTGAAATTTAGAAGATTTAGTTTATGTATTTAATAGTGGTTATTGGATGTTGAGAAACATCTTGGTTATTAATATTTAGAGAATGTAAATGATGTTGGACATATCAAAAATGTTTTGGAGAAATTTTCATCAAGATGATTGTTTAAGATGCTTGATGTGCCAGTAGTTTTTAAGGATACATAACAAGCTATAATTATGCAAGTTCTGGGGTGTTACAATAGCCAATGGTACTTTCCTGTAAATCTTAACCAATTGATTGTATAAAATGGAGGTTCTATGGAAGCCAAGTACAAGCATAAACTATTGCGTTGCTAGAAGCATTTTTTTTTTTTTTTAAGAAGTAACTATGATTTATTGCAAGGAAATGCAACAGTTGGAAAAGATAATGATGAAAATTGGCATTAACAAGTATGACATTATGTGATACATCACCAAAGATTCATGCTATTGGTGGGTAATTCTCATTGCATTTGAAGCTTGGTCTAAAGGGCTTGCCTCATTAGTATAGATTAGAAGGTTTGCACAAAGAGCATATATAAGCTAAGATGGGGCATTAGAGGTTGCTGCAACCTAGCCACTCCATGATCGAGTTAATGAAGGGAGAATTTGGCATTAGCTTTCAAAGATAGAGGGAAAGGAAGGAGTGAGAGGTTTTTGGGGGTATCTATGGATTTAAGTAGGGAGTATATATTGGCTATTATTGGCGAACTTTGACCACCTAACCCTCTGTAGTTGTCGAAGCTATAGATAACAAATCCCTACTAAGGTACTAGGGTAAAGTCAAGCAACTCCTTCCTACATACACCATTTTTTCCCCTTTTATCTTCTTCTTTAAGGGTTAGGATGCACGCTTAAGTTGAACCACGATTATAAGCCTCATGATAAGAATGAGGAAGCAAAACATGCCCCCTACTTACATTAGTAGTTGGTCAGCAAGGAGAGGCTGTAAGGATAGGGCCTTTTAAGTACTCAAAGTCTAGCATGCTATCAACTATTATGTAGGTGTATACCTATCAAGGCATAAATTATTACGAGTTTAGAGGAAAGGGCATAGAGAATCCATACGATGGTGAGGTTATGCAAAGCCTACATGCGAGGCATGTGAGCTTACACCAATCGATCTCAAGCTACTGGTTGAGGTGAGATGTATGAGAATGTGTAAGGCCTATGTTGCATTGATCCTGAGTTAAAGGTCAGGTGTGATGTATTTGATGCCATGTAAGGCCTACATTATGTTGGTTTAGAACTATGTGTCAAGTATGAGGCATGTGAGGCCATATAAGGCCTATGTTGAATTGATCTGAAGCTATGGGTTAAGTATGCGGTATGTGAGGCTACATAAGGCTTACACTGAGTTAATGAAGCATGTCCTTTACTTCTCTAGGTGGCAATTATACAATTCATGACAATTGTTACTTCCCTTTTGAAGTTTGAATAGGTTTCTCATAGCTAAAGAGATATGATTCCTCAATCTCATGTGTATGTTTTAAAGCATTAATCTATAGGCACATATCACTTATGAGTAGGCTTGTATAGGCATAGGTATGACCTTAACATTTTAAATAAGTTGATCTAGTTGATTCAAACTATGCTTTGTCACACAAATAGCTTAGATGATGAGCATGACCTTAGGGATTTAGGACATGAAGAGTTTGTTTTTCATTCTTCAATAATGTTTTATATATATATATATAAGAAGATGAGGGTTTTACATGCACTTTCTTCATGCTTTTCTTACTTTTCTAAAAGAGATCACTTATTCTCTAAGCATCTTTTCTTTGTTCCTTTTTTCTTTCTAAGTCCTAATTTTAGCTTTTTGAGTTATGTTTTCTCAATCAAATTCTTCTATTCCCTCTTATATACTTCTAAAGAGGTTAAAGATTAATAGAGTGGTGCTTTTAGAGGTGATATCTCCAATTCTAACCACTTACCCCCAACCCACTTTTCTAGGCCATACCAAAATAGTGACAGTAAATGCTACGCCATTAGGTTATGTAATGCCCCAAAACTTAAGGGCCTTACAACCTACCGAGTGTTTTAAACATTCTAATAACATGTTAAGGCTTTAGAACACCTTTAAAATCACCTATAAAACCTATCAATAGTTTTAAAAACAACACATTTCTAAACTTGTTACAAACTAAATGACTCATAGATGAGTAATTCCATCCACAAACATAACTAATACAAAATTTATTTCTCCTAAAACAAATAAATTTGTCAGTAATTCTAATACACATCCTTTCTTTCATCACCACATATCCTCCTAGCATCATCAAGTAGGTATATTAGCACTTCTCTTCCCAACTTAATGGTAAGATCACCCCAAATGTATCATAAGCAGTTTACTTATCAAATCAACTTGTAACTAAAAAAAAAAAAAAGATGAAAGAATGGGTTAAAACCCTATATATGGTGCTTAACACAAATGCCAAACCAAGCATATCACAATGCATGTCAAGAAAAAATAACATACAACCAACTATGATCCTATGTTTTAAGTCAACAAGCATCAAAGGGGTACTTATAACACCACTATACCTTGACCCCTTATGTTATGCCCTGTAGCTACAAAGACCATCCTAAAATAATAGCTGACCTCTCAGTTGCTATTATAATCTTAGTCTACATAAGACGACCATGATTAACCCACTTGGAATAAACATTCCATTTAAAGATAATATAATTCTGATAGTAGAAGTCTTAAAATATGTTAGATATCTCTCATGGATTTTAATGATAATAAAAAGAGATAAATGCTAATGAATTAACAAGTATGCAGGTAATCAAAAAGTTATTTAGAAAGTTTAAAATTGCAAATTAAGTTGTATTCAGAAACTTATTCAGAAGGTTTGAATTAATTGAAAAAGAGAATAGTCTAGAATTTTTCAAAAGCTTTATAAGTAGAAGTGGTATAGCACTTTAGAAGCCTGTTTAGAAATTTCAAAGAAAGGAAGAACTGATACTCTTCAAAAAATCATTCAGAAAGTTATACTAGAAATATATAATGTTGAATTTTAATATCAGATTCAAATTCAATAAGGCCTAACTCTACTGGATTGGGTATATTAGTGAAATACACTTAATCTTGTTTCACTAGAGATGATACCAAGATCCATGGAGATTTTTTGAGCAAATTAATCTTTGATAAATCAAGATATGCATAAATATGGATAAGGATAAAGTTGATTCAAATTTTGTGGAATTTCAAATCTTGAATATGAGTCTTATTCGAAAGTTGCTGATAAAGCATATCTCCTTGACAAATTCAAATTAGAAGCTTATCTGGTGGTTACAGATTGAAGTATATCTGATCTAAACAAGATAGGAAGAGTTGTTTTTGAATTTCAAATGACCAAGATCTTCTCAAAATATCTAAGGAATTATCTTTAACAAGTAATGGTTAGATAAATACAAAAGTAAAGATAATCTTTAAATTAGCCATTAGAAAATTTCAATATAAAAAGAGAAAGGATTGAAAACATTAGATACTTCTTGGAGAAAAAAATTTCGTTAAACAAAAAAATCGTAAATAGATTCTATCTTCTAAAAAGTCACAGAAAGTCCTTTAAATACTTCTTTAGAAAGTTACACCAAAGCAAATTGTACAACAACCGTTATTTTTCTTTAAAAGCAAAATTAATTGAGATTTATATTTTTGTTCTCACTTGTAATTTGTAACTTTTATTTGTTGTTTGAGTGTTGAGATAAGTACATTTGTACTCTGTAGATCTGTAATTGGCTTAGATTGTTGGAAGGCTAAATAGATAGAGTAAGGTGTTACAAAGTCCATGTATGACAAATGCTTGTAATCACTTTGTGGTTCAACTTAATGAATCAAGTGGAACGGCATTAGTAAAGTAGATGGTGTCCTTAGCAGTGGAGCTAGAAGAGAATAGTAGATAGAAAGCCAATGTTCTATAAATCCTAAGCTCGATATTCTCATTCCTTACTCTTTTAATTTGCTTTATTAATTACTATGTGTTAAATTATTAAAATATCACTGTTCACCAATATAAGTTATTAAGAGGGGTAACTTTATTATTTCTTTTATAAAAAAAGTTTTCAAAAAGTTTAGATATATTAATTTACGCCCCCCTCACCGTGCGCCCCCACCCCCCCCCACCCCTTTCTCTTAATATCTTATACGAGACCAACAATTAATATAAGAGCCTCACTCTAATATCTTCTAGAGTTCAAGATCATATATGAACCAAGTGATAGTTTAACAATTCATCCTAGCAATGCATCATTTTTTTATGGAACTAACTTTCCCTATTGGAAATTTAGGATGAAGACTTATGTAAAGGCATCAAATTATCAGGCTTGGCAAATTATTTCTATAGAAGATCTCAAAGTTCTAACCATCATTATATTAAAAGATGATATCACCAAAGCCAAACTCAATTTAGAGGCTAAGAATTTACTTTTGAGTACTATTGCATGATAAGAATTTTATCTAATTGCTTCATGTGCAACAACTAAAGATATTTGGGATACTTTGGTACAAACCTATGAAGGGACAAAAACAATCAAGGATATAAGAATCAACTTACTAGTTTAACAATATGAAACATTTCAAATCCTTCCTAGTAAAGAAATCAGAGACTCTTATAGTAGATGTAAACTATAACTAATGAATTGTCTTCTCTTAGCAAAATAATTAGTAATGCAGAAATGATAAGCAACGTGTTAAGGATTCTTTCCAAAATTTAGAATGCAAAGAAAACTGCCATAGAAAAAGTTATGATCTAAAAACATTAACCCAATGTTAATTACGTAGCAAGCTTATGGCATATGAAATTGATTTTCTTAAATTAGAAAGTACTTTAGAGGACACGAAAAAGAAGGCTACAACATTTAAGACCACAACATTTAAGGCTAAAGAAGTAGAAGTTGATTTGAATAATGATAATTCATTTGATGATGATGATGATGACGATGAAGAGGTCATACCATTGGCAAGATGTTTGAATAAATTGCTCAAGAAAAGAGGTAAAAAAAAAATCATATAGTTCTAATAATTTTAAATCTCATAAGAATCGAAATGATGCAAGAAATGGTAATAAATAAAAGAAGGAAGTTGTTTGTTACAAATGCAAAAAGACTGGCCATATTAAGTATGAGTATTCACTACTTTTGAAAAAGCTCCATAAATATAAAAAGGATTGCTAGTGACATGGAGTGATCTAAACAAGTCAGAGTCTGAGGAAGAAGGTTTGGATGATAAAGCTAATGAAGCAAATTTATGTTTAATGGTACGTTTCGAAGTAAGTTTTGAATCTGAGTTTGAATTTGATAAAAATTATATACTTAATGATATTTGTACTAAAATCAGTAAATTGTTAAAGCCCTTTCAAAAGCCAATAATAAAATTTCAAAAATTGAAAATGAAAATAAGTTTTTGAAGGATGAAAAACAAGCTCTCATTTCAATGAACAAGCTTTTGGTTTATGAAAATGATTTTTTGAAAAATGATTTTAAAGGTTTACATGTTGCAAGAGAAGCATTGGTAAATGAAAATCTTATTTTGAAAGAAGAGGTCAAAAGTTTAAAAAATCGTATAGAAGATTTATCTAAGTCAATAAAAAACACGTTTTAGAAGTTTAATGAAAGTGATAAGAAATTATAAATGCTGATTTTTAGTCAAAGAATGGATAATTCAAAATCTGGACTTGGTTTCAAATTTAAAGATATATCTAAAACAAAGAAAGAATTAGTATTTGTCAAATTAAAAAGTGAAAATTAAGAAACATTCAATGCAAAGGATAAAGGCAAAACACTTGAACCTATTAGAAGGTACAATAGACAATATTATCAAAACAATGATAAGTATCCTTTCAAAAAGTACAATAGAAAGTTGCACGGAGAGTATATTAAAGACTACTTAAAGCAAAACCAAAGGCGTAAGGTAAGTAACAAGTATGGTTATTCTTCTCCCTATACAGGTTTCTCCAATAACAAATTAGGTCATATTGAAAAGTACTGTTTTTATAAAAATTACAAGTTCAATAAAAACCTAGTGAATATAATAATATCACAAGCTTGAATTTTAAATGACCCAAGCTTATCTAAGTTCTTAAGAATGTTTAATCATTCTTTTAGTAGTTGCAAGTCATGAGCAAAATTTAAATTGGAGATTATTCTTAATCAATAAAGCCTTATTGAAAGTGAAAGTATGGAATGAGTGATACAAATGGACTTGGTAATCCTGTTCCAATTTTTTTGTTTTGCTCTTCAAGTTTTATTTACATATTATATTTCATTATTGATCATAAAAAGTAATTGGTATCATTTTGAAGGGGGAGCTCTTTTTCTAAAATATTTTTTTATGAGGAGAAAAAGAAAGATGTTGAAATTTGTTTCTTTTTAAGAAAAACATGGCTTTGATCTATTTTATTAAGGGCGAGAAGTCTTATCATCTACTTTTTCTTTATAAAAATTGGTTATCTTCTCACAAGAAAAAGGGGGAGAAAAGTTTATAGAAACTTTGTTATAAAAATATATAGTTGTTTTCTAATAATAACAAAAAGGGGGAGAAAGATAAAAAAAAAAATTAAGTATTGAACATAAGCAAGCAAACATGATAGCACAACGGTTTTAATAGTATATCCTTGTTTTTTAATAGTGTTTCTTTCTTGTTGTTTATGTTAGACATTGAAATGTTATATGTTTTTAGACATACATAAGTTTTGTTATCACAAAAAAGAGGGAGAATGTCAAATATCTCTCATGAATTTTATTAATAACAAAAAGGGATAAATACCAATAAATTAATAAATATGCAAATATTTAGAAAGTTTAAAATTACAAATTGAGTTGTATCCAAAAACTTATTCAGAAGGTTTAAATTGATTCAAAAAGAAAATAGTTTGGAATTTTTTTAAAGTATTTCAGAAGCTTTGCAGGTAGAAGTGGTATAGCACTTCAAAAGCCCATTCAGAAACATCAAAGAAAGGAAGAATTAATACTCTTCAAAAGGTCATTCAAAAAGTTGATCTAAACATATATGATATTGAATTTTAATATCTTATTTGAATTCAATAAGGCTTAGCTCCACTAAATTGGATATATTAGAAAAATACACTTAATCTCGTTTCACTTAAGATAGTACCAAGATCTATGGGGATTTTTTTAGCGAATTAATTTTTGATAAATTAAGATATGCACAAATACAAATAAGGATAAGGTTAATTCAAATTTTATGGAATTTCAAATCTTGAATATGAGTCTTATTTGAAAGTTGTTGATAAAGCATATCTCCTCAATAAATTCAAATTAGAAACTTATCTAGTGGCTACAGATTGAAATATATCTAATCTAAACAAGATAGGGAGAGTTATTTTGAATTTCAAATGATCAAGATCTTCTTAAGATATCTAAGGAATTATCTTTAATAACTAACGGTTAGATAAATACGAAAGTGAAGATAATCTTCAAATTAGCTATTAAAAGATTTCATTATAAAAAGAGAAAGGATTCAAAATGTAGGATACTTCTTAGAGAAAGGAATTTCATTAAACAAAAAAATCGTGAACATATTCTACCTTCTAAAAATTCACAAAAAGTCCTTTAGATACTTCTTTAGAAAGTTGCACTGAAGCAAATTATACAATAATCGTTATTTTCCTTTAAGAGCAAAATTAATTGAGATTTATATTTTTGTTCTCACTTATAATTTGTAACTTTTATTTGTTGTTTAAGTGTTGAGACAAGTACATTAGTAGTTTGGAGATCTGTAATTAGCCTAGATTATAAAAGAGCTAGAGAGGCAAAGTAAGATGTTGCAAAATCTATGTATGTCGAATGCTTGTAATCACTTTATGACTTGATTTAGTGAATCAAGTGGAACGGCATCGGTAAAGTAGACTAGGTCCCCAATAGCGAAGCTAAAAGAGAGCAGCAAGTAGAAGGCTGAAGTTTTATAAATTTTAAGCTCGATATTCTCCTTCTTTACTCTTTTAATTTGCTTTATTAATTGCTGGGTGTTGAATTATTAAAATATCACTATTCACCAATATAAGTTGTTAAGAGAGATAACTTTATTCTCCTTCCTTGTATAATAAGTACATATTTCCTTAACATTGGTTAATGAATAAGTACAAAGGTTTTAGAAATTCAACTATTCGTCAATTTTGTATTCTTACTCCTTAGGATTTAACAGTTCTTAGCTTTAAGGTAGTTATAGTAAACTTCCTAGTCAACACCAGCAAAAGCATCAATAGGGATGTGAGTAACCAACCGTTCAGTAAGTTGGGATGGAGACATAAGACTATACATCAAGCATAGATAAGGTTGTCAAACAATTAATTAATATGATAAAACAATCACATACCATCGCACAACGTTGTTTAGTCCGTTATAAGAATAGAGAAATTACACCTGCTCTAATCCGAGTTGAGGAGTTTTAAGACACAAGCAATAGCTTACGATTAAACTCAGAATTGTGCAATGGAGATAGCACCCCTCCTTCAACTACCTTCAAACTACTATCTTCACCCTTACCGTGATCTCCTCTGATGTCATTTAGTTTGACTAAGGATGACGAAGGGACCATTATGCTCTAATGCCATCTCTTTCGAAGGAGTCAGTATTTGGTCAGATAACCCTAAACGTCCCTTAGTGGGTTGTCTAATTAAGATTACTAGCCATATACGTTAAGTTTGATTAAGATGATTAGTTCATATCACACAATATAAAACAATTAAATACTAGTATAGCAAGCTATTAGTCTACACTACATTTAAGAGCATACACATAGAGGCATATGCACAATTAACTACCTATAAGCACAAACACATATAATCTTAAGCCTCTAAATACTATAAAACATTAATCTAAAATATAGTTACATTTCTATCCTAAACTTACCTAGATCCTTGCACTTGCTTACTGAGGTGTAATTTCACGGTACAGCGTTATCACTCATTCTTATAACATAGATATTATTTCAATATTCATACAATTAGTATATATAGGCTCAATTTTGTAATATAAGTTATTATCCTCAATTTAGGGCATTACTATATTTAGTCATTCAAGTTTAAGTCTCAAGTGATTACTTCTTGTATTGGCCTATGTTATGAATTTTCTTTTGATTCCGACTTTAATTCAGCTTCTAAATCAAGTTCTAGTTTAGCTTCTGATTACCCTTTATTTGTAATTCTTACAAATGCCTTCTAACATATTTCCTACAATTTATTCACATCAATGTAACCTCTAGTTCAAGTTTTGACTAACTCCCTAATATACTTTTACTAGCCTTGATTTTAAATTAAGCTTTGATCCAGGGATTTTTTACATTTTGGCATAACCACTTCTAGTTTAAGTCATAACCAAATTTAAAATTGATCTTATAACTTAGTTATACTACAATTTGAATCAACTCCCACTTGATTTCTTCATGAGGTTACTTCACACATATAACATATAACATACTGATCCTTTGGTGGTAAAAGAATGGATTAACTTGTTGGAGAAAGCTTTTGAAGTACATGAGATTGAGAAAAATAAGAAAGTTGGGATAACTACTATTCTGTTAAACAGAGGTCAATGTAATTGGTGGGAGGTAAAGAGATGAAATTTACTAAAACAAATTGGTAGGTCTATATTTAGAGATGCATTTTTGGAATACTATTTTCCTAAGTATGTAAGAGAACAATGTGTGAAGAATATTATAAGTTGACACAACCGAGTAGGACAATTGAAGAATATGAAAGGGATTTTAATAGGTAATTGAAGTTTGCTCCTGAAATTGTGTAGAATAATGAGGTTTCTAAAGTTAAGTGACTTAAGTTCAAGCTTTATCTTTATTACCAAGTAGAGATAAAGAGGATTAGGGTAGAAAGATATATTGATGTTATTAATGAAACTTGTTTGATCGAACAAGTTTGTAATCTTCGATAGGCCATGGCTAAGATTGAGAATAAGAAAAGGGAGTTAGATGTTGGTTCTAGTAGTAAAAGTAATATAGCTAAAGGAAAGAAGTCCATTCGATTTGTAAAACGAAACAAAAAGCCTTTATAAAAAATATAACCTTATTAGAAGTGTAATGGTAAGCATTGAGCTAAATAATGCCCAAAATTGAGAAGGAAGTGTTATAGGTGTAGAGAAACTAAACATCTAGCCAAGTAGTGTGAGAACCTTGATCTAAGAGTTATATATTGCTATCGATGCCATCGGTGAAGGCATACTATTCAACATTGTTTAAGACAATAACAAGAGAGACTAGTTTAGCAGCAAAACTAATCAAATGGACTAAGACCAAATAATAGGGACAAACAACTTAGAAGGAAAGAACCTAGGCCTAGGGAGCAAGGTAAGATATATGCTTACGCTATTCAATGAGATGAAGCTAGAGATGACTAGGGAGTAGTAGGTATGATCTCTAAACTTGATAACTTTAAGTAGATGTGTACTTGGTAGCTGATAGTAGATAATTAAGAATTGCATGAAAGTACTAATATAGTTATCATAAGAATGTTTTAAAACTAGTATGTGTAAGAGATAGTTATGCCTATACATATACTCTATTTGATACTGGGGCAATTCACTTGTGTATTTCAAAAGAGTACATTAGTAGAAATAAATACACCATAATATATGAACTAATAGTTATAACCCCTATTGAAGGAGAATAAGTGGTGCAACATAGAATGAAGGATGGGGAATGTGAATCTAGGTACTCATGAGATGATTGTAAGTTTGGCTGTCTTAAATATAAAAGGATTGAATGTAATATTTGAGGTAATCATGAAGCAAATGTTAACTATAAGGAAAGAATAGTGGCATTTAAGTGGGCTTGATGAGAAGGAAATTGCAGAAAACTTATAGAAACTTAAGTGTTGAGAGAAGTTGTTATAAGGAAAAGAACTTATAGAGAATGAGTAACGTAAAGCCTAAAGATGATATATACATTGCAGTGAGGCAAGAAAAAGTTGATATTATAATAAATGGAATAGTAAGAAATATCTAAGGTGAGTGATCGTAAGCAAGCTTAGAGAAATTTTATTTGAAGTATAATCAAAGACTAATTCAAGGATTGATCTTGTATAGAATGAGATCATAATTCATAGGATAATAGCCAATGATGAGATTGAGGAGTCAAAAGGATGATAAAGCATGTGAAGTTAATAGGATATATAATTACAAAACTATGAGATACACACCTTTCATGTACCCTTAGTATACATGATAAGCGAGAACAGTTTAGCAAATCTATGACTTTTGTAACTATTTTATCTAAACTCATGGCTATTACAACTTTTATGTCTTTCAAGATATAATTTCCTATCTTTATGAATCTTATCATATCAATGGTCAGCCAGAAAAGTGTTAAGTGTCTTTATGAGTTTTCTTCATCAAGAGTCATGTCAATTTATGTTAAATCCAGTCAAGTCCACTTAGTCTGAGTCATTCTTTATCTCCTTGATGCATAAGTTGGTGGAAAGTTCAGATTTGTCAAACTCATTTTCACTGATATATGTGTTAACTATGAAAAACACCCAAGATCTTAATTGTGACCATTAAGCAACGACCATAGTATAAAACCATAGATGTGAAGAAATTGATTTCATTATGTTCATCCTAAGTGGAAATTGGGACTTGGACAATGCATAACGATAAGGATTAGGTAAAAGGACATGTTGGCTAACTATGGGACGGATAAGGAAATAATAGAAGGGATGACTATGAATTTTATAAGACTAACTAATACAAGAGTCTAAACTAACTGAAGGGATAAAATGAGAATTGAGTGCAGATATTAGTTTTGATGATGATAAAGGAATGGTACATAAACATGCTAGTTTGATATTAGCAGTGATAAGGGTAAAATCATAGATAGTAATATGATGATTATGTTATTTGAATAAGAACATAATGAAGTTACAGAATGGACTAGTTACTATAGAAAGATGACTTAAACAAAAACGGAAGTGTAAAGCAAGATTAACTATATTAAGCTTATATAGTAATAGTTAGAAACTTAGTACGAAAGAAGTAATGAGATAAGTAATCAAAACAGAAAGTTCATGAGTTGTTAAATTTAGGGTTAAGATATAGGAGTCAGTAAGAAAGGATTTCAACTTTAACAATAGTTGATGATTGTGGTATGAAGTAGAAATTAGAGTTCCATAGCAAAAGTGCAGTATTAGTTTATGAACATGAATTTCCTACATTGTAGAAGTTTCAAGAATGAAACCTTTTGTAAAGAGGGTAAGATGTAATACCCCAAAGTCTCGAGTCAATACGATAACCCTAAAATCTAAGCCCTTAAATTTAGGTCATTGAGTTATATTATCCATTTTAATTCAAACTTTATAGTAAGGTTAGAAAAATTAGACAAAGTAATTCTAACAAAGTTTATTTTTCAAAATAAGCTATACAAAAAGATTAATTTAAAAACAACATCAATTTATTAATAAAGCCAATAATTATAGAAAACATAAAATTCAAGCTTTTAGATATAGTGAGACATTATATATAAGTTATTTAACTTATAAAAATGATAAATAAAGTGAAATTTATATAATATACATGTATTTACAAGTGATATGCATTATATATATTAAATATATACATATAATAATAATAAACTATCAAAATAAGGTAAATTAATATAAAATAATGGAAAATTAATTTTAAAAAAATGAATGGATGATTCACCAAATGATGTGGCAGCATAATAATAGTTGGAAAACATGAGTCATCACAAGATAAACATGGAATTGACACATGGCACCTAGTGGACACTTAGAAAAATGAGGAAATGATGTGTCAACCTACTTTTTAACATGCAAAAATCCTAAAATCTATAAATAAGACCCCAAACCTCATTTGAAATATTTTAGAAACCTAGAAACAAAAGAACATAATTTTAGAAAATTAGAAAAAATTAGAAAAGAAATACAATAAAAACAAAACAAAAAATAGGGAATCAAGTCCAAGACAGTTTATATACCAAACCACGAGTTGATGTGAGGAAACTTGGTGGTTTGAAGGTTGGCCATAAGAGAGGTGGTTTCAACAAGGTACGGTGACTAGAGAGTAGCTAGAGGTAACCAGTTCAAGTAAACCAATTTTCACCCATAACTTGTCCAATTTTCTAAAAATATCAAACGATGCTATTTAATTATGAAAATTGGTTTTCAAAGGTTATTTTAAGTGTAAATTAATTTAGTAACTTTATTTTAGTTAAATAATATTGGAAATATAGGGTCTTTAAAAAAATGCCCTATTTGGGTGAAAATTGAATTAATTTTTGTAAATATTAGATGATGTTGTTTTAAGCTCAATTTTTGTATATAATGCACCTAATATATAGATTTAATTTTGGTAACAAAAATTTTTTAAATTAGGTATGTTTACTATTTTTTATAATTATCTTGGATAAAATCACTAATTTTGCTAATTTGTTAAAATAATTAGTTTTGGATGAAATTAATGAATGAACCCTACATGTTTTGACTTTTGGAGGTTTATAAAGATATTTGAAAGACTTAATTTTTATCTCACACTTACATTTGTATATTGACCCTTATTTTCTACAATTTCAAACCAAAATAGCTATTTTCATATAATTGATAATAGCTAGTTTATTGTAATTCACGATCAATAATTAAACTTCATATTTTTATAAGTCTATGGGATTTTTTGTGAAATTAAACGGGCTCATATACTATTTATTATGTATTTCCTTAATATAAACCTACATATTAGCCTAATATGCGAAATAGTAAATAATACTATTAATGTGTTTATTAGATTGTGTAAGACTAGTAACTATGACTTGTAATTGATATTGAGCATGGTTGAAAAGTATAAAATTTTAGGACTTCTAGTTTAGAATTAAAGCTTACTCGAGTCAATTACGAAGTTTTAATGACATATAATAGAGTTGGTAGTGACAAAGTGTATTTTTGGGCTTATGACCATATTGATCAATCTTTTTTCTTAAGATGTATTAATAGTGCTCAAAATTTATGGAAGCCAAGTGGATAAAATTTATGAAAGGTTTTTCTTATGTCTTTTGGCATAAGAACAATAGTACTAACATGGTTATAGATGCCTTGTCATGCTGGAAAACCTTACTGACTACCTTATAGATGAAATTACTAAGATTTTCCCTTATCATTGAGCAATATACTTGCAACCCACAAATTCATCCTATTCTTGAGCAATGCAATGAAAGAGTTACTATTGGAAGATATTACCTCAAGGATAGTTATCTATTCAAGGAAAGAAGGAAGTGCATATCGAGCTATTCCGCAGGGAAGCTCATAGTGGCGGATTATCTTGTTATTTTAGAGAGATCAAAATAGCCAACCTATTGAAAAATAATTTTGCTAGCTTAGTTTGGCCAATGATGTCCATAAGGCAATCACTAATTACGCAATGTGCAAGAGAACCTAAGGAAAGAGAGAGTGATACGAAAAGTATATGCCTTTACCTACACTAACCTCACCTAAGGCTAACCTCAGTATAAACTTTGTCCTAAGGTTGCCCTAGAAATCTATGGGAAAAGATTCAATCTTTGTGATAGTGGATCGCTTCAGCAAAATGATACTTTTCATCCCATGCCATCAAACTAATGATGCTTTATATATTGGTATGTTTTTGTAGGAAGTTGTCCAATTGCATGGAGTGCCAAAGACTATTGTTTCAGATTGGGATACAAAATTCCATAGCTATTTCTAGAAGACACTTTAGAGAAAACTTAGAACTAAACTTGTGTTCAACATAAGTAGCTACCCTTAGACTGAAGTGGTGAACAGGATGCTACGCAATTTACTCCGAGTTGTCATAGGAAAGAATTTAAAAGATTAGGATATATGTCTACTAGTTATGGAGTTCGCATACAACCAAACTATCTATAGTACCACTAGGAAGACTCCTTTTGATGTTGTTTATGGCCTAAATCCTACCATTCCCTTATATCTGATTAGTGTTCCTATAGCTACAAAAGAGAGTTAACCTAGAGTCACTCGAGCTTAAGAATTATAAGAAATATATTGGTTTGTAGCAAAGAAAATCGCTAAGTTCAATTAGAGATAGCAAGAGATCAGTAGTCGTAGTCACTAAATTGTTTCTTTCAAACCAAGTGACTTAGTATGGCTTCACCTCAACCGAGAAAGATTTCCCTACCTAAGATAAAGTAAGCTATCTCTACGAGTTGATGTTCCATTCAAAGTCCTAAAGAAAATCAACCGCAATTCCTACTAGATTGAATTGCCCGAGAATTATGATGTTTCCTTCACCTTCAATATATCCAACCTGATTCCCCACCAACTAGTAGAAGACCCAGCAAATGCAAAGATAGAGCAAGAGCTAGAAACCTCTTTGGATTTGTAGATAAATCCTTTTTAACCCCTAGGTAGATGATAGAAATCAACTCCTTAAACCAATCACACACAATCAAGTTAGAAGACTACAAGGACTTACACAAAGAATACTAGCTCAAAACCTCATTTAGGATAAGGATTCCTATTCCAATCTCCATCTTTTACACTACTATCGACCCAACTACTAAGCCCTCATAAATACCAACATAGTTTCCCAGTTACCAAGCAGTCATACCATCCTATCAACTAGCTAAGTAGCTATACCTATTACTGAGCTCATACCATGATCTAAGCAGCTCTCAAGCAGACTAGCATCAGACCCCTGTCCAAGCTGGGCTACTGAAACACCCAACCTAGAGACGATCAAAAGGCCCTTTAGCACCCGAGCTTTGACCTAAACCAATCCAGGTTAGCTCTAATTGTTGACTTTCTTCTAACCTCATTTGGGCAAGATCTTGCATCTACCAAGCTACCTTAAAATTCATTTTAGCATAGTTAACTACACTATAAGCCTCCATTCGCCTCTTGACACGTATCTTCTAGCACATTATTCTAGAATGATTCTCTACTTTCTGTATAGTGTATTATTTTCCTTCTTTACCCCATTTAAGAATGTTTTTTTGAACCTTTTGTACATTATCCATTTTTATGTTTTCCTTATTTAGTGTAACCCTAGTTGAGGTCATATAAATACCTCACTTCCTTATCTGTAGCCAATACATTATTACGTTATCGATCATTACCAATTTCCTTTCTTAAGTAACCTTAGTATTCTCACTCTCTCTTAATTCTTATTTATTCTCTTTAGCAAGGAATAGTGACAAGTAACTTTATAGTTCATACCGGTGAGTCACACCAGGTGAATTGTAGGCTAAGTAGAATCAATTAGCGAGTCATATCAGATTGGTAGTTGCTCGGATTTGCTAATCCCTTTTACTTTCTTTTGGTTCTTATCCATTATGGTGCTTTTCCATGTATATGACTCTAGAGACACTTTAATGCATGTATAAAGCATTTTTTTTTTCATTTTGATTATCATTTTCCAATTTTCACTCTTTGCATCTCTCTCTCTTGAAACCCTCTCCTGTAAATTCTTATCTAACCCTTGAGTAGCTTCCTTGCATAGTTGATTTTCATATCTTCAATAGGTATGGTTAGAAGTGTCATTCATTCTCTTATTTCTACAAATCTGAAGCAACTCTCTCTAAGGCTACTTCTCCCCACCCCTAAAGAGGAATTGGTTTGGCTTTATGATCTAGTACTTTAATGGATAGCATAATGGACAAATAGGAAAAACATACCTACATCAATGCTCTACCTGTAGAAAATTATCTCAATGATAGGGAAGATAGATTGGCTTTCAGGTGCTTATATAACAATGTTGTCTACAATATTGACTCTCCATATGAAGTTGTAAGTGATGTTGTTAAGTCACTTGTGTTGAAATATAACAAATATTAGCAAGATCTTCCTAATCAATAGCACTTGCCTAGGCTAAGAGAGGATGACAAAGTTTATTTTCCTATTGATCGTGAGTTCCATTGGTATTTGAAATACCTTGATTTTGGGTTGTGTCTTCATTTTCTTCTTTTCAAAAACAATTCTTCAACTACTTTCATCTTGTTCTAAGTATGTTTTCTCCAAACAGTTATAGGCTCCTCATCGCATTTGAGATAATATGTGAGGAACTTAAAGTTAGAGCTATACCTCAATTGTTTAGATATTTTTTCCAAATAAAGAGGCAGCTAGATGATTGGTTTTACATAGCAGCTCAACATGGCTACAAGTTTCTGGATGGGTTAAAGTAACAAAATTCATAAATGGCATGATAAATACGTCTTGATTAGATTAAATGAGGAGTTAGATTTTTGGAACAAATGGATCAAACCCATTTGAACAAAGGACATTGAGTTGTTGACAAATGATGCCATTGTTGCTAAGAAGATTAAATATAAGCAAGGAAATAAAATGTTTTTTTAGGATTCTGAGAGGATCATCTCTAGATATGAAAAGGGAGAGTCCATATTTTTAACAATGAAGGTAGGTTTTATTCAACTTCACATAATAATTTCTTCTAATTTTTGTAACCTAGACATAAATTTTCACTTAATTCTATTGATGTCACTTAACGCCCTAAGGGGTTCAAAATAGTGGTGTATTACAGATATAGGCCCCAAGAAGTTATTGGCCTAAGGTAAGGCCAACAAACAAAAATTGGATATGTAGGCTACTAAGGTTGCTACCACCAAACTAACCTAACGAGCAGGTCATCAAGGAACCCTAGGAAAAGGAGTAGGAAAGAGCATGTTGACCAACTTAGTCCAAAAGAAGCAAAGGGATGGACAAGAGTACCAAAGAGGCTATGAGAAATAAGACCCTTGGCATCAAGTCCATCGAGTTTATTCCCAACCGTAAGGTAGGTGAATATTTTGTACCATATTAGGAGTACACAATCTTAGATACCGATTTTTCTTTTGGTGATTGGATAATGTTCTTAGCCTTAATGAAGGGAATTGTTCTACCAAAGGACAAGAAGAAGGCCAAGATAGAAGTGGATAGAGTTGGTGGCTGTAATAAAGGCCACATCACTACCAAGTTGTATGATGTAAGTTCCTCTGTGATCACAATTTGCTTTGGTTTGCAATATTGATTCTATTAACTCTTTGTTGCTATACATATTAATAATCACATTTTGGCAACCCCAGACAAGGCCAAAGAGGAGATGAAGAAGGTATATTTGGTTTGGCATTCATCATGGTTTTAGGACCAAGTAATTTATTTGGTTTTGCATTCATTGTAAAAAGTGAAGGAAGCTCACAACTCCTCTAAGGCACAAATTGCTAAGGTTGAGAACGCTAGTATAAAGGCTGAAATGGAGGTCAAAAAGTTGAAGGGAGAGCTCTTGATCAAAATTTTAGCACATTCATTAGCAACTGACAAAGTCATAAGCTTGAATGCCAAGAATGAAGAGCTTTTCAAGGAGGCTAAAGATCTAAAGGAGTAGCTTTGCAAGAAGAGGGAGGAGTACTAGGGCCTTGGAAAGACGCTTTCCACAATAAGTGAGAAGGAGGACAAGTTGAAGGTTTAAATTAAGAACTCTGGATAGGAAACATGTGTTGCTAAGCTAGAGGAGGCTACAAAAAGGAAGGCTTCTATTAAGGAAGTTTTATCAATAGTAAACCTTAGTTGTCGCTACAAAAAACTGTTTTGTAAAAGGTTCTTACAAGGGGTCCAATTGGCTAAGGCAAAAATTTTGAAGTTTCATCCTAATTATGAACTGTCATGTCTCAACTTCACCAATGTTGGTAAGGACACTAACAATGGTGATGATGAAGAGGTCAATGAAGGAGAAGAGGGTGATGGTCAAGAGTAGGGTCAAAACGAATATGCCAGTGTAGAGGCCCCTATGGATGCTAAAGAGCTTTTCACAAAGGAGACCCCTTATGGCGTAAAGAGACCTCCAGTTCCTTGAATAAAACCCTTAGTGTCGATAAAGAAATTAGCTTTAATAAGGTCCCTTCGAGCTCTACCAATCAAGATCATAATTCTATGCAATCTAAAAGAAAGAATATCCCGAACTCACAACAAGTCAAATGATTTATATTCATTTTCTTTTATGAAAAATTTTCTCAAAATTTAATTGAGGTCGAGATGCTGACCTTCCTATTGCAATTAATCTTTATGTCTAACATTTTTAATTTATGGTACATTTTATTTCATGCACAATTAGGACTTCTATCTTTTCATTGACATAGCTAAAAGTAGTTCGTTATCGTATACGACTTGAACTTAAAACATTAAGGTTCTTTTCTTGAATCGCGTAGTTACCTTTTAGAGGCCATTTTGAGTTTGCTAGCCCTAGTAAGTTAGAACTCTCCTTACTAGGTGCAACCTTTCCATCTAGCCTTTTTAGTTAGTAGGCCCCATTTCTTATAGCTTCTCAAACCCTTACTAGGTCTTCTCAATTTGCACTAAGCTTCCCTTGATTGTCTAGCATGCTTATTGCTTCTAATTTCCTACAAACCATGTCTCCAAGTTGAAGTACTTTGTGCTTCACTTTTTCATTATAGTACCTTAGCACTTTATGTTGATAGGCAACAACTCTTGCTCTTACAATGTCTCATATATCCTCAATTTTATCTACATTAGCCATTAGCCAGACCTGATTTGCCATGATGTCAAACTTTTGTGTTCGTAAATTGGGCAACTCCAACTCAATCACCAAAACAACTTTCGATCCAAAAGCAAGCCTAAAAAGTGTATATCCTATCAAAGTCCTATAGGGTCCTATAGGTGGTCTTTTACCCCTATAAAATATTATGCCATTCATCAACACATCTACCTTTGGCTTGATCAACTCTTCTCTTCAAACTATATAGGATAGTCTTATTAATAGCTTCCACTTGTTCATTGGTTTGGGGGTAAGCCATTAAGGTATAGTTTAACCAAATGACATGCTTTTCATACTAACCTCGAAACTTATCATTGTCAAACTATGCCCCATTGTCAGTTATTATCATGGAGGGAACCCTAAACCTTGATATAATAAAGTTGAAAAAAATACATTTCAATCTTATGTTCTATAATCTTTGCTATTGCTTTGGCCTCTACCTATTTAGTAAAATAATTTACTGTGACTATTATAAATTTCTATGAGCAGTTGCCGTCAAGAAAGGCCTAGTATATCTAGCCTCCATTGGGTGAAAGGCCAAGGGCTAGTTAGACTATGTAATTCAATAGAAGGTGTAGGACTTAGGGCCTTATGTTTTTGACATTATGGACATTAACAACCTTAGTGTCCTCTTTCATGGTCGGCTAATAATAGCTAAGTGTTAGTGCATTTGGATATACAAAGTCTAGGCTTTCACATGGATGTTGCAAAAACCTCCATGCAATTCAAAAATAACTTTTTGAGCATCTTTTGGTGGAAGACATTGAAGGTAAGGTTATGAGAGGCTACACTTATATAACTGGTCATCAATCAATGCGTAATTTGTAGCCTGATATATCAACCTCCAAGCTTCTTTCTTATCTTCAAGTATGACAACCATCCTTCAAATAGTCAATAATTAGATCCATCTAAGACATCTCTCTAGGGCAAGGAGTTAGTTCATAACTCTTTCCAATTGTTTCCAAACTTTTGCTAAAGAGATATTCGATAAAGAGTTTATCATTCAGGTTGGGAAGTGTCACACTAACCAATTTTGAAAGTTTGTCGACAGCAATGTTCTTGATTCTTGGTATCTTCTCATTTGTAAAGGACTAAAATTCTTCTATGATCATTCATACTATTATCAAGTACTTGCTCATCACATCTTCTTTTGCTACATAGTTCCCTTTCACTTGATTCACAATCAATTGCGAATTAGAGAAAACTTCAACTTTCTTGGCTCTAACTTCTCTTGCTAATTTAAGGCTAGCAATTAAGGCTTCATATTCGGCCTCATTATTATTGGCTAAAAAACCGAACTTCAATAAGTACTAAATTTTCACATTGTGGGGTCTTTGTAAGACAAGGCCCACACCACATCCTTCTTTAGTAGAGGAACCATCTACATATAAATTACATGTGGGATTCTCAACCATTTCTATGCTATAGTGAACTTAGTTAGGAAATCTACCAAAACCTAAGATTTTAGTGTCATCCTAAGCTAGTACTGAATACGATAGGCACTTAGTTGCAGAGTATATTTGATAGGAATCAACTCCCTGAATTGATCATGTATAACTGAGCTAGAGGATTCTAAGGACTCAAACGAAGAATATTTGCTTACAACCTTATCTAAGACAAGAATTCCTATCTTGACCTCCATGTTTCACTCTATTGCTGACCTAAATACCAAGCTCTCACATACGCTAGCATAGTTTCTAAAGATGCCAAGTCGACATGCCAACTTACCAAGTAGCATGGCCATAACATAAATAGAATCTGAGTCAACCAACTTTAAGTGACTGTCCTAGCTAATTACCAGCACTTAACCCTAATCCCAGCCGAATATCTTAAGTGATTGATAGACTGAGCTCCGACTCGATCTAGATTAGGTCGACTTTAACTATAGACCTTCTCTTCTTCATTTCATCTAAATTATACCATATGTTAGAACGTCAACCACCACGTGATACATATCTTCTAGCACAACATTCCAAAAGGATTCTTTACTTTTATGTACTGAACATTCTTTGTCTCTTTTACCCTTTTTAGTGTATTTCATGTATTTTAATTGTAAATTATCCTTTTGTCTTGTTATACGTGCTTATAACCTTAGTAGGGCTAATATATAGACCCCATTTATTTTACACAGACATCATTACCTCTTGTTTATCAAAATAATACAAGTTTCCTTTATGAGAAACCCTAGTGTTCTCATTACTTTTTTTAACTCTTATCTATTCCCTTTAGCAAGGAGTAGTGGTAAGTAACCCTGTAGTTCAGACTGGTGAGTCATATCTGGTAGATTGTAGGCTAAGCAAGACTGATTGTTGTATCATATCGAGTTGGTAGTTGCCTAAACTTTGATAGCTTTCTTTGTTTTTCTTCAGTTCTCATCATCGTAATGCTTTTCTATGTATTTAAGCCCTAAAGGCACATCAACTTTGCTAGTATTAGAGCATAATTTTGAGAGGGAGTGTGAAGTTGTAGTGAAGTTTTCTAGGCTCATATTTGCTATTAGTAGTTGCTGTATTCCTTCCATAGTTGTTATAATATGTTGTACAGAGTAAGTTTGGAGTTATGAGTTGTATAGTGGAGGTTTGTATGTTGGTAAGTAGAGTTCCTTATTCCTTGTTACTCTGTTCTTACTCTATTTTCCACTACAAAAATAAAGCATGTTCATTTCTATCCTATTCAAGTAAGTATTAGGTGTAGAAGTTGCTAAGAGTATGTTAGTAGATATTTTGAGTAGTAAGGTAAAAGTGCTGTGTTGTGTTGTTAATTTGTTAAAGAAAGTATCACATTATGTTGGATTTGAGTATTCATGGTGTTATTGGTGACTAGAAAATGGTGTTTAATCTAGCTGTGGTCATAATGATAGTAACATTCCTGGGTTAGTTGATGATAAGCTCGATAGACTCACTAATCTTGTAGAGAGTCTAATCATTACGATGCAAGTTAACAGGCAACAACCCTAAGGTGTACCGCACCATAATACACCCAAAAATGTTCTAAAGAGACATTATGGCTAAGCTAATCAACTAGTTCAACCGGCCTAAGCTAGAGGAGTGGTAAACCAAGTTGTTAAACAAAGGTTAGAGTTAGAGGAGATTAAGGAAGATAATGAGGAGATAGATACCGATGAGTATAGAGAGGAAGAAGAAGAGGCTGATTATTACTAAGCATAAGAACGAAGACATTGAGCTCCTAGAGGATTAGATAATGTTAAGGTCCAAATCTCACCCTTTAATAGAAGTGAAGATGCATATGAATATTTAGAGTAGGAAGAGAAGGTGGAGAAAGTATTCAATTATTATAGATATATAGATGCTGTTAAAGTGCAACTTACTACACTTGAGTTCTCTAGATATGCTACCATGTGGTAGAAGAATCTAATGCAGCTAAAGCAAGGGATGTAAGATGAAGAGTAAGAACTTAGGATAAGATGAAGAGATTGTTGAGGGGTAGATGCTCGAGACCTACTTACTGGACACATTTGCCAAATTACAGGAACTTCACCAAGGAGGTTGATCAGTTAATGACTATGTAAAAGAATTCCAGATGTTTATGATCCGAGTCGACGTGGATGAACATGAGGCTTGTATAATGTTGAGGTTTGTTTTTGGATTTAAATATGAGATTCACAATATTGTAGAAGTACAAAGGTTTTGTACTTTAGAAAAGGTAGTTAAGGTGGCATAAAGGGTCAAAAAACAAAGGAAAAAAGCTCTAAGCTAACCTAGCTTAACATTTTCCTGAACCCCTATTCTACACCAACCTGTTCATGTTGAGTCAAGGAGAGAAATGACTGACTTGATGATAGTTAAGTAAGCTAGCTAAGCTGAATTGAGATTAGGCTGACTCCGAGGACATATGAGAGAGGACAGACCTTATAATGAAAGATTAAGGAGGTGAAGTGCTTCAAATGCTTAGGTTTCAAACACATGGCTACTGAGTGTCTAAACTGACATGTCATGGCGCTTTGAGGAGATATAGCAGCTAACAACAACAAGAGTGAACCCGAAGAGGAGAAGGATGTTGGAAAGGCTGAAGTTGAGGAAGAAGAGGAGACTTATGTCTATGTCAACTAAGAAGAAGTCATGACCTTAGTGCTAAGGCAAATACTGAGCTCTTACTGACCTTTGAGGAAGACTAAAGAGAGAATTTATTCCATACAAAGTGTACCATCAAAGGACAGTTGTGCACCATCATAGTAGATAAAGGAAGTTGTACTAACGTCATTGCATAGTCTTTTGTGTAGAGCTTAAGTCTACCGACCTCTAAGCACCCTTAACCTTACAAGCAACATTGGCTTCATGATAAGTATGCTATGTACGTAACTGAACAAGTAACAATGTCATTTAATGTTTAGAATGTGTACAAAGACAAAGTAGTCTATCATGTCCTCCTTATTGGAGCTTTACATCTCTTACTTGGAAGACCTTAGTTATTCAATCAATGTATTATTCATGATGGATATAAGTATACCTATGCCTTTGTTAAGGATAGAAAGAAGATTGTGCTACAACTCATGACCCTATCCCAAGTAAATGAGACCCATAATCAGCTCACCTGAGCTAATAAGAAGAAAGCCCTAATGATGAGCCGAATAGAGCTCTAAGCTACAAAGAAGGTTGAAGAGCCTATGTTTCTACTGATTAAACGATTGATAGAGATGGTAGATCTTGAAGAAGTACCTAAACATATCTAAAGGTTGATTAATAAGTTTTTCGACTTGTTTCTTAAAGAATTGCCTAAAAGACTACCCCTAGTATGAGGCATAGAGTATTATATTAATCTACAGCTAGGCGCTGCCTTACCAAACCAACTTGCCTATAGAATGAATCTTGAGCAGGCTGTTGAGTTGAAAAGATAAGTGGATGACCTTAAAAAGAGAGGATACGTAAGGGAGAGCATGAGTCCTTACACTGTGCCAGCTTTACTCATCCTAAAGAAGAATGATTCATGACACATGTGCATCAATAGTCGAGTAATCAACCGTATCACTATTAAATACAAATGTTTAATACTGAAGCTCGATGACATATTAGATAAGCTTTACGACATTAAGATATTTTGAAAGATTGATTTGTAAAGTGGCTACCACCAAATTCGAATGAGACTAGGTGATGACTGGAAGACTACTTTCAAGATAAGGCATAGTCTCTACGAATAACTGCTTATGCCATTCAAACTTACAAATGCACTGAGCACATTTATGAGGCTTATGAAGCATCTGATGTGCCCTTTGATCAAATGATGTGTGGTTGTATACTTTGATGACATATTAGTGTACAATACCGACCTGAATAAACATGTTCAACGTCTCTAAGCCATTTTTTATATCTTATGAACCAAGAAGTTATTTAGGAATCTGAATAAGTGTACATTCTATTAAAGTAAATTGGTTTTTCTTAGATATGTAGTATTAAGGGAAGGGATCCAAACAGATGAGGAAAAGATCCAAGCTATTTTAGAATGGCCAATGCTGAAGAATATCACTGAAGTTTGAAGTTTCCATGGCCTTGCTTCTTTTTATAGTCGATTCATTAAAAACTTCAGTACCATTGCAGCTTCCTTTACCAAGCTGGTGAGAAAAGGTAATGGATTCCGATGGAATGACCAAGCCGAATAGAGCTTCAAGGAGATCAAGGAGAAGCTTACCTCTACCCTTGTCTTGTCATTACCAAATTTTGATAAGCCTTTAGAATTGGAATTCGATGCACTAGGCATTAAAATAGATGTTATCTTGATGTAAGAATGACGACTAGTTGCCTACCAAAGTGAGAAGCTTAGTAGTGTTACATTGAACTATTCTATGTATGAGAAAGAGTAGTACCTTCTTTTTCAAGCTCTTATTATCTAGTAACACTACTTACTATCCTGAGAGTTTGTTATATACATTAACCATGAGTTGTTAAAGCATCTTAAGAGTTAGAACAAACATTAGAAGAAACAAGCCAAGTGGCTAGAGTTTATGGAACGTTTTTCTATGTGATTTGACACAAGGAGGGTAATACCAATGCAGTTGCTAACCCCATCACATCGGTAAACCTTGTTGACCACTTTGTAGATAAAGTTACTGGGATTTCCACTTATCATCAACTAGTATGCTTATGACCCCCATTTTGGTCCCATTCTTAAGCAGTGTCGTAAAGGAGTTACTATAGGAGGATATTACCTTAGGGATGGCTTTTTGTTTAAGGACCAAAGACGGTATATGCCAAACTGTTATGTGTATGAGTTTTTAGTGAAGAAGGCTCATAATGGTGGATTATTTGGTCATTTTGGAGGGACCAAAATAACCAATCTATTGAAAGAAAATTTTTACTGGTCTACTTTGGCCAAGGATTTTCATTAATTAGTTAGAAGTTACGAGGTGTGTGAGAGAGCTAAGGGGAAAAGAAAGCCCCATAGAGAGTACATATCCCTACTAACATCAACCCTAACCTGTTTGTCTTAAGGTTGTCTTAGACATTTAGGGGAAAGTGTTTGGTCTTTGTTGTAATGGACCGTTTTAGCAAAATCGCATATTTTATTCCATGCCATTGAACTAATGATGCTTTATATATTGTTGATTTATTTTTGCAGGAAGTTATCCAACTACATGGAGTGTTGAAAACTATTGTTTCATATTGAGATACAAAATTCTTGAGCTATTTCTAGAATACTCTTTAGAAAAGACTAAGGAAAAAACTTATGTTCAGCTCTAGTAACCATCCTCAAACTGATAGCTAGACTAAAGTGGTGAATAAGACGCTAGGCAATTTACTCTGATCTGTCATAGGAAAGAACTTAAAAGACTAGGATCTGTGTCTACCAGTTATGGAGTTTGTATACCACCAAACTATCCATAGTACTATTGAGAAGACTCCATTCGAGGTCGTCAATGGCCTTAATCTCATTATTCTACTGGATTTGATTGGAACCTCAGCAACTACTGAAGAAAATCAATCTAAAGTCAATTGAGCCCAAGAATTGCAAAAGCTATACCAATCTGTGACAAAGAAGATTGCTAAGTTCAACTAAAGACAATAAGAGATTGGTAGTCGAGGTTGATGAGCTATTTCTCTTAAACCAAGAGATTTGGTATAGATTCACCTCAATCGAGAGTGACTTCCACACTTGAGACGGAGTAAGTTATCTCTACGAGTTGATGGTCTATTCAAGGTATTAAAGAAGATCAACTACAAAACCAACCAAATCAAACTGCTCAAGAACTGTATTGTTTCTTCTACCTTCAATGTGTTTGACCTAATACCTTACCAACAAGAAAAAGGAGACCTCGCAAATATGTAAGAAGAGCAAAAGCCCAAGAACACTTCAGATTTGAGGGTAAATATTTTCCAACCTCGAAGCAAATGATAAGAACCAACTCTTTGGACTAATTATGTACAAGCAAGCTAAAGGACTCCAAGGATTCACACGGAGAATATTAGCTTATAGCCCTATCTAAGACAAGAATTCCTATCTTGACCTCTACGTTTCACTCTACTACTAACCTATATACCTAGCTCTTAGTATGATAGCATAGTTTTTGAAATTACTAGGCCAACGTGTCAACTTGCCGAACAACTTTACCATGACGCAAACAGCATCGAAGCCGACTAACTTCAAGCGACCATCTAAGCTGATCACCAGCACTTGACCCCAATCCCTACCGAATATCTTAAGTGATTGATAGAATGAGCTCCGACCTAAACTAAAGCAGGTCAACTCTGGTTATAGACCTTCTATTCTTCATTTCGTCCAAACTGTACCATATTTCAAAATGCCAGCTACCATGCCACACATGTCTTCTAGCATAATATTTTAGAAGGATTCTTTATTTTTCCGTACTGAATATTCTTTGTCTCTTTTATCCTTTTTAGTATTCATGTATTCCAATTGTAAATTACCCTTTAATATTTTCATACGTGCTTATAACCCTAGTAGGGTTAATTTATAAACCTCATTTATTGTACAAAAACATCACTGCCTCTTGATTATCAAACTAATACGCAACCCTAGTGTTCTCATTACCCTTTTTAACTCTTATTTATTCCCTTTAGTAAGAAGTAGTGGCGAGTAACCCTATAATTCAAACCGGTAAGCCGTATCTAGTAGATTATAGGCCAAGTAGGATTGATTGGTGTGTCATATCCAATTGTTAGTTGCCCAGAATTTGGTAGCTTTCTTTGTTTTTCTTTGGTTCTTGTCATCATGATGCTTCTCCATGTATTCGAACCCCAAAGGTGCATCAATATTTCATCATCTCCTTAAGGAATCTAGCAATTACAAGGCTTGACGTAAAGTCTGATCAGTAAGAACTATGATTTGATGAGCTTCAAAGTATAGCTTCAATTTTCTTATCAAGATTACTACAGCTAAGGCAAACTTTTGAATGTTCGTATACCTTTGTTCTTAGCCTTACAAGACATGACTTAGGTACTAAACTAACCTATGCTCCTTTCCTTCTATCTGAACAAGGATAGATGAAAGAGCTCGACTACTAACTAATAAGTACAAAAACATATTCTCCTCAAGGACAGGTGTCAAGAGGATTGGCAATGATGTTAGAAACTCTTTTGACTCCTTAAATGCCACGTCACATTCATCAATCCATCAGAACTCCTTTAGATTCTTCAAAACATTGAAAAATTCTATGCACCAATATACACTCTAAGACATAAGTCTATTTAGGGCGACTACTCTCCCAATCAATTCTTGAACTTCTTTGATTGTGCTAGGAGACTTCATGTTTTGTATTGCATCAATCTTCTTAGGATTCACTTCAATGTCATACTAAGTGACCACATATCCCAAAACTTATCCAAGGTAGCACTAAAAATGCATTTATGTAGGTGACGTTTCATGTTATACCTCCTCAAAGTGTCGAACATCTCTTCAAGTTTAGCAAGGTACTAACCATCCACTTTGCTTTTAACTATCATGAAATTGACATAAACTTCAACATTACAATGAATTTGGGGTTTAAACATTTTGGTCATAAGCCTTTGTTAGGTTATGCCTCCATTCTTTAGCCCAAAGGGCATCAATGTAAAGCAATAGGTCCCAAAATTTGTGATGAACGATGTGTGAACTTCATCATCCTTTTCCATCTTAATTTGATTGTAGCTAAAAAATGCATCCATGAAAGAGAGCAAGGCATGCCCAGCAGTCAAGTCAACCATCTCATCAATCATGGGCAAATGGAAACAATATTCGGGATAAGCCTTATTCAAGTCCATGAAGTCTATAAACAGATGCCACTTGCCGTTCGACTTCCTAACTAGAATAAAATTAGCTAACTAAGTCAAATGAGGTTCTTCCCTTATAAATCTTGCCTCTAATAACTTTTGAACCTCTTCCTCTATGGTTGCATGTCGTTTAAGGGCAAAGTGCCTTTTCTTTTGCTAAACTATCTTTGAATTCAGATCGATCTGTAGTTTGTATGTAATTACTTTTCTAAGGATACCCAGCATATCCAAAGGAGTCTAAGAAAAGACATCGATGTTATCTTAGAGAAACTTGATCAAGTCTCGATGGAAATTTACAGGCACTAGTTTACCTATCTTTATTGTCTTTTCAAGGTTGTTCCTAAGTTAAACTTCCTCTACTTTTTCTTCGACATTCTCAATGTTGTAGATTTCTTCTTCGGGTTAGTCTCAATTTGAAAAACTTCTTTGCACTACAATGCTCTCAAATATAAGGATTTAACAAGTTACTAGTCTCCCTTGCATGCTCTAACTCCAGCAAGAATGGGGAATTTTGCCTTGAGATGTGTAGTTGAGGTGACTATCTAAATAGATGCTAGTAAGGTCAACCCATAATCATGTTATAAGAAGACCAATACTTTACAACAAGGTAGTCCGCCTTGTCCTCCATAATATTCTCGTCATCTCCAATCTAAATTAGAAGGTAAATCACTCTAATGAACTATACGAGTTGATTATTAGAAGCATATAGATTTAGTTATAAGATCTTAGCTGTGCCTTGATTTTAGCTTCATTTGGTCAAAGGCATGTTGGAAAATAATGTCCGTTGAACATCCAGTGTCAACTAAGATGTTTTTTATCTCGAAATTAGCAATTCTTACATTGATCAATAGTACATCAATGTAAGGCCTCTTTATGCCTTCAAAATCTTCTTCTGTGAATTATATGAAATTGTCAACCTTGACTTCTTGCCATACACATTACAAACATATTGCACAGTGTTAGTCGAGCTCGAAGAGCTAAACCAACCAAAGGTGTAAGGTCCACTAATAATGGTGTTTATTACACCATTTAGGGCTCTATTATTACCTCCATCCTTCGCTTCCCTTATAGGTTGAAGAGAGCACTCTAGATTTTCTTACCTGTCTTTGAGTAGGCCGCTCATTATTTTCAGCATCATAAGCAAAAACCTTGCTCAAATACCTTCGTTGGATTGCATCCTCAATTACATTTTTGAGTTGAATACACTCATCGATATTGTAGCCTCTATCGTAATGAAAATCATAATACTTGTTTGAATTTCTACGCAATGGATTTCCTCTCATCCATTCTAGCCATTGTAGTATTCCCCTTTAGTTGCTTTCTTCCGTTAAAATATTGAAGATTAGATGGCTAAGTGGGGTATGAACTGAGTAAGTTAAGATGTGTAGCTTCTTTCTTTCACCACTCTTTCCCTTTGAGAATTGATCGTCATATGTACTAAGTTGATCTCCTACATTCTTCTTCTTATGATTCTTCCAATTTCATTTGTTCTTATCAACCTCATGCCAAACTTTAATATTATATTCCTGCCGAATATAGGATGTAGCCTTAGCCTTAAATTCAACGAACATCTTCAACTTATTTTTTGCTAGAGATTTAAAAAAAAAAAATCTTTGTGTGGTTTGACTCCATCTAGCATCGTGTTGAAAGCGATGCTTATGTTTGATTCTGGAATTTGAACCATCTCAAGCATGAACTAAACAAATAGTCTCGAATGGGTTCGTTAGATCTTTGCTTTATAGAATTAAGGATGAATGAGTCCTTTATAAGGAGTTTGCTTGGAAGAAAGTGCTACAAGAACACTTCTACTAAATCTATAAACATGAAATCGTATTTAGTTTCAAATGTTTAAACTAAGTACTCACAACCCTCAATGTTAAGGGGAATGCTTGACAAACCATGGCATCACTTAAGTTATGCAACTTAGCCAATCTGCCGTAGTACTCGAAGTGATCATCTAGGTCTTTCATCCCGTCATATGTCTTGAATTGTGGCAACTTAACATGCTACAATATTACTTCTTCTAAAATTTTAGGGATGAAAGGACTCCTCTTTTTCTAGAATTGTTTGCTGGTCGAAGTAGGGGTACTAACATGTGATGGCCTAACATGGTGCTCCTATTGCAACTGCTTTCCTTCGTCAACTTTCTTGAGAGAAAGGTTTGAAGGTCCAAATGTCACTCTGACTTGCTTTTTCAATAATTTGAGTGAATGGACCAAATTATCAGAGTTGTTAGCACTACTGCCTATGTACCCTTAATCCTAGCCTAGCAAATTACTCTTATGGATAAAGTCTAAAATTTCATCATTTTTCCTATTGAGTTCCTAATCCTCCATGGAAATGTCGACATCAAGTTGCTCCAACTTAGTTAAATGTTGTTCATCAATGTGCCTACTCCATCCTTAAATATACTTTAGAGAAGTGCCACCACCTGTACTTTTGGTCATACATGTTTTTGCTATGTAGTAAGTAAGTTCAAAATAGATGATGCCGAATGTTGTCCGTCGATTTTAGTGTAGAACTTTTGTCCTACAAAAGTACGAAGAAAAGGCTAAAGAGGGTACTAAGGCTAATTCGACGCAACTATTCTGATGCTTAAGTAAGTAAGTGTTTAGATAAGGCTGTAAGTAAATGAGTAAGCTAGAAGTGTTCAAGAGCATAAGAGAGTCCTTATAGTACTTTCTTTCCCTTATTTATAGGCCTGTATCGAATACTTGATTGTAACAAGTGATCAATAGTCATGGATCGCATGACAGCTCCTTAACTAAGCATGTGCCTAAAGAAGAGGAGTAATGGGTGGTTATATAATAAAGTCGTGAAAAGACACAACTGTCCATGCTACTTTTCAAATTCATAATAAATAAATGGGTAGGCTGAGCCCTTAAGGCCATCGAATAAGCCATGCCCAATGCAATAATTCTTCAAATGGAGCTAAATCAAAGGCCTTAGTTGAGAATAGTACAACTCTATGGCTAAGGTGCTAAGCAAAATTCAGATATCAACAAATACAACTCCATATGGAATACATAAAAGCAAGAAACTCACAGTATTTTACTTTCACAACTTTAGGAGTAAATGCTTTATCAACGAAATAGTTAATCATCTAGGAAAGTTTAAGGAAAAAATAGACGAAGGAATATTTCTTGCTTATTCTTTAATAAGTGAAGCATTATAGGCTTTGTAACAAGAAAACCTCTAAAGTAAGAAAAAAAATCATTAAATGTGAATTTATATCAAAATGTTGATGATGAGGAAGTTTCTATGAAAGCAATTTATGAAAGAGGAGAAGCATTAGAACCTAAGGAAGAAACAATACCTATAGTTACCCAAATAGATTCTATAGTATCTTCTAACAACCTAACTAATTGAGAACAATTAGATAGAACTTTGAAAGAATTTGGAGATAGCAAAGTTCATACCCATAGTCATAGATTATTAGGGATTCAAAACTTAGAGCTTAAATAAGGAAAGCACTACAAAACATGAAAAGTGAGTTTATGTCAAGACCCTAAGGGGGGCTTAGTAGAATTACCTAAAATTTTCATATCATGTGTATACCCATGATACAAAAACCATCTTATAAGTCAAATATTGCAAGACTCTAATTAATTAATCACTAAAGTTCCCAATTTTTAATTTGTTAATTTATCAAAAAATATAAATAACTATAGATATTCAATATTCTACAGTTCATCAAAACCATAAAGAATTAGTATCCCTTACTATATAATAAGAAGATTAAGTCAATTTTATAAATTATATAGAACCTTAACATATAAATACTTTCTACATAGGATGTTTCTATACTAGCTATACATTTCCCAATATTCTCTACTTTCTCCTGTGTATCTTGAATTTGCATTCTGCAGTTAAAACTTATCCTAATCCCAACTTAAACAAACCTATAAAATAAACTATTAGGAAGCAAGATACAAGAGCTTAGTGAGATATCCCTCATAATATATTGACAAGCAAGTTATCAAATAATTAATTAATAAACATATGGATGCATGAATAAGTAGAATGCTAAATAATGTATGCAGTTGACCAAGTATTGTATACAACTTTGAATTTAATGCCCTCTAAGGTAAGGGCTAGAGATTCATTGACACCGATCACAACCAGTTCTAACTCCTAAGCTTTTAACCATATATTGAAATTCATATTTTACAAAATATATTTACATTGCCAAAAATCCAATAACTCACAAATTCTTAGGTCTAGTAATGAAGTAGCCCCTGCAATCCACACTTATACCCTATAGTGAAGGTCTCTAAACTCAACTCTCAACCACCCACAATTAGCATCTCCGATGCCAAGTAAGCATGAGAGCCAAGGGTAGGGTCATATTGTATAAGTGCTCCTACACTATACTAATAATAAATAATCAAATCACATGGGATCCCCATCCCTACAGGGCCTTTCATTACTATCCGCATAAGGTAATGGCTAGAATAGTAAATGCAATGCTCGTGAGTATGCATGATCCTTTTAATTTAAGATAATTTAAATACGATTAATTCAAATTATTAGTCGATCAACTAATATCAACAAACCATCCAAATCATGCAATAATCAATCATACAACCAATTCTTCAGTTACTGGATTTAACAACATTTTACACAACAAACAAGCAATATTCAGTCACATGCATATCTCAAACCCCAAGCATCAATTTATTGATATATAAAAAAATTAGGTACATTAACTACAAGTACAAAACAAATTTTGAATTATTAGGAATACTCACTTGACGAAAGCCAATATAAATCGTAGCAATCAACAAGCAACTTGCCTTCCTAATTAATGTTTCCTAATAAATAATAATAAAAGAAACCTAATAAGTATCTAATTCCCTTCCACTTAGGTTTTGAATCTCATATAATTTTTTAGTTTTACCTTAAATTTTTACTTTTTCATAGTCAATTCTTATCGAGTTTAAGTGTACTTCTTGAACAATATAATTGAGTTAAAACTTTTAAGAATATTTCGCATTGCCTAAGTTATTTATTGTAGTAAATGGAAAGTATTACTTTATCCTATGAGTAGTAATATATAACTTATTAAATATTATATAAGTTTAGATTATCTAACCATTTGTAAATATTGTATCAATATTTTGTTATAATATAATTTTATTATAGTACTTGTGTACAGTGGAATAGATAGTAGTGTGATAGTACAAGTCAAACAAAGTAATAGAGTTGAGTGGAAAATCTTGAAATTATATATTTAAATAACTAATTTGATAATGAAAACTCCAACTTAATCATGGTATAGTATTATTCTAATAACATATTGCACAAGCATGCATACATATTTAAATATGCACATTTTAATTCTTGTAGATGTATGATCCTATACTATTTTGATCAATATTATTAAAATCATTATTAATGTGATCTTTATTATTATTATTATTAGTTGTCATTATTGTTGTTATTTCATATTAATATAATATCATTATTACATTTTGTATATTTAATTATTTATACATATAAAAGCATATCTTCTTTAGAATTTTTTTACTTTTAAGTATACGTATGTATGTATGAACTTTGACCTTTTGAATAACTTCATGTTTTATAATTATATCTTATCAACACTTTATAATATGTGTTAATCAATCTCCCTCCATAGAAAAATATAAGTACACATTTGTAAATAATTACTTTTGAATATTTCTTTATTTGGTAAGAGTTTTATTCTAATTATTTATTTATAAGTTCATATCACTTGAATAATTTAATCAATTTACTTATATCTTTCGGCTTTTCCTAAATCTTAAATCACATATAATTTTTTTGTCTTAACTCAAATTTTTGTAATCTTATAGTCAATCTTTATCATTTTCGAATATACTTTCTTATAGTAAGGTCCACTTTAGGCATTGAAACTCACATTGTCTATTATAGGCCTAGGTTGTTATGAATTTCTTAATTTTAGGCCTAAATGCTTTTAATTATTATTTTAGGATTTTCTCAATGATTTTCTTTATTGGGCCTTACTTTAATTTTAATAATGGACCAAAATAATCTCTAAATTTTTATATTTCTCCAATATTTTTATTTTTGGGGCCAAATGGCCATAATTTCCTTAATATACAACTTATAGCCTAAAAATATTAATTATCCTAATTCTTATTATAATTATAATTTCAAATCAATTATTAATATTATTATCATCATCATAATCTTACTATTTTTATAATTTCTAGTTTAATAAAAAAGATTTAGAAAAGCTAACATTGCTACTTTCTTTTAGTTCATGTTGCAATTTTCTTAATTTATCCAATTTTTGTATTTTTACCAATTTATAATATTAATACATACATATATAGTACTATAAAATAATTAAATGTTGGAAAAATTATTCTCTATCCTTCTTTAATACTCATGTCCAACACACACACGCACGCATGCGTGTACATATATATATATATATATATTTACTTATTAACATATGTTTTTAGGAAAATAGAATACCTATTTACATATATAGGTATTTATATATATATATATACATATATAAATACTTATATTATACTACATTTATATGTGTTTGAATCTCATAAAAATAGTAAATTTTACATATATATATATATATATATATATATCTTTACATTAAATTCTATATTTTACTATTTATCTATCTATGTATTTATACTATTTCATTATATTTTTATACATATGTATATTGAAGTAGGTGTACTTAATATTAGATATATTTACATGTACTATATATATATACTTATAAATAAATATATTTAAGTGTATTCATACATGAATACGTAATCAAGAAGAAGAATAGTGCACCTAAATTAATATGTATTTTGTATCACTTCATACATAAAACTAAATACATATACATATCATTCCTACTACAAGAAATGCTAAAAGTACATATTACTCCTAATATATCTCCTAATACATAAAATACTACAGCATACATATTAAAATCAAAAGAATACATAAGAATTTATATAATAAGGAAAGAAATAAATGTAATATAAAGTAGTATTTTTAGCTTAATCTTCTCTTCAAGTGTTTAGAAAGACATCCTCCTTATTCCCACTTGAAGTCCTTGACTTCCTTAAAGTGAAGATAAGATGATATGTAAAGAAAATAGAGGTGATAAATGTTAGAATAAAAAGAGAGGAAAAATGAGAAAGATGGAAGGTTAGGGAGAAGATATATGTGTCAATCCAAAAGAGAAAAAAAGAAAGACTTGATTTTTTCTTTGAATTTGGAAAAGAAAAGAAAGTTAAAGTGGGTTCTAAAGGGGGTTACTTGGCTAATGGTGGAAAAAAAAAAAAAAAAAGAAAGAAAGAAAGTGATGTGTCGACTTTGCTTTTGTCTTGATTTTTCTTTTACTTTTACTCACATGGGATAATTCATCAAAGACACTTGTGCAACCAAAATAAGAAAGAAGAAAAGGAGAAAGAAAGAAAAGGGATAAAAAGTTGTTTCTTTTGACTTTTCTTGACAAATTGTTCCACTTTTAAAATAAAGTATTATAGGTTTAAGTATATGAGTAATTTTAGGACTACAATTAGGATAAAGTATGATATAATTATAGGAAAAATATATGGTATAAAATTAATGTATACTATATGACATAACATAAAATATGTAGTAAAATTAAATCAATATCAATACTAACATATATATATATATATATATATACATGTAGCACCACTAATAGTCATAAGGTATTACTTGTTAATTTATTTAATTAATTTATTATTCTTTTTCACTTATTAATATTTATAAATTATCTCTATCTGTTCATTGATGATTTTATGCAATTATGTGTGTCTATTGATAATTTTAACAAATTAGGGCTTTATCACCGTTAGAGTAAATTTCTATGTTTATAAGCTTAGGATTTTGATTTTAAGGTTTTTATCGAGTTTGAGTTCTATCTTTTATATTTACGTATACATGAGGTTTAAAGTTTTTATAGTGATTAATGTTCCAAATAGTATATTAGTGTTTTTCATATTCGTTTTAAGTTTTATATTTAAAATTTTAATTAGTTTTAAATTTATCAATTTTGTTGACTTAAGGAAATTATCTACAATACTCGAGTTCAACTCTACCCTCAAAAAGCTAAATTTACAAGGTTCGCAGTTTGCATTACTATCTTAACATGAACCTATATATTGGCAAAACAAGCAATAAAAGAATCAAGTTAGGTTGATCTAATGTAAGAAGAGCTCTTACAGTTCAAGAGGGATGATGAATGGAATCTAATAAAAAGACATAAAGACAAGTCAATTATTGCAACAAAACAAATTTTTAAAAATAAACTCAACAAAAATGGATGCATAGTAAGAAACAAGGTAAAATTAGTCATTGAATGATATTTTCAGAAAGAAGGAATAGATTATGGAGAGACGTATGCTTTCATTGTAAAGCAATTATACTGCTAATAGCATATACATATTATCAGGATTTTAAACTCTTTCAAAAATACGTGAAGAGTACATTCATTAATGGTTACATAAAAGAAAAAGTATATATTGAACAACATTTTGTAGACCTATATCTTGAGAATTAAGTCTATAATTTGGAGAAAACTCTTTATGATTAAAAAAACCCTTAAGGCAATGTATGAACTTTTAAGTGAATTTCTAATCATGAAATACTTCACTAGAAGTAAAATCGATACAACTCTCTTCTCTCAATGCTTTGAGAAAGATCTTCTAATGATACAGATATATGTCGATGACATTATATTTAAATCTATTAATGAAAAATATTGTTAACAATTTGCTAAGTTGATGTAGGAACAACTTGAAATGTCTATGATGCATTAACTGAGCTTCTTTCTTAAACTTCAAGTCCAACAACCAAAGAAAGGATTTTAGTGTGACTTTTGTTATGCCACCTATAGACTATGGAGTTTTAAGCTTAAATTTTGTACCGCCTGCTTTAACTAAGGGTTAGGCTTTATCTCTTTTCTATTTAATGAAGTTTACTATCTTACTAAAGAAAAAAAAAAAAAAAAGAAGAAGAAAGGATTTGTATTTATCAAGAGAAGTAGGCCAAATAGATTCTAAAGCAATTTGGAATGAAAAATGTAAAGAAAACTTCAATGCTTAATAGACTCATCAATACAATTAGAATTTAATGAAAAAGGAAAAGAGATAAATGAAAAACTTTACAAAAGTATGATTGGCTCATTATTATATTTAACTACATCTAGCTGTAATATTTTATTTAGCGTTTGCTTGTATGCACTATTTCAAAGTAAATACAAGAAATCATACTTATTAGTAATAAAAAGGATTATTTAAATATATAGCTAATGCATTTGATCTTAATATCTAGAATTCGAAATTTTTAAAATTCTATTTAATTGATTACTTAGATGTTGATTGTGTTGGTTATACAATTAATCATAAGAGTACTATAATAAGACATCATTTTTTACAAGATAGAATTAAATCTTGGTCACTTAAGAAATAAAAGTAGCATTGTTGACTGTAGAAGTAGAATATATATTGATTGGCAATTATTGTATATTATGGCTAAAACAACAACTAAGATATTATGGAATAATTGTTAATTGCATACCAATATAATGTGATTATTGAAGTGCTATAAGCATAACAAAAAATCCGATACATCATTCAAGAGCTAAGCATATAAACATTCATTACCATTAATGTAGCATATGTATCCTCACAAAATCAATTAGCAAATATATTTACTAAACTATTAGATAAGACTCAATTTGAATTCATAAGGAATGAATTAAGTATATTTTATCCATTTTAGGTAACTATAACCATTTATTACCCTTAACAAAATCAATTATTACCTTTCTCAAGTTACCAAAACCTTGTCTACAAAAAGAAAATCGACCTCCTTAGCAATACACTCTTTAACTTCAAACACTCCTTGAAACTTCAAAATGTCCCTCAAATAGGGAAGAGAGACTAAGAGAGAAACTTAGAAAAAGATCAAGAAAGTAAAAAAGAGCTCCTAAATCAATCTTGATCAATCTTCATCTTCCAAAGCACCATCATACTAAATGAAGAACCCTTTATACTCAAATAAATGATGTTGTAAAAATATTTCTATAAATGAATCTTGAAGAAGAGGAATAGTGGAAAAAAAAAATTAACCCTACGTACTTAAAAATATTAAAAATAAAAAAATTTTTATATTTTTATTATGTTGACTAAAATGATTTTGTATCATCTCTATGCATATTTTCTTTATATTTATGTGTGATTTTTCATTCATTTCATTTTTCGAACCCATTTATTCATTTTTTATTATAACAAAATGGGAGAAAACAATAAAGAAGTTATGCGAATAGATAAAGAGAAGATGAATAACATCATGTTAGTATGCAAACATTAAGGAGGAGATATAATTCAAGAGAAACTTGAGAAAGAATCTCATATTGTTAAGATGTTTAGTCAATTGAGCAAAGAATAAATATAATGAAAGAAACATCTGATAAAGCTGATGACATAGCATATTCTATGAAGCAATAGCACACTAGAGCAAAAAAAGAATTAACCTTGGCTATTTTATTCCACTTTATGATTATTCAAAATTATTTTCTGCCAAGGGTTTTGTTATCATAAAAAAATGAAATAATTATCATAACCGCCATACAAGGAATTTTGTTTATTACAAAACATATATGCTTAATGTTATTAATCAAGTTTTCAGTGAACAAATAACATAAATTTCATGGAACTCTAATTTTGATTAAAACTAATGGAAAGCTCGGAATACAAATCGTTAATAACCTAAAAGGAGAATATATATATATATATATATGTACACATATATATGAAAAGAGAAGAGGTAGTCACAAAAGTAAAAGTAAAATTAAAAGATGAAAGGAGAAAAAGAAAAGTCTAAACAAAATTTGAAGATCAATATTTTAGAAGCTAAGGAATCTTCATAAGCAAAATAACAAGTTTGAACTAGAAGCTTCAAGTACATGAAAAAGTTGAAAGTAAGCTCAAAAGTTAAACAAGAAGTAAAACATAAAAAATGAGTTAACTTCAGAAGATAGATGTAAACATCTCATTTTTACCCACTTCATGTTCATTTCTACTCAAGAACCCCCATTTTGTAGAAAAAGGCTAGTCATTTTAGAAAATACAAAAAATTTGAAAAATTTAGAAAATATAAAGAATTGAAAATTTTAGAAAATGTAAAAAAAATTGAAAAATTTAGAAAATAAAAAATATTGAAAATTTTAGAAAACAAAAATAATGTTGAAAATTTTAGAAAATACAAAAAAGTTGAAAATTTTATTAAAATACAAAAAAATTGAAAATTTAAGAAAATGGAAAAAAAATTAAAATGTACAGAAAACTTTTTAAAAAATCAATCTTTTACTGATACGGCATGCTACATATATTACGTGGCTGCCAAGTGGCATGCATCATTAAGTCTTGTGGCACCGCGTAGTCGCACCACTTAATGTGATGCATTGGTGTTAGGGGTTAGTCTAGACAAGGGCATGCAAGTGCCCCTTCTTTTTTAAAATGTGTATGTACCTAGCTTACTTCTTCCAATTGAAGTCCCCTCTTTTCTTAGTGCAGCAACTTCCTAAGACAGCACCCATCATGGAATTGACCTAGCCTAACTATACTTAACTTTAAAGTTTTGACGTATATGAAGCCGCTACACCAAAAAGCACCTTGATGATTTAGAGTTTAGTTACCTAACATGTAAAAGTATTACAATCTACCCTCTTTACAAAACTGATGTCATTGCTAGATTCGTTATATAGGTCTAAGACTACTACCAGGTAGCAACTTACCCTTCCCGCTGGTATAGTGCTTTGATACCACCTATAATGACTTGATTGAAACTCTTTTCATTGAGGTATTGTTGACTTTGGCATCAAATGCCAAGTGGTTTTGTTCCTTAGTACAACAACTTCCCAAGGAGTTACCCATTTTAAGATTAACCCAACCTGAGCATGCTTAACTTCAAAGATTCAATATGCTTTAAGCTGCTATACTAAAAGGTATCTCGATGATTTAGAGTTCATTCACTTAGCATGTAAAGTGTATTAAATTTAAAGGCTTCGTATGACCCCTGTAGGCTCATACATGTTAATTTGTTAATTTGATAGTTAGATTAATTAATTAACATGTTAATTTGTTAATTTGATTTGATTTTAATAATTAGCATGTTAATTTGTTTAATTTGGAATAATTAGCATGTTAATTTGTTAGCTAGCTTAATTTAATTAATTAGTATGTTAATTTTTTAGTTCAATTTAATTTGAATAATTACAATTTTAATTATTTTAATTAGCTTAATGATTTTAATTTGAATAATTAGCATGTTGGTTTTAATTTAAATAATTATCATGTTAGTTAGTTTAATTTGGAACAACTAGCAAGTTGATTTTAATTAGCATGTTGATTTGTTATGATTTAATTTGAATAATTGGTTCATTTAGTTTTAATTTGAATAAATTAGCATGTTCTATTGGATTTAATAAATTAGGATGTCAGCTTGATGTTAAATTGCTTAATTGGTGAATAATTGGTATGTGTAAGTGATTCGGCTTTAGTTCATATGGTGGGTTTTGACAATACTGTCAAGTTGATGTTGCCATGCTGTTAATTATGTTATGGCTCGTTAATGATATGTGATTTGTTTTGGAAAAAGGTTATTTTCAAATAAAATAAAACTTTTCTCCCAAATTAGTTTTCTCATAATAAAAGAATTTTTACAAATCAAAATTTAAATTGGTCTTTTTTCTCAAATTTAATGCTTTCTTTTTACATTTTTCGAAAATGGACCTAAATGCAATTTTACAAAATTAATAAAGCTTAATGAACTTAAAGTGGAAAAGATTTTTTTAAAAAATAAAATAAACTAACAAACTAAAATTTTCTTAAATTAAGAACCATGTGGGCTTAATTTCACTTTGTTGGTACATACACTTCAACCAACCCAAAATAAATAAAAAAAAAACTTCTTTTCCAAATTCTTTTCATTTTTAAAATTAAAAAAAAAAAAAGAGAATGCCCATTTTACTTGAAAATAAAATTAAAGATCCACTTATTTATTTCGTTGACTCTTTTATGGAAACCTTCAAGTCTTAATAAGATGGCCTTTGAGCCCATGTTTTCTTTCATTTCTATTTTTCTAAAATATAAATTAGAAAAATCGCAAGCTGGTAGCTGAAATTACGGCTCATCTACTTATGGACCCTAATTTCACTCTTTCTCAATTTTATTTGGGTGGTGAATTCTTTTTAAAATCATTTTTAAAATAGAATTTCCTTTCTTAAATTAATCAAGAGATTTATATTGAGCTAGTCGAGCTTTATATAAATTGGGTTAAGAAAAGAGAGAAATCAAATTTTTAGCTTGACAATACAAAAGAAGCTTGATAATTTTAGAAGATAAACAGAGGCTTAAAAGCAATATTTGTTCAGAAGCAAAAAGAATCAAAAGTTCTTTATTAGAATGAATAAAAGACAACTTGTCATAGATTTATAGGTTAAAATCCAACATCAATAAGAAAATACATTTAAGTAATATATTCTATCTACCATGATACCAAAAATAACAAATTGTATAATCAACTACAACTAAAACTAAAGGATTATTAGAAAGAAAGAAATAAAGAACATTTTCTAGAAGAAACAAAAGATGAAAGAATGATAGTACATATCCTTTATAGCTAAGTAGATCTAAAAATAGTACAAATAGGGCAATTACAAAAATTTGAGAACAACAGCTAGACAATGAGTATTATTAAAAGTACAACATTTGAACATTAGAATCAAGTCTATTTAAAGGTTGAAGACACAAGAATAGAAGAGTTGTATGACCAGAGATATGAACATATACTAAATAAGAAAAACAAGTGATCTACATATCCTAAGAAAGATTAATGAGCTAAAGGGTCATATATGTTGTTTTTTTCTTTTTTCTAGGGACACATCATATGTGTTGTTTAAATTGATAATTCGAGTTAATGTGTGAGGAATCCTATTATAATCCTCAAGAGAACAACTAAACTTTTTATGGTAAGTTATGTAAGAGAATAGTGAAAGAAACATTGTAGAATTACATGATCTTGTGGAAAGGATTTAAAGGCAAGGCAAAACCACGAGAAGCATATACCTCATTCTAATTTCTTTCAATTAGTGATATTCATGTTTTGGAGGACCTAATCCCTTGTATTGGGTGCTAAAAGCGTAGATTGAGACACTAAAAAGAACCAATGTAATCAATTACTTGATCTTCATATCCCTTATCATTTTATTTTCCTATATTTTACTTTATGCAATGATTTCTTAATTTGTTGACACAACCATAATTAATTTGAACCATACAAAGTATACATGGGATGGAAGTAAATAGGACAATTCAATTTAAAAGACAGATCAAATTAAAAAGTTTAAGTTAAATTTTTGTACCCATATCTTTACTTTAAATTTGTTTTAACATGAAAAAGTAGACCAACAGCTATGGAAAGTTTGCAATGTAGGTTTGCCCCATTTAGATACGGTTTCTTGTAGATGGATGGAGTAGACGAACAACTATTGGAAGAGGATCAATGAAAGCGAATAGGGAAGGGCTCTTTAGACACTCTATTTTTGTTCTCCTTAAGTCCATTTTTAGTTTAAGAACCCTATTTTTCATAAAAAGCTAAAAAAATAAAAATACATAAATTTGGAAAAATTTGTGAAAATACCCTAAAAAAAATACAAAAAGATTGAAAAATCAAGAAAAGATACAATAAAAATCAAAAAATGACAGAAAACCAAAAAACTAGAAATCCAAAAAATCCCAAAAAAATAATAATAAATCATAAAAATAATCATCTAGTGGTCCATCTGGGTAAGTTTAAGGTAGAAATACTTTTTAAGGTTAAAAAGCAGCATATGGAGTCAAAATAAATATATACAATTTGATCGAACTAAGAATCTTGGATAAAAATAGATTTTTTTTTTAAAATCAATTTTTCTAGCCTAGGTCTAGAATATGCATTTTGAAATATTTTGAAAGTACATATTTTAAGAAGATTAAGACATCAAACTACACCTCAAACGGATTTAAAATTTTGAATTAAAACCTAATACAAGTAAAAACTGAATTCCTTTTGGTCAAATTGGACAACTTTTGAAAATATTTTCAACATATATTTATTGGAACCTACCTTTTCTTAAAGTATATGGCATTATTGTTTAGAGTGAGATAATTAATCAGGGCTTGTTTTAAACATTAAAAAGAGAGAGAGAGAGAGAAATGGAAAGGATTTGAAAATGAAAAGAAGTGGATGGAGTAGACTTAGATAATAAGGAAAAGGAAAAAGGAAAAGGTGAAAAAAAAAAGAAAGAAAAGATGGACATGTGGTACCTATTAATGAAATCATGATAAATTTCAATCAAAAAGGGAAGAAATTCAAAAAATGAACCTAGGTGCCATTAATAGATAAAATTTGAAACTTTTTCACACATGGAAGTTTTCTGACCTATACTTAAACTCAATACTATAATAAGCACCTACTCTACACATTCAAAGCATCACATCCATTAGATATTGTTCAGCCTAAAATTTTCTGTTTCATATTTTCCTTAACTTGATTTATACTAAACCATATGCTCATTCAATATAGACCTTCTTCCATGCATTCAAAGCATCACATCCATTATAAAACTTGGAGTTGCCACCTGGTAGAATTAAGAAAAAGTGATTAAATTAAAACCGATTAGGCTAGTTGATTCTAATTTAGTCACTAACCTGTGTTTTGAAAATTTTTCAAGAAATCAGATATCATGAGTCCAGAAACCACCTATTAAACCCTATGTAGGCACCACTTTAACCTTCTGACTTTAACTTCATTTTTCAAATACCCTTCTAGCACTAATATTTATTCACAAGTAAATAAAATCATATCTATTTACAAAAAAATTAGAAAATCAAGAATTATTTACAAAAGAGGGAAAAACAATTTTTTGCTTATTTTAAGTTGTCTCATAGTTTCCTACAAATGCCTATGTATTCACTATTTAGAATCAGACTTTCATAATTCATTTAAAAAACTTTAATTTGTGGGTTTATTTTAATTTTCAAAATTAGTTAAGTTTACGTTTCTTAGCTATTTTATTTTTCATTTAAGGAAATTTTCTATAAGGGTCCTAAAAAATTTTTTTAGAAGTTTATTTTCTAGAAAAAGTCTTAATGAAGTCCTAAATTTGACAAGGATTAATTTTATTTTATTTTCTTGGAAAAATAAATTTTCTAGGTGACAAAACATTTTTCTTTTCTTTTTTATTATTTTTTTCTTTATTCTTTTAGCTGAAGCATATTAAAATGAAAAAAAGAAATAAAACAAAGCTCTTTTTTTTTGTTTTTTTTTTCTTGACCTTTTCTTGTAATTTTTTTTCTTTTTTTTTTTTTTTGGTTTGGAACCTTTCTTTTTATTTATTATTACAATACAATAAAGTACTTAAGAGAAGTAGAAAACAAAGAAAAATACAAATTAACAAAATAAATAAAGAAGAAGTAGGATTGAACCAAATCCATGCAAGGCGTAGACTCGGGTCGAAAACAGGTTGGACTCGGATCAGGTTGACACATACAACACACATGTGATCAAATGGGGGCATCTCCATATAGCAGACAATAAGTTGGGTTAGGGGTTTTAGATTGCTGCAAGTCTCGTAGTAGGGTTTGTTTGGCTCGACATGGTAGCTAAAGTGGTGTTTCGCATAAAGTGGTTAGGGTTTAGTGGTGGTGGTTTGGTTAGAGGTGTTAGAGGTCACGATAGATTATGAGGTATGGTGTTTGGGAAGCTCTTCATGTAGGCAACTTAAATATGGAGTTGAATTTATTTGAAAACCTATGAGCTCGAACAATTTACTAAAGAGATAAAGTTTGAGAGAAGCAAGATTAGAGAGGAGCAGGAGAGAATTTGTTGATTTCTCAAGCTTGCCTAAGTCCTTTTTATACTGATCAAGCCCAAAATCTACAAGGAAGACAACAAAACTGCATTAAGTTGTAAATCAAAGGTTAATGGGTGTTAATTTTTTTTATTCAATTTTACTTGATTTTTGATGAAATGAGTGGTCAAACATGCTTCATGGACATTCATTTTTACCTAAAATAGACATTAGAATATTTGATTTTCACTAATGACATGAATCAAGCAAATCAATCATTAGAGCATCATCTACAATCCAAACTTTCTTTGATTTTTAACCTTGATTTTGACCTTATAAATTAATAAACTTAGATATGTTGTTGGTATAAATTGAAATATGGCTAAGTAATCTTTATGATCTTGTGATTGATTCAAGTTTTGCTCCTCAACAGGCCCCTTTTCGAAAAATATTATGAAAAAATTCTTAGTAGTGAAAGCACATACAAGTATCGTGCCTTCTATACAAAAAAGGCATAATTCTTAAACGTGCTTTCCTTCTACATAGGAAGAAAGGAATGCACATAAAATTATTATGCTTTAGTTACAAAGAAGGCATATACAAATATTGTGCCTTCTTTGTTTTTAAAAACAAAGAAGGTATGATACTTTTATGCACCTTCCTTTACCACCTCCTCCATCCCCTTATCTATTTGACAAATAACTTGAATACATGTAAAATAACAAAATGTACATGAAAGACAGAGCAAAACACTCTCTTAACACTAATAAGCCTAAAACCTATAAGTGCAACACACAAGCATATAAACTCCCACAACCCAATCTACAATTCAACACATCTACAAACAGTTTAATGGATTAGCCAACGCGATTGAACTTGTCAAATGAGATAGAATATTAAAGAGTATAGTTATAGTGAACAAACAACAGCAAGTGAATAGCAAGCCAATGAACTACGAATACAAAAGTGTTCATATACAACTACTTCTTATTAGATCTTATAAGGTGTTTCCCAATTTGAGTGAGCAAGGATGGCCTTTGACTAGACGTTCCCTCATATGGTTGAGGCTTAGATGGATGAGAGGGAGTATCACTAAGGTCTTTAGGAAGTACAGGACTAGACTACAATGGTGGTTCATGGGTGATACCCTCCTCCATGTCTAAACTTTATGTTCAACCAATACACAGATTATGAGGAGTTGACAGGGTGTTCTATGGAGAGATGTTGTCATGACACCATAAGGATCCTACATCCTCTAAGTACGAGATCATGTGATCTTCCAGTGGTATTTGTTCAATATCCTTCCATAGGCTCGCCTCAACTCGACGTACTGTATCCTTATATGAATAGAGAATTTACATCTTGTTATTCAAGAAAATTATTAAACTATATATTTTGTCAAAGCAAAACACATTAAGCCATACCCAAAACTCCCATACATGCTGTCATTAATGTTTAGCTGGCCCATGCAGCACAAAAGGGTTACTCAACCCTGGATCCATCTAATCTACAAAACAAGACAAAGATGGCAAGTTAGTTGTATGCAAGATAAGAAAATAATATGGTATACATTCTACTATAAGAAAACAACATGACATACAATGGTTTATACCACTCCTGTTATGTTGCAAGCACTTCCTCCTTTTGTGTCCTTCTATCCTACAAGCGCTACATGTAGTCTTATTAGTAGGCTCTTCTAAGTCCATCTTCATATGGTATCTCTTCATCCCTAGTTTTCCTAACCCATGTTTTAGATGTTTGTTGGGTTTAGGGAATGGGTAATCCAAACGAGGCCAATCTAACCCATTGCCCATTAGAATAAAGTGTCTATTGTATAGTTCCAACTGATGGGACAACTTATACTGTAGACTCTGTAAATTCAACCTCCTAAACATAGTATCGGATTCGAGTGTCGTAGACATTTCTCTAAGTCAATAAAACTACATAAAATGAAAACCGACTAAAATTTTGAACCTGGAACTCAAAACGAACTTGAAAGACCCAATTATATAATTTGGAAACTCTTATCATGCAAGAAAACTACAATCCCTACATACGTGTACTTTAAAAAAATAATAATAATAATAATTAAAACTCTATAAAATTATCTTAACGCTTGAAAAGCCATAAATCAATAAAATTATCATATGATATATATATGTTGCATAATAAAACGATGTTCCTAAATAACTAAGCCAATTGATCCTTAAGTTCATAAGTGTAAGTAAATTATTCCCAAGTTGGTGAAAAACCTTAAAACATACATAATCTCACTCGAACTCTAAAACCTAGGATGATCAAGGACTTACGAGCCTAAATAATAATTAAAAATATATTTCAACAAATTTTATTTAACTCTAGAAAACTTGAAAATTTCTTAAGAGGCAAATCACAACCTACAAATTAATTTGAGAACCAAACCCTAAAAGAATTTCATATAAGACAATTCTCTTATTTTCACTTATAAGCCATGTTACTCATGGATAAATTGTAAACCCTACTTTTAGCAAACTTGTGATTCAACTAAGAACACTTCCCGAATATTCCCAAGGATAAACTAAGCTAAGAATCCAAGTTTACATTTAAAAAAATGAATTTAATTTTCCAATTCGAAACACTATTATCGATAAAACTCGAATACGAGAACCATAGACTTTAAACGCAAAACCCTAAAACAATTAAGGACTTATAACCCTAAGCGGCTAATTAAGAATTTAATTTGAATAATTTTATTCAATTTTAGAAACTGTCATAATTTTATAGAAATTTAATCATAACTTACAAATCAATTTAAGAGATAAACTCTAAAAGAATTTCAAATCAAACAATCTCCTTATCTTTATACATAAGATTTGTACACATGAATAAGTAAACCAACCAATCATCCTAAATAACTTATCAATTGATAAATGTAAACCCTACTTTTAGTGGGCCCATGATTCAATCAAAAGTATTGTCCGAACGTTTCCAAGGATCAACTAAACTAAAAACTTAAGTTTATATTTAGAAACAAATTAAATTTTTACAATTCAAAAGCCAATTGTCAATTCAAAAGCCAATTGTCGATAAAACCCGAGCTTGAAGAACTGCGAGCTCTAAAGCTACTTAAAACCCTAAACCTTAAAACCATTAAGGAATTTTAACCTTAAATAATTAATCGATAATTTAATTTGAATAATTCCATTCAACTTTAGAAAATTTCACAATTCTACAAAAATCAAATCATAAATCACAAAACAATGTAAGATGAAAATCCTAAAACAATTTTCTATAAGGCTATGCCCTTATCTTCATGCATAAACCTTACCCCATAAATAAGTAGACCAACCAATCACCTTAGATAACTTATCAATTGAGAGTTGGAATTATTTATCAATTGATAACTTATCAAAATCTAGTGATAAGACAATTTCCTTATCACCTCTTCACTTATACTACATATGGACAAATTTTCACAAGAAATCATGAGCTTAACTTTAATAAAGGTGACAAGACCACTCCATGGCATAAAAATACTTCCAATGGCAGATTTAAACAAGGAGTAATGGGGGGCCATACTCTTGTCTTTCAAGCATCAATCACTCCTCCTTACACATCACTATTCACCCCTTAATGCTTACATCATCAAGAGTTGCAATTGTTGACTTTTTGTAAGCTTTAAGACAACACTTTCAAGACATTTAAACACTCCTTCTCTCTTCATTCCAACCGGCTGCACTCCTCCCCATTTCTCTCACTTTCAAATTCATTTTCACTTCATCTTTCTCTCTTTAGAAACAAATATAAAAAGGGGAAACAACTTTACCCCACAAAATCCATTTTCTTCCATTTTCAAAGCTTCAACTCACGACATTTTTTTTCTTTGTTCATGTGGCATTTTCTTTCATCATTTAAGATCATCTAAGACCATTAGAATCTTCCATAAACCCCTTTCCAAAAGACCAAAGAATTCGGGTTTCAAAAGGTAAGCAAAAAGAAGGAAGCAAAGTTAAAGGCTTAAGAGGAACCTTAGTGCACAACCACCAAACTTTGCGTTAAGGACGAGTAAGTGATTCTTGTGATGTGTGGATTAATATTTATGTTAGAAGACTTGGATTTCTTGAAGATATGAGTAAGGTTTGAGTTGTTATAGCACAAAAAATCGTTTTAAGAAACAAACCCTAAAACCATTACATGAAGTTGAAATATGAGCATGTAAAGTTGGTGTTTTGTATGGACATTTGTTTAATGCTTTGAATGGAAGATTTTAAGCTAAGGAAATCTTGAAATGAGAACTTTAATGAAGGGTAAGCATGCTGGACGTGAAGGTTCCATGATCATTTGAATGTTGATTTTGTTTCCATTAAGTTAAACATGCTCAAATCTAGACTTAAGTTAAGGAAAAATCCATCACATGAAGTTTTATGAAGAAATCAACTTTGTATGGCATGAGCTATGATGTGGAGGTTTTATGAAGTATTAGATCTTTTATTTCTTTATGTGGAGCATGAGTTAAAGGATCATTGGATGGAAGGAAACCTAAGTTAAGATTTATACACAAGTAGTTAAGTGCATAATCTATCACCTAAACTTAAGGAAATGATGGAATAAGTTGAAAAACCAAGTAAGGACCCCTTAGGATCAACATGAACAGATCTGGAACATGGGTAAATGAGGCCTAAAAATATGATAAAAGTGAAAGAACAAAGTGAAAAGATTAACCAAAGCAAGTATGATTAGCATACAAAGCCTAAAACTCAAAACCGGGCCTAAAACTCTCAAAACAAGCTTAGAACTCTAAGATGGGCCTTCAACAAAAATCTAACCAGCAACTTAAAGAACCAAGAGAAGTTGTTTTGAAGCTCATAAGAAATCCACCTAAGGCCCCATAAGCCCACCAAAATCATTAACTTTAGTTTGAACCAAAAACAAGCCCATTTGACAACTTAAGCCTACTAAAAGGCCCAAGAAGTGGTTGTTAGCCTTAGGAATATAAATCAAAGTTGTAAATCTGATCTCAAGGAGTATTTTAAGCTTAGGATAAAATCTAAAGACCAAGCCCAAAGAATTTCTTAAGTTATCAAAAAGGCCAATTACCAAACAAGGCCCAAAAACACTCCAACACATGAGGAACGCTACTGTTCTGACCTATGGACAGAATTGTATACCTCATTTCGAAAATCTAACCTTACCACATTAAAGTACACTCGAAAACGATGAAGATTGACTATAAGATCATAAAAATCGGATTTAAAACGAAAAAGTTATACGCGATTGAACTTTTAAGTAAAACCGAGAAAAATTATAAAACCAAGTCCAAAGTATAACTTAAAGAGTTTTAGCTTAGTTTTCTAGGTTTTAATTCAAATCCTTATAGTATCGTATTTGCGATGTCCAGGGGACTCGGCTTTGGGGAGACGACCTATCCCAGATTATTTTGATTGATCCGTATAACAGAGTGAGTAAATTCCCAATGACTCTTTACTTGATTGTGCTTGTAGAATAGATGCACCTAAACTTATATATATGAATTTGGATGCTTGTGGGATATGGGAAATGCATGTGTATGAATCTGTGGATGAATGTGATGACTTGTTAATTATATCTAATAATGGGAATTGCTTGCATTATATATACATGTGAATCGTATGGAATGAAATTGTCTGATCACCCTGAAAATCGAGTTAATCACTTATACGATTAAGAAATCAAAATGAATCATGCATACCCCATATTGCATACGGATAACACCGACTGCCGCTTCACGCAGAAGATGGGAGGGGACTCACAGGAATACGAGTTTCCTGCAGGATTGAGCACTAGCTATGCCATCCTATATATATTGAGTCTCTGACCTAAGCTGATGGGCTTACTAGGCGCTGGGAGACGCCAACCGTCGGCGAGGGGCCGAGTCTTGTGGCTTCTGCTTAGGGCGTGTGTTTGTGGATTGCGGAGGCCACCACACCGCTAGACTTGGGATTTTGAAAATATAATTTATTATTCGGTAGGGAAAGTATATATATGTGGATATATACTTAGTTTTGTTTTGACTTAAGCACAATAGTGCTAATGAATTAAAACCCAAGGTCTAGAACCCGGATTTTGGTTTGGGTCGGTTAATTATCTCCAAACCCCGACTTCAGGGGGCGTAATTCTGAGTCGTATGCAGTTCCTAGGTCACTGCATGCGTTTTGGCATACTGATTGTTCATGCATTCATATGATTGTGCATATAATAAATTTCTGCTATGTGGTATTGACGAGGGTAATTATCTCACTAATCGTAAGCTTACACCCCAACAGTTCTTTTCCTTGCAGGTTGATCGATAGTTGGGAAAGGGGATAGGAATCGAGTGCAGAGTGCTACCATTGAATCAATATGATGAAAAGCTTGTGTAGTTAATTCGGAATGCTCCGAAAAATGACTAATGTCTCATTTAAGTTTACTATCTTTAGTAAGTTTAGAATTTTCAAAAATTGTATATCCTATTTCATTATTTTGGTAGGGGATACCGATTCTCTGCGGTTCTGAGGAATTGTGGAAAAATTGGATATCCATAATTATATATATTATATAATGAGTAAATGAATTAAAATTGAAGACTCTAGCAAACAACTATTTAGAGTCTTGCAATCTCTGACTTGCAAGGCGATTTTCTTATCATGGGTGCACACGTGATATGGAAATTTTAGGCAATACTACTAGGCCCCTATTAGGGTCGCCACATATACCATTCCCCAACATATCTCCCAATGGTGACTCGAATGGAATTTAGCACTCTAATAGCATAGGTGTACGAGATTCTATAGATTTGCACTTCTTACATGGATAAATCCTCCTATTCGTATCAATAATGTGAGTTCAGCCGCCATGCTACATGACACCATTTGGTTCTCACCACCAATCAATCTTCACTTCCTAACTGCATTTCACAAGTGGCATTCCTATTTTCTTACATTATCACCATGAGTTATTTGACTATAGACTAACACATAAACAACATACTAGATATAAACATAGTACACTAGTTTTCTTTAACTACTATAAAGTATTTTAATAGTAGCATTTGCATATTATAAAAATAAATGTGGAAAAAAGAAGGGAACTAGTTTTACTTATCAATTGGTAAAGAAAACAAGGTTACAAAAGTATGTTTGGTGTTGCACTATTGGCTAGAGAGTAAAAATTAGAGAGTGAGGGAGATTTCAAAAAATTGAGGAAGATAGAATGAGCTCTAGTCACAAAAATTTGGGAATATATAGGGTGGGGGAGCAAGGAAGGCACAAAGTTTGTTTACACCTTTAATTTAAGGCAAAAGCACAATCCAAGGATGCGCCTTCTCCTTAAACTAGAGCAATGCATGTATGTGCCTTCTTAAGGCACAATTACACATATGCCTTTCTTGACCAGAAATTTGTTTTTATTGAAAGCGCACCCCTAGAATATAAAAAATTTGGGAGTAAGACATGTGCCAATTTGTTTGCACCTTTAATTTAAGGCAAAGGCACAATCCAAGTATGCACCTTCTCCTTAAACCAAAGGAGCAATGCATGTATGCACCTTCTTAAGGCACAATTACGCATATGCCTTTCTTGACTAGAAAATTTTTTTTATTGAAAGCGCACACCTAGAATATAAAAAAATTAAGAATAGGACACGTGTCTTCCCTACCCTACTCATGTATTAAGTTTCCTCTTGGACCCCTTTGGCTAATATTTTTTAAAAACAAGCCTATTGTGGTACATTAACTCAATTAACATAGAAAAATTATAAAGAAAACTTAATTGAAAATGGCCATGAAGTGATGACCCCGAGCTGATTTTACGTAAGAAAGAGAGGGAAAGAGAAGGATAGGAAAGGAAGTTTATTATTGTGTCACTACATTAGCCTCTAGGACTAGTGGCATCCTACTACGTGTACACATGGCCCAATGGATGCTCAACACATAGTTGGGGCACAATAAAAAAATAAAGGAATGAAGTGCCTAATGTAAGTGTCAAACTAAGACCTCTAATTCACTCCCTTTCTCAAGACCAAGTGCTTAATTAATGGGCCAATTAGCCCATGCCCTATTATGATTTGCAAACAAAATATATTTAACCCATAAAACAACCTAACTATGCTTAAAATAAAAACTATCCAAATAAAAGTAAGTAACCAAAAAACAACTTAAGATTTCTAAAAAATGAATCTTATTTTCCTAAAATTTCCTAATTCTCTCTCTTTTTTTTTCTATCTTTTTGAATTTTAGTGTTTTCTAAATTTTCTATTCTTTTGTATTTTTCCAAAAATGTTTTCTATTTTGCACTTTTTTTCTAATTTATCAATTTTTTAATTTTTTTGTATTTTTAAATTAGGACCCTTTTTTTTATTTTAAAAATTTCTAAAACTATAAGGGGCAAAAATAGGGTATCTATAGTTAACCCTCTTTATAGTGAAGTTTTAGTAAAACTCTACCATAAAGATAAAAAGAGACATCGTATTCGCTTTAGGATAAACTTACACTGAGAAGTGCAACAAAAAGCTAGATATGCTAAGTCCAACCTATTGGGGATTTGGTGAATGGTGAAAGAGATTCGAAAGAAGGCATCTTAAGAGCAAGTCAAAATACAAGAGTGGGTTCAAAGTTAGCAAGGCCTTAAAAGTGATGTCAAGTAAAGGGTGGTGCTCTAAGAGTTGATAAGAGCCTTAAAAGTGACATAAAGAAGGGTAGCACCCTGTAAGTTGGCAAGAACCTTAAAAGCTATCAAAAGGAGGGTAGCGCCTCTATAGGCTAGCAATTACCCTAAAATGCTAGCATTATGTGATCTGGCTAGGGAAATTGGTTTGAAACTTAGTCGTACCTTTCTAAATTGACTAACATAAGCGGGAGCATCTTTAAGGGACTAGCAACCCTAACTAAAAGATAAATTGGAACCTAGTAGTGCCCTTTGAGTTGACTAATCTAAGTAAGAGCATCACTAGAGGACTAAGAACCTTAAATTGTAAATGGATCTTAAAACATTGTAGTGCTCCATTTGGTTGACTAACCTAAGTGGAAGCATCTCTAGAGAACTAGCAACCCTAAATAATAATTGATTTAGAACCTAAAAGTACTCCTTTAAGCTAACTTATCTAGCCATGAACGTCACTAAAAGGATAGCAGCCCTAAATGAGAATCGATTTGAAAATCTAGCAATGCTCTTCTAAGCTAACTAATCTAAGCAGGAGCATTATTGGGGCAGACTACCAACCCTAAATTGTAAATAGATTTGAAAACCTACTATTTCTCCTCTGAGTTAACCAATATAGGCAAGAGTGTCACTAAAAGACCAGCAACACTAAATGAGAAACAATTTGAAAACTTAGTAATGCTCCTTTGAGCAAACTAATCCAGGTGGGAACATCACTAAAAGACTAGCAACCCTAAATGAGAAATTGATTTGAAACCTAGTAATGCTCCTCTAAACTGACTTGCTTAAGCGAGGGCATCTCTAAGAGACTAGCAACCCTAAATTATAATTGATTTAGAACTTAGTAATGCTCCTCTAAACTGATTAATCTAGGTAGGAGTATCACTAAAGACTAGAAACCTTAAATGAGAATTGATTTAAAAACCTAATAGTACTCCTCTAAGTTGACTAACCTAGGCAGGAGAGTCTCTAAAAGACTAGCAACCATAAATTGTAATTGATTTAAACCCAGTACTATTCATTTAAGCTAACTAATCTAAGCAAGTGCATCACCGAAAGACTAGCCACCCTAAATGAGAATTGATTTGAAAACCTAATAGTACTCCTGTAAGCTGACCAACCTAAGTGGAAGCATCTCTAAGATACTAACAACCCTAAATTGTAATCGATTTAGAGCATGGTAGTACTCTTCTAAGCTAACTAATCTAGGCAGGAGCGTCACTAAAAGATTAACAACCATAAATGAGAATCAATTTGAAAACCTAGTTGTGCTCTTCTAAGATGATAGACTTAGGCAGGAGTGTCTATTGAGGACTAACAACTATAAATTGTAATCAATGTAGAACCTAATAGTGCTCCTTTAAACTAACTAACCTAGGTAGGAGTATCTCTAAAGGATTAGCAACCTAAAATAAGGATCGATTTGAAATATGGTTGTACTCCTTTAAGTTGATTAATCTAAGCGGAAGTGTCACTAAAAGACTAGCAACCCTAAACGGTAAATTAAATTAAAGCCTAAGAGTGCTTTTCTAAGTTAATTAATCTAAGAGGGAAAAAAGTGCTCCTTGAGCTTGCTAAATCTTGAAGGTTGGTTAGAAATGGGGAAATGCCCTATAGGCTAGCTAAAACCTTAAGAGAAATGAATAGAAATGCCTTATGGGCTTGCTAAAACCAAAGAGAAATTGATGGTGGAAGCTCCCTATGGGTTAGGTAAAACTTTAAGAGAAAGTGGTGACGATAAGTGCCCTATGGGCTCATTAAAACTCTAAGAGAAACTAGTACCAAGAAGGCTTTATGGGCTTACTAAACCATAAGGGATGCTAGTGGAGTCAAGGCAGTATTCTATACGCTAGAAGGAGATGTGAGTTAGGATAGCACTTTGTAAGCTAGCTAGGAACCTAAAAGAGATATGAGACAGGACAAGGCTCTATAAGGTAGCTAAGACCTTAATGGATATGTGAGTAAGGATGGTGCTCTATCAGCTCGCTAAAACCCTAAAGGAGATGTGAGTTGGGAAAGCGCTCTATAGGTTTGTTAGAACCCTAAAGGAGATGTGTGTTGAAATAACACTTTATAAGATGGCTAAAACCTTAAAAGAGATGTAAGTTGGGTTAGCGTTCTATGAGTTGGCAAGTGCCTTAATATGATTAGTAAAGGGTAAGCGCCCTACGGGCTTACTAAAGACCCTATATGGCGATTGAAGAAGCAAAACTAGAGGATGTAACCAATTTGAAAAGCCTCTTAACTTGAAAAATTTACAAATGAGGAGTTTGGTGAAGACCATTTATGACAAAAAAGTCATCAGGGACAAGGTCTCTTGAATTGATAAAAGAGTTAATAGACATCAATCATAACGAAAACTATATCAAGGAGGACGACTTAGACTATTATTATCAACTTAAAAGGTATAACCACATTGGAAGAAAGTAGGTGATATAAATTGAAAGCTTAGCTACTCGAGCTGACATAGATTTGAAAATGGATGGAAAAGAAACTTGTAATAAGCCTTTACTCTCTCTCTCTCTTCTTTCTTCTATTGTCTCCTTTTTTTGTGTTTTTTTTTTTTAGAAAATTTGCTAACAAGTATAAATTCTTATTTAAGAAGCAAGAGTTAGAGCCACTCCCTTCTTTAGTAACCATGTGGAGCATCTCATACTCTTCTCAATCTTTGAAAATGTTCCTTGACCCTAATACCATCAGGGCTAATCTAGTGGCATGCTAACCTTCCTTATGGGGCATTATTTCTTTTCTAAGGAAACAGCAACTTGTAATTAGTCTAGTCTAAGAGAACTTCATTACATACTCTTGGTTTAAATTTTGCTCTTAACTATTGCTCTAAAAATTACAATCTAATTTGCAAGTAACACACCTTGATTAATCTATTAGGTCTTTTTTGGTTCAATATTGTAAATTTAGGCTTTTGGTCAAATGATTTCAAGGGGAGATCAATGAGAGAGACTATTTTGAAAGAAATACTTTTATCCAACCCAAGTGTACATGTTAAGAACCCTTAGGAGAAATTAGAAGCTTACTTGCCCCTATTTCAAAAAAAAAAATTACTGAAGCTAAATTATCCAATAAGATTACAAGAGCTTTTATTAAGTATGAGAGATATTGTGAGTAGCGAGGCCTTATGTGATTTAAGATGGGTAAGAAGGTTTTGTGTTTGTGATTTGGAATGAATATGGAGGCTTTGTGTTGATTAGGCTAGGAATGTGATTCAAGACTTTGCATTTTTGGAGCTATTTAGGCTTTAATTATAGGTTGTCTTTGGTTGTGGCAATTATATTTAAGTTTGCTTTTTCGTTCAAATAGATGGGGGGTTTTTTCTTGCATATAAGCCCGATTTTCAAACCTCTTTTTTCTTTTTGCTTCTTCTTTTTTTTTTCTCTCTTTTTTTCTATTATTTTGCCTCATCCTTTCGCTCCTTTTTCTTTTCCTAAATGTAATTATGTTGAGTCTTTGTCTTTGAGTGATTCAAGGCCCTAAAACCAAGGATTCTAAGTGTATGGGCTTAGGTGAAGTATGTGTAAGCTTGAGGTGTTTGGAAAAGCGTTAGACCTTCCTCATTTTAAAGAAAATAACTTATCAAAAATGAAAATCCTCTTTGAATTAATGTTACTAAAGTACAAACTAATTTTCATCCTTTTCTCCTAGTGTGATGATTCTAACCTCTAAATTTCCCTATTATGGGGTGGTTCTTAATAGAGTTTAAATTTGAAAATGCTCTAAATTAGTTCAACGGGGTTGACAAAGGATAATTGTGTTTTAGATTTAAGAATGAATGCCTAACTTCATTTTGATCTACATATCACTTTCAAAACATACCTCCTTTAAGGAATGAGTTCAAAATATCCTCACCATTATGTCACTCAACTCTCAAAGTGCTTAAGGGTTAGTATATGAGAAATAGTTTGCCTCTTTTTATTCTAAACCTTTTAAAAGTGAGTTATCAATTCCTTATTTAGGAATCTATATTGATTTTCCCAAAAGTGGAGATTGACCTTACCCCTAAGTTTCTCGAAATATACCTTAGTTGTGAAATGATACTTTTCATTCGATTTGAGTTCAAAATTAAATTTCAAAGACCAAATGCCCCATACCTTTCGTGTTTGTGGTTATGCCGATAATTTCCCTAGACTAATAGGTCTAATGGCCCTTAACAATCATGTATGTTTACAGGGTCAGTTCTTTAGAGTCGAGTAGGCTAGTATTGACGTCTTTTAAGCCCCCCCCCCCCCCCCCCCCCCCCCC
>JAMXBB010000004.1:32042110-32243550 GCA_024138015.1 Lumnitzera littorea | reverse complement strand
AAGTTGCTAAGGGTTATAAATTCTTATGGAGTTCAAGATACACTTCAACCCACGCCCTATTCAAGTAGCCAAAAAAAAAAAAAAAAAAAAAAAAAAAAAAAAGTATTATGGGATTTTATTTACAAGCATAGACACTTTTTTTTTTTTTGGACCAGGGGTTAACCTCAAAATGGGGTTTCATTATATTTTAGCGAAAGTAAGGTTGTATCTATGTTTTGACTTGACTCATGGTTAAGCTCATTTTTCTCAATGGACCAAGGGTTTTAGGTTGGTCCAACTATCTTGATGGGCTAGGGTTTATGTTTGAGTCAATTGGTTTACAAAGGAGAGGGTTTGGTGTTTTAGGTTAACTGTCTTAATAGGCTTAGGGTTCATGTATGGATTAGCTGTCTTAACGGGATAAAGGTTTGTGTTTAGGTTGGCTGCCTTAACGAACTAAGGTTTTATGGTTGGGTTGGCTACCTTAATAGGCCGAGGGTTTAAGGTTATCTTGAATTCCATAAGAATTTATAACCATTAGCAACTTTTCCTTTTCTTTTCTTTTCTTTTTTCTTTCATTTCTTTCTTTTTATATGAGAGAAAAATAGGGCGTTATTTTAAAAGGATGGGTATTATGGGATTTTATTTACAAGCATAGAGAGCAACGGTTAGATGAATACTATTGAAAGTCTATTTACAAAAAGGGAATACTAAAGAATGAAGAATGACTGCTAAGGAAACTTTTATTATCTTGACAAATTAGAGTATAGAGAAAAATGAAGGAAAGGGACCTAACAATTATTCTTAACTATTATCTAATGAAACTTGACATTTGTTCTAGCCCCCTTAACTATAATTTGAAAAAGCCTAATCTAACTCTCCCAAGTGAGCTTTAAGGTTTTCCAGTTTCATGGGTTTCTCTAAGGAATTGTTCAGAAAGGGCTTTTAAGGTCCTTGTTGTGGGCTTCAAAGCATTCAAGCTTCTCTTTCAAATGGGCAATCTCAGCTTCTAATAGTTATTCACGAATCCTAAGGAGGTCCTATAGCCTATCAATTCTCTAATTGCTCGCTTGTTAGTCACCTGCCATTATCTATAAGCCTAAACATTTCATAGACAAGAATCATTTATTAATGAAACAAAAGAATGCATGTGGAAGCATACAAATACTAAAACCATTAGGTTAATACATCATTCCTTAAGTTGCAACCTATTATTGATTCGAAGTTTACAAAATACCCCTGACTTTTATAAAAGAATAGGTACAAAAATTTATCACATTTTTAAGACACTTAAACATTAGTAAGGTTGCAATTTTTAGGATTAGTGTATTAATTCATGGTTTAAGTATATGCGATTTGGGTGGGTTCTAAAGGATCTTTAGCTCCATAACTTCACATGTTTTTTATGAAACAGTTCATTAGTTACATCGAAGCTTAAGTGGGGTGGCTTAATCAATCTCGAGATGTGGCTACACCACTACACTTGAAGCTTACGTAATGGCCCCCTATCCTAGGGTCCTAAGACAGTCAGGATTTGATTGTATCTACCCCGCATTCTTGATGCAATCATCCCCCTACTATCTTAAGTACGTTGCATGTAAAAGTAAATGTTACAACTAAAATAAAGAATATTTACAAGAAAATAATAACAAAAAAATAATAATAACATGGGTATTTTGAAAGATAAATTTAATTTCAGAAAGTTTCGGTAGCTAACCCTCTTGAATGTATTCAATGGAGTGGTCAAGTTGTTAAGCCTAAAAATTTTGGTTTCTTACTTTCCTTAACTTGATTTATATTAAACCCTATGCCCATTCGGTATAGAACCTCGACTAGGAATTAAGGAAAACTCGATTTTTTTATTTTTGAAATAGTTAGAGTCACTACCTGGTAGAACCGAGAAAAAGTAATAAAATTAGAACCAATAAGACAAGTTGATTCTAATTTAACCACTAGTTTGCATTTTATAAAATTTTAAAAAAATTTCAAGAAACCAAATATCATGAGTTCAAAAGATACCCTATTAAACCTTATACGGATACCACCTTAACCTTCCATATTTAACTTCACTTTTCAAATACCCTTCTAGCAATAATATATATTCATAAATAAATGAAATCGTATCTAGTAAAAGAAATAAGAAAATGAAGACTTATTTATAAAAGGGGAAAAAGTAATTTTTTTTCATATTTTAAGTCACCTCGTAGTTTCCTACGAGTACCTATGTACCCGCAATTCAGAATCGGACTTTCATAGTTCATTTAATAAACTTCAATTTGTAGGTTTATTTTAATTTTAAAAATTGGCCAAGTTTGCTTCACTTAATCATTTTATTTTTCATTTAAGGAAAATTTCTAAGAGGGTCCTAAAAATTTTTTTCAAGTGTTTATTTTTTGGAAAAAGTTTAAATGAAATCCTAAACTTGAAAAGGACTGATTCTATTTTATTTTCTTGGAAAAATGAATTTTCTAGGTGATAAAATGTTTTAACTCTTCTTTTTTATTATTTTTTCTTAGTGTTTTTTCTTTATTCTTTTGGCCAAAGCATATTAAAAAAAAAAAGAAATAAAACAAAGCTCTCTTTTTTTTTTCCTTTTCCTTTTTTATTTTATTTTTGTTTAGATCCTTTCTTTTCCATTGCTATTTCAATACAATAAAGCAATAATGAGAAGAAAAAAAAAAGAAAAATATATAAATAAACAACATAAATAAAAAAGAAGCAAGATCAAACCAAATCTAAGCAGGGTACAGGCTCAAGTAGGAAACACATCAGACTTAAATTAGATTGGTATGTACCACATACACGTAGTTGAATGGGGGCAACTCTATGTCATGGACAACATCTCTCAAGCAGTTTCAAATGCGTAAATGATTAGGAAACTTCATTTTTGTACAAATTTCATTAATTAGTGGGGGTTTTGGAGAGGTGCAATGGTAAGTGATGGTGATTTTGGTGGCATTTGTGAAGTGGAGCAACGACGGTGGAGGTAGTTCATGCGCACAACTATTGGGTGCAAAGATTTGTCAAGTCAAGGGTTTTAGACTGCTACGAGTCATGTGGTGGGGTTAGCTTAGCTCGACGTAGTGGTTAAGGTAGTGTTTTGTATGAAATGGTTAAGGTTTAGTGAAAGTGGTTTGGTTGGGGCTGTTAGAGGTTGCGGTAGATGATGGAGCTATGTTGTTTGGGAGGCTCTTCACGTAGGAACTCAAATATAGAGTTGAATTTGTTCAAAGACCTACAAGCTTAAGCGATTTGCTAAAGAGATAGAGGCAGTTGAGAACTACAGAGAGAAAGTTTAAGAGAAGCTTGATTTAAGAGGCATGGGATTAAATTTGATGAGTTCTCAACCTTCCCCAAGTCGTTTTTATACTAATTTGAGCCTAAAATCTACAAGCAAAACATCAAAATTGCATTAAATTGCAAATCAAAGTTTAATGGGTCTTAATTTTTTTAATCCTATTTTTTCTTGATTTTAGATGAAATGAGTGGTCAAACATGCTTCATGGACATTCATTTTTTGCCTAAAACAAGCATTAGAAGCTTTGATTTTTGCCAATGACATAAATCAAGCAAATCAATCACTAGAGGATCATCCGTGCATTCAAACTTTCTTTGATTTTTAACCTTGATTTTGACTCGATAATTGAATGAACTTGGATTTGTTATTGGGATGAATCAAAAGATGGCCATGTAATCTATATGATCTAGTGATTAATTTGGTAAAATTATAAAGAAAATACGATTGAAAATGGCCATGAAGTGATGGCCTCAAGCTTATTTTACATGAGAAAGAGAAGGAAAAAGAAGGAAAGGGAAGGAAAGTTTGCTACCATGGCACCACATCAGCCTCTTAGAACAATTGCATCCTACCATGTGTACACATGGCCCAATGGATGCTCAACATGTGGACGAGGCACAATAAAAAAAAAATAAAGGGACAAAATGCTTGATGTAAGTATCGAACCCAAGACTTTTAATTCATTTCCCTTCTTAAGACACGTACTTAACCAATGGGCCAATTAACTTATGCCCTATTATGATCTACAAACAAAATATATTTAGCCTATAAAGTAACCTCACTCTGTTTAAAATAAAAACTATCTAAATATGACCTTAAGACAACTCAAGATTCCTAACTAAAATTTCATAATTATCTCTTCTTCTTCTTTTTTTTCTATCATACTAAATTTTTATGTTTTTCTTAATTTTATATTTTTTTTGTATTTTGTTGAAATTTTTTTTTTGTTGTTTTTTCATAATTTATCAATTTCTTTATATTTTTAAATTAGGACCTTTTTTCCTTATTCTAAAAATTTCTAAAACTATAGGAAGGTAAAAGTGAGGTATCTACAGAAATCAATTACAAATCCACAATATGCTAGTTTCTCACTCTAGGTGCATATAAGTGTAAACCTACTCTCTTTCTTAGATTTCTCTCACTGTAGTGAAATTCAATTCTAGATAATTCTTGAGAACATTCTACTCATGTCTCTAAACAAAGCCTAAGCTTTAATTTCATCTAGTTATTTAGGGATTTGGTCAATTTTGAAGAGAAAGATTGAAAAAAAAAAAATAACTGTTTTGAACTTGTTGTGCACTAGGTTCGTCTTTCTCGAAAAAATTGAAGGGGGAAAGCTTGAGTTTTCCAAAAATTAATTTCGAGCTCTCAAAGTTCAACGTCTTAAGAGTCAAACGCTACCAGACATGCCCTAAGAACCGGTCGTATGATATGCATGCTTTGATTTAATGAAAATTAACATGTTGGTGTTAGTTAATACAATAACATAGTTTGATAATAAATTCAATGGCTTTTCTTTTTGTATATGATTGATGAATAAGATGTTCTTGTGAATAATTAATGGCATGTTGCACTTTAATTTTTCTTGTTTCATGGGCTTTAATAATAATGTCTTCAATGAGATGGGCTTTCCTAATTTTTTTTTTCTCTTCACATAAAATATTTTTCATAAATAAAAAATAATAAATGGGCTCTTTTCTAAAATTTAGGGTTTTTAAGAGTTTTACAGAAGTAGACCAAAAATCATTTTTTTTAATTAATAATATGTAATAAACATAATGTGAAAAGAGGGTTTTTTGAAAATAAAATAAACCAACCAATTAAAATTTTCCTTAATTAAGAATTACAAGAGCTTAATCCCACTCTACAAGTATGTAGGCACTTTTGGCAACCTAAACTAAAAAAGAAAAAAAAATTTCCCTTTTTCTTTTAATTTTCTTTAATAAAAAGCTCAATTTATTTGAAAACTTATAAAAAGCCAACAAAGCAATCTCATGGATTTCTTTTATGGGAACCTCCGTACCTTAATAAGTTAGCATCTAAACTTAAGATTTTCAAATTTCTATTGTTCTAAAAGCTTTTTTTTTTTTCTTTTTTAGAAAACTTGTAGGCTAGTAGTTGAAATTAGATCCCATCCACCCATCAGCACTAATTTCACTTTTTCTCGATTTCAATCAGGTGGCGACTTAAAAAAGGTTTTTTTTTTTTTTAATATAAAACCTTATCTAGTTTGGTAGAGAGATTTATATTGAGCAAGCCAAGCATAATATAAATCAAGCTAAAAAAAGAGAAAAACCAAATTTTCAGCTTAATAGCTTAACAACTCCACTGGGAATCAATTTATAAGCTAGCCATTAAAAAAAATCAATGAATAGTTAATTAGGCCGTATTTTTAAAAATAATAATAATAATAAATGGGCTTTTGTTTCTCTTTTTAGTATTTAACTTTTTATGTATATAGTTGTACTAATGTGGATTTTAATGATGTAAGAACAAAAAGAAAAGAGGGCTAGTTAAGGTGATGGGGGGTTGGGCCATTAGGCATTTAGGGTTTTCTTTTTATAATATGTGTTTAGATGTAGTCAAACCCAAACTATTATAGGAACCTAATAGAGGAGCTATTATGTACATCTGGGGTAATGTGGTGTAACCACTATAAGAGACCAAGTTGGCCAACCCTACTCAAGTTTCAAATGGGCTAATGATCTAAATTAGGCCTTTTGAAACTTAGGAATATCTAGAACTCACCCAATTGCAATCATGAACCCACAAACGAAAAATAGTGTGACTTTTTATAAATAAATAAACGTCATGACTTTATTAATATCCAATAATTTTGTAACCATTTTCCTTTTGTAAAAAAAGGTTGCAGGCCCATGAAGGGTCTAACCCATTTTATACTTATTTAGTTTATTAACAAAGTTACAACTTAATATAACTGCCACACTATTATCCAATTACCCAACATTGCATTTGTATGCTTCTCATTCATCATAGGGTTTATTAATTTAATTCCTTGTATATGTATATTCACGTTATTCTTTCTTTAATAAAAAAAAAAAAAAGAACTTGTTCAACTTGTAAATAAAGTTATCATTAGATAATCCTCACCTACCTTGTAAATATTTGTAACTCCTAGTTAGTAGCCTTGTAACCAACTATAGTCCAACAACTCGTCACCCTCCTTTCAATTAGGACTCCTTATAAATAATTTTTTCAAAAAAAAGTAGTCCTTGTTAATATTATAATTTCTTTTCCCATTGCTTGTAAATATGCTTTTACCCAACATATTATAAAATAATCACTAATTTAGGAGACGCTTAGATTAATCCTTAAAACCACAAGATTAGAACAAAATATATTCCACTCTTATAGAGCCCTTGTAAAATAATTAAATAACTAAAAAAATATACAATTAAGTTTTTGAATGAATAATCTTTCCCCATAAAATAATTGTAACCTATCCTGCAATCCTTAAATAAAATCTCTTTTCCATTATGTTTCCTCATAATTGATCACATTATAAATTTAGAGCTTCTCTTTATTAATAATTGTAACTATTTGTCACCTTTGCAATAAATTTAACCTTTTCTATGGTTAGGTAATTGTCTCCTTGTCTCAAAGAGAGAGAGAGAGAGAGAGAAAGTACGAGAGAAAATACACAAAAAAGAAAATAGATAAAGAAAGAGAAGGGGGCCTTTATTCTTTATCATAAATTGAAAATAATTCTTTTTCTCTATGTTATTATATGTCCTTCTCATTGCAATTGTACCACATCTTTAGATTATTATCACCATTAGATTTCCTTATAAGTTACCTACCATGTAAATAGTGCTTTTCACCATTGTAATTAAACCTCCCCACCATTAGATCATTCTGTAAATACTTTATTTATAAAATAAAAGGGTCCTATAATTAATTCAACTTGCTTGCCCTAAATACCAAAAAGGAAACTAAAATATAAAAAAAATGGAAAAACAAAAAGCTAAGAAAAAATTCAAAGAGAAAAATGAACAAAAAAAAATACCTTCATCATTTCCTTAAGTTGTGAATAATCATTCCCCCTTAAATTTGGTACTAGTTAGAAACTTAAGATTCGGTCACTACCATTAACACTTATGTTTTCTCCTCTTAATAATCACCTTATTAACATCTTCAGTCGTTACTTCTTCCTTCAAGATAGCACTTCTTTTTTTTTTTTTTTGCTAAGGTTCAAGATAGCTCATTTGCATGTGTAGCAAATCAATTTTATCCATCTTTTGACTTGTAAATGGCTCTTTGAAAATTAAAATAAAAAAAAAGTTTAAAAAAATATCAAGATGGGAATCATTATTCTGTCCTTAGGTTATAAATAATCGTTCTCCTCAATTTATCAATAGGAATCATCCCTTTAGAAACTAACATCTTTTGTTACCTCTAGTCAATAGTTGTTAGTTTTCATTAGTACTCATACCTTTGTAACAAATTAGTGATTATAAAAAAAAATGAAGGAAAAAAAGAGAGCCCAAGCAAAAAAAACAAAAAAAAAAAAAAAATCTTTGATCCCTTCCTTTTCCTTTGTTTCATTAGGTCCAATCCTATTAATTGTCATGTTAGGTGTGTCACCTATTAAGTTTGTCACCTTCTTTAAGATTTGTAATTTGCAAATAAGCATCACTTTTACTAGGATTTTAGCCAACTCCCAAATCGCTAGCTTTCTTTCACAAACATTTTTAGGCTTTAAGCTAGCACATAAGGCACTTCTCCTTCTCTGATTGTCTTTAAAGATTTTTCATTAACCCATAAGGTACTTTTCTATTAGTCATCTTATAGCCAGTCTATAAGGTGTTTTCCCTTTTCGATCATAGCTAGCTCATAAAGCACTACCCTATCTTATATTTCCTTTATGGTTTTAAACCAGCTCATCGGGTGTTTTCCCTTCTTGTTCATCTTTTAGGGTCTTAGCCAGCTTATAGAATGCTATCCCATCTTGCTTTTCCTTTAGCGTTTAAGTTAGCCCATAAGGCACTTTCCTTCCTTCAATCACCTTTTGTGATTTTAAGCTAGCCCATAAAGGTGCTTTCCCTTCTTTAATTGTCTTTTCTGGTTCTAAGCCACTTCATAAGGTCACTTTCCTTTCATCAATTGTCTTTAAAGGTTCTAAGCTAGCCTATAAGTATGCTTTCCCATCTTTATTGGTCTTCAATGGTTTCAAGCTAAATTACAAGATGCTTTTCCTTCTTCAATTATCTTTTAAAGTTTTAAGCTAAGCTGCTTTCCCTTCTTTAACTATCATCACCAGCTTAGTCTAATCTTACATTTCCTTTAAGGTTTTAGGAAAAAAAAAAGTTTAAAAATAAGGAAAAAAAAGATTTTGCTAACATGTAGGGGTTCCTTATAGGCTTTTAAGGTTGCTTTAAAGCAAACTGATCTAATCTAAAGCTTGCAGCCATTTGCTCTAAATCATGAAGTTTGAAGTAGACCACATCCTAAGGTTAGTATACCCCAACCTATGAAACCACATGCCAAGGGAACATTGAGATCTAATGCTTCCATGAAGGGTATAGGGGTAGAGTAAGGCTTGCCAAGAAACAATTATAGAGATAAACCCAATTGCCATTCTTAGCCTACTAAAAAGCCCAAACCTAATATATTCTACTCTATAACACCTTCTTAGTCACTTTAAGCAGAGGTAAAGATTTCCTGCCTACTCTGATGGGAATTAGCCTCCAACTATATCTAAGCCTAGGTAAGCCTATCCAAAGCCACAACCGATCAATGCTTGTTGAAGCTAAGCTAAAGCTAGAAGGATAAGAGGAAGAAAAATGACCACTTGGCAACAAGTCTGTCATCGACTAAGTAACCAAGAGACCATGTTGCCGAGAGTGGGATCCACTTGGTACGACACAGTACAAAGAGACTAGTGACAACTAACTTTAGAAGTTGGCAATTATAGGCTACTCTAGTGTCTCGAACAAGCTACACGAGACTTCAGGGACTCCTTCCCAAACACGTATATCCAATTTCTAACCCCATCTAGTTCGAATACTACTCCTTCCCAAACATGCCGAGTGGCTGCATGTCAACTTCCCCTATAAATCACATAGCTTTGTATTCTTATACATATTTTCCTTTATTTTATTTATAGGCCCAATTCTTTAGGGTTTAAGGCTTTATACATTATTTATAGTTTTGCCACTTAGGTTTAGGACTTGTTATAAATAACAATATTTGTAATCATACAAAGAATACACACAGACATAGTGAATAATTTTCCCCATACAAAGTGAAACTTAAGCTAGCAGAACTTGCATTTGTTGGATTATTAAGTATTGATTAAACTTTTTTATCTTTCCTACATTCTTATCAATATTGACCCTAAGATTATGGTGAACTCTTCATTTGAACTGGTTAGTGAGTTACATCTAACCCTTATTTAAATCTTAAGCGACATTTAGTGTTCGTAAGTTATATTGAACCATATTTTGAGATCAAACCCCTGATTATATTTGTGTCTTAGTGCATGATATTCATACACATTCACCTTCGAAACCTCTTGCATCATCTTCCTTTTTAAGATCCATTGCCCGTAATATACATCACACTCCTAACCTTAAACATGAGACTTTACCTCAACTTGCCCTTACAAACACATCTTATCCCCCCTACAAAGCCCAAAATGAATCAAAAGCCTATCTCCACTATTCCTTAATGGGATGACCCACCAAAGTCTAAAGCTTAAACTTAGGAAACAATCAGTCCAAAAGAAGATGATAAGATCTTTCACCACTGGTGTAAGGACCCTAAAAGAGGGCCTAATAGTAATGTCTAAAATTTCCATATCATGTGTGCACTTATGATAAGAAAACCGCCTTGTAAGTTAGAGATTACAGGACTCTAAATAGTTAATCACTAGGGTTTTAGATTTTAATTTATTAACTCATTGTATAGTATACATCACTATGGATATTCAATATTCCACAGTTACTCAAAACCATTAAGAATTGGTATCCCTTACTAGAATAGTGAAATAAGATAGAAAATTTCAAAAAATTCTATACTTATTAAAGATACTAAACTTAAATGAGATATTAGTTATTTCACAAAGCATTCCAAACCAACTACATAAGCTTTTCATCATACTAATTCAATGGTGTCACTCTGCACTCAATTCCTATCCCTATTCTAACTATCGATCAACCTGTAAGGAAAAAAAACTGTTGGGGGGTAAGCTACATGACTTAGTGAGCTAATCCCTCCGCCATGCCATACAAACAATTTATTTAAATGTACACTCATATGAATGCATAAAACACTCAAAATACCAAATAATACATGCAACAACCTAAGAGTTATATGTAACTCAGAATTACGCCCTCTATAATCGGGGTTGGAGATAATTAATAGACATAAACCATCAACCAAGTTCTAACACCTGGATTTTTATTCTTCTTACACTAACATACTCAAATCATCTCAAAATCATATATATATAACATATATAAACTTTACTTTTCATACAAAAAATATACTTTTCTATTTCAAAGATCACTTTCAAAATCCCAATTTTAACGATGTAATGGCCTCTACAATCCACAATCATACATCTTAAGTGGAAGTCATAAGACATGGCCCTTCACTAAATGTTAGCATCACCTAGCGCCTAGTAAGCCTAGCGCCTAGTAAGCCTAAGAGCTTAGGACAGAGACTCAATAATATATGAATGGCATAACCGTTGCCTAATCCTTGCAGGAGGCCCCCCCTCTTGTAAATCCCTTCCCATCTTTCGTATGAGATGGTAATCGATATAGTTACAATGCAAATAAGAGAAATGCATGACTTAGTGAATTCCTTAATCAAATAATTACTTAATCCAATTCATCATTGTGATCAAACAATTTCATTCCATAACAACATTACATAACTATTATCATAATTAACTCTGATTATTATCTAATTAGTAAATCATGAAGTTCAATCATAATATCAAACATATGCATTCCCCATTTCCTACAAGCATTCAAGTTCATTTTATATATATATATATATATATATATATATATATATATATATATATATATATATATATATATATTTAAGTACATCTACACTATAAACAAAACCAAGCATAAAGTCATCGAAAAATCACTAACTCGACCATAGCTAATCAGTCATAGTAGGTTAAGGGTAAGTCATCATCTAAGAGTAGGGTTCCCTGAACATTGTAAATATGATACTATAAGAATTTGAAATTAAATAAAAGGCTAACCTAAAATCGTTTAAGTTATACTTCCAACTTAGTCCTATTTTTTCTCCCGATTGTACTAAAACTTCAATCGTATATAACTTTCTCAATTTAAATCTAATTTTTATGATCATATAGTTGATTTCTATCAATTTTTAGTGTACTTTAACATAGTGTGGTTAGATTTTGAAGATAAGACCCACAATTCTATCCACTAGTCAAAACAGTAGTGCTCCTCATAGTTTGGTGCTATTTAGGGCTTAGTTTAGTTGTTAGGCTTTTTGTTATCTTAGAAAATCTTTTGGGCTTGGGCTTAAGACTATATTCTAGGCTTACTTAAAACACTTTTGAAAGTCATATTTCTATCCTTCTCTTATGACCTTGATGCTATCAAAAATTTCTTAGACTTTTATTTAGGCTTATGTAGTTAAATGGGCTTGTTTTTAGTCTAAACTAAAGTTAGTGACTTTGTTAGATATAAGAAGTTTTATGTAGGCTTCTTATGAGTTTCAAAACAACCTTTCTTGATTATTTAAAGTGCTGTAAAAAAATTTGGTGAGGGCTCAATTAGGAGTTTTAAGCTTGTTTTGGATGATTTTAGGCTCAATTTTGGATTTTAGGCTTATAACACCAATTATACTTGCTTTGGTTGGTCTTTTCGTTTTGTTTAATCATAATTTTTAAGAGATTTTTCTTGGGGTTCCAAATCTGGATAGTTCAATTCAAGGGCTTCTAACTTGGTTTTTCAACTTTTTTCATCATTCTCTTATGTTTAAGTGTTAAATCAAGAACCCACACTACTTATATTCTAACTCCAACTTAACTTCTCTACCATGAGGTGATTATTTACCTGAAGTACTAAGTAAAAGTTATAAATCACATACTTATCATAAGTTATATACCTTAGTTTACATCTCAAAAGGTTGATTTCCTCATAAAAATACCATGTAATGGTTTTTTCTTCACTTAAGTTAGATTTAAGCATATGTAACTGAATAGAAATAAAAATAACACTTAAGTACTCTTCTAAAGCTTCACATCCAACATGTTCAACAATCTTCCATATACATATTTCATGATTTTCTCATCTTACAAACTTCTATTCTAAGTGTTAGACATACACCCTACATAATACTAAACCTAATATGCTCATAATCCAACTTTCATATAAATGATTCATAAGCTTATCACCTAAAGTAAACTAGCTATGTCTTCACCTTATGTGCATGTCAATATCCTCATGAAAATATAAACTCCTAAGAATGGCATACTAAAGTACTCAATAAGAAAAGAACTTACTCATTTTAGATGCATAAAAAGGGTGGTTGTGCACTAAGAATGCTCTTTTGATCCTTGTTTTCCCCTTTCCTTTTGCTAGCTTTTTATGCTTCCACTACTTCAGGATTTAGGGCTAGTTTTGAGGTGTTATAAGATTTCCTAAAATGGTCTTTTAGGTGGACAAGAATGGAGTGGCAAGATGGCACTTTAGTACTGTGAGTGTACGTGTATATGAGTAATGTTTGGGTAAGGATTTGAGGGCTTGGTTTGCTTTTGTTTTTTAGAGTTTAAAGTGTATGAAAAGAGAGTGAAAATGAGAGAGAGTGCTAGCTATGTAGGGTGTGTGTTTGCATCCATTAAATTCATTTCTTTTGCCTTTAAACTAAGTATATAAGCCATCCTTTGACATGATTGGATGATGTAACCATTAAAGGACAAATAGTAGATGTGAAAGACAGTTAGTTTGATGGATGATTGACATGATATGGTCTCCTATTCCCTTTCTTTTCAATTAGCCATAGACTTGTCTCTTAGGGCATGGGTTTGTCACATCTTGTTAACTTTAGTACATGATTGGTGGAGTCACTTATCAACAAGTATGATAGCTTATATGGAGGTAAGTAAATTATCTTATCTTATATCTATGGAAAGTTATCATATGATAAGTCAATCTAACTTTCACTATTGTCTTTAATTCTAAATGATTCCAAATGGAAATATAGTTGATTGATTAGAAGTCTTACATGTATAGTCCTTTTAGAGTTTGGTTCGTGTAATAGTTCATACATCATGATTTGCATCTTAGAGAAAATTATAGTTTTCTAAAGTTGAGCAAAATTGGTTAAGTTTGAATTTCTAATTTTAATGCATAAGTTGCCATGTAATAATTAGGTAACGTAAGCATGTAAGGACTAATAGTGATTAGGATAAAACAAGTGAAAGGATGTTGGAATGATAAGGTATGGCATGCCCTTTCCTTCCTCTTCCAAATGGCATAGCTTATGTTCCTTAGGGAATGGGAGCTTGTCACATCATTATACTTTTATATGTTAAATAATTGATTTGTTTGTTCACTTATCTATAAATAGTGTAGCCTATATGGAGAGATGGGAATTAGCTTATGGAAAATGTCAAATGAAAGGTCAATTAAGTTATCACTATCGACTTTGGTTTAAATATATTCAAATTGATAAGGAAATTTGGGTAGAAGTGATCAATTCAACTTCATATGCAATTTTCTAACTTTCTACTACTATACAACCTAATCGGTTACCTTATTCAATTGACTAAATAAGGTTTGCTTCATAATTATTTTCCCACTTTAAGTTAATTTCGTAAATTTATTAATTTATTCCTTTAACTAACTTAGTTTTATTATTTATTATTATTTGAAATTGTCTTTGATCATTATTTAAAATTTTACAATTTGGTATTTACAGATTCTATTAAGTTTAGGATCACATTTTTAAAAATACACACATGTAAGGATTGAGGTTTTCGTATGTGATTTGAGTTTTTGAATAGTATAGTAAGGCCTTTCATATTTGTTTTAAGTTTCAAATATAAAATTTTAATCATTTTTCATTTTATGCAATTTTGTTGACTTAAGGAAATATTTATGGTACTTGAGTTCAACACTACGTTTAGAAGGTTAAATTTACGGGGTTTACAAATAGAGCATAAAGAGGACGAGCCAAACCAACAAACCCTCAAAGAAGCTAATCAAGCTATTAAATCTCTCTAGGGCAATCATATGGCTAAGTTAACAAGCCCATCTCAATTAAGGGGTATTTTGATAAGATTAGAAGTCCATCTTAAATGACTAGTTTTGGACAAATAAGTTTCTAGGTAAATATGGGGGTATACATGTTTGTCAAGTTAGGGGCATCTACTGTGGGGCACTTTTTTGGAAAAATCAAAGATCCAACAAGAAAATGTATCCCACCAATTGAAAAATTTAAGATGAAAAGAGGCAAACCAAGTCCCAAACACTTACCCTAAACATACTTGAGAGTTTAGCAACATCAATGTGAGGAATTGAGACTCATTCCTTAAAGGAAGTCTATCTTAAACTTAATATGTAAGTCATAGGAATTCATTTCTCTTTCCTAAACACAATATATATATATATATATATATATATATATGAATCTGTTGTAAGCCCATTTTAGCCTTTTAAGGAGGTACCTTTTAAAATTAAACCCCATTAAGAACCACCTCACACTGGGGTGATTAGGAGATTAGGGTCATCAATCAAAAGAAAAAGGATAAACTAATTTGTGCTTATCATAATTGCACCAACTCATGGGCAATCATTGCCAATGATAATCTATTTCCTTTGAAATGAGGAAGAGCCTCAATTTTAGAAGATTCACATATCTTGAGCTATAAGCCATTCAAGAAGAGAAAGGAAATAGGCATCTCTATTTCATTAAAGCTCATAAGAAGAAGCTCAAGGAGACAAAGAGAGAGAAGGGAAAAAATGAGAACAAGAGAGGAAAAAGCCAAAGAGAGAGAATATCAAGAAAAAGGTAAAAACAAAAGAAATTTAAAAAATGAAAAAAAAAGAGAAAGAAATAAAAAAAAAAAGGACAGCAATTTGTGCTTTTTTAGAGAAAATAAGTTCGAAACAAATACCAAAAGGTGAAATTAAACCTCAAAATCTCAAGGCACCTTTTAATGCCCAAAAGAAGCCTAAGCATATCAAGAAGACAAGACTTACGGCTCAAAGCTCAATGACAATGTCATTCTATAGGCCTTCCCACAGCACTACCCTTAAGAAGCTCCTTTAATTAGAGGGAAGGGATTATAATTATTGATGAAAGTTGGGGCAAGCCCATTTTAGTTTCTCCTAAGGGTTCTTGACTTCTAAACTCAAGCTAAGAAGATAATTCTTTCAAAATAAGCCCATCCATCAATCCCTTTTAAAACCCATTGACAAAAAGCCTACATTGAATTACAAATCCAAGAAAATACCTAACTAATTAACCAAGACGTACCACTTGTAAGATGGACAATAATTTTTAGAATCTCAAGTCAAGAGTGAAATTTGAACTAAGAGAGTGAGGAAGCCCTCTTAGCCTAGAAAATACAATGAGTGGGATACCTATTCCAACATAAGAAGCCATGTAGACTCACAATCCAAATAGTTCATTTGCTCCATTTTGAAAATCAAGGCCCATAACATTAGGAACAGCCAAACAAAAGTGACAAAATAAAAGGGGGGGATCTTATCAAAAGAAGTCATTATAAAGCCTTAAGAAATACAAAGACATGATGAAAAAATCTTTTGAAAAAATCAAGAGAATACTAAGTTACTCGAGTGGCCAATTTGTCCCATCAACCACATAAACTTAACCTTCAAATAATGTCTGCAAAAGAGTAAATGACTATCGAGCAGTGGAGTGAGTCTACCATTTATTAGAAACCTCCAAAGCCAACAAGACCCTCTTACTTATTAGCAATTCCAAAAAAAAAAAAAAAACGAAAATTTGTTTTAATGACCACAACTCTAGTTTTTAAAAAAGAAAAATTATGCAAAAAAAAAAAAAAAGAAGAAGAAGCAAGAAAAATTTCCAAAATAATTTTTGCTTCTCTCAAACTCAAGTCTTTTAAGCCTTCTCACAAGCATAATTTAAGTAACTACCCATTTTTGGAACTAACCCTAGTGACCAGGTTTTAAGCAATTCAATCTAGTCCATTCAAAAACCTTATTTGGCCTTAATGGCCAAGTCTTTGTCACTATCTACTAATTATGAGATGTTTGTTAGTTTTATCTACTCTACACTAGTTATGAGATGTTTGCTAGTTTTGTCTACTCTACATAATTCATCAAAACTCGATCCAAATTGATGATTAGCCCATCTATACAAGTTTGTCTCTTTTCAATAAACACCCAAGGTCAGTTTTGTTTAGGGGCTTACTCCTTAACAACCACATCAAGGAATACCTTTTATTAAATTCCCCCCTTTGATCGGGCCTAATAAGTTCAAGCCCATTCTAGATATCTAAACTTCTTATAATTAATCTTTTTTAAAAATTTAGGATCGCTTGCTCAGTGGAGCACCGTCTTGTTAAAAAATTCTTATAGACCACCTACTTAGTAGAGTGTTGTCCCATTTTCAAAAATAATCAAGACTACTTGCTCGGTAGAGCACTATCCTACTTTTCAAAACTCTTAGGATCACTTGTTCGATGAAGTGCTATCTTACTTTTCAAAACTCTTAGGATCCCTTGTTTAGTGGAGCATTATCCTGTTTTCGAAAGTATTCACACTACTTACTTAGTGGACCACTGTCTTATTTTCAAAACCTTCAAGATTGTTCACTTGTTTAAGCACTATCTTGCTTTCAAAAGTATCTAGGTGTGACTACTTAGTAGAGCGCTGTCTTATTTTCAAAAGTCTTTAGATGGCTTGGTCAGTAGAGCGCTATCCTATTTTTCAAAAGTATTTGGATCACTTGCTTGGTGTAGCACTATCCCATTTTCTAAAAGTATTTGGGTCATCAACTTAATGGAGTACTATCCCATTTGAAAAAATCTCTGAATCACTTGCTCAGCAAAGCATTGTCCTATACTAAAATTCTCATGGACCGCTTACTTAATGGAGCATTGTCTTGTTTTCAAAAGTATCCAAATCACTGGATGGAGCCCTATCCGCTTTCTTTCAAATCACCGACCTATTAGATGCCATATATCCTTTCAAAGATATTTCGAATCTTGGACCCATCAAATTCCTTTTAGGGTAAGATATCTCATAAGAGCCTTGACCCATCGAATACCCTTTAGGAATGAATATCCCATCAAAAGGTCTTAAGCTATTTCCACCCTCCAAGATATCCTTAGCACAGTAACCTCTTTGGATAGAATGCCTCGCCAAAGGGTTTCATTAAGATAGACCGTAAAGTGCCTTACCCTAAGATAGCCTCAGTGCTATTGCTCTTTTAGGAAAGGATATCTCACTAAAGTGTTTTATTAAGATAGATCGTAAGGAGCTCTTTCTGCCTTTTAAATAACCTTAACATCGTCACCCCCTCAGATAAGATATCTCACCAAAGGGTCTCATTTAGATAAACTGAAAGGAGCTTTACCCTTAGATTTCCTTATCCTCAGATGGCCTCATTGCTATCACTCTTTTAGAAAAGGACATCTCACCATAAGGTCTCATTAAGATAAACTGCAAGAAGTTCTTTCCACCCTTTAGACAACCTCAATGCCATCATTTCCATTAGGTATGATATCTCATCAAGGAGTCTCGTTAGGACACACTGTAAGGACCCCCTTCCCTAGATAACTTCAATGCTATCATTCAATTTAAGAAAGAATATCTCGTCAAATGGTCTTGCAAAGATAGACCATAAGGAACTCTTTTTACCTCCTTCGATTAATAGCTTGTTAAAGGTATTCGATCTATAATTAGCCTATTTCACCTCTCAAAAGTTACCATCCAAAACCTTTTTCAAACTTTCTTCCTCCCACAAGGTCAAAAATGGAGTATCCCTTTGGTCTTTATAGTATAGTTGTAATGCTCCATAAGCAAGCCCGGTAGTTTTTTTTCCTTAAAATCTTCATATCATATGTGTACCCATGATATAAAGAATGCTTTATAAGTTACAGATTGCAAAACTCAAACTATTAAGTTTTTAAGGGTATTTATTCATTTTACTTACATTTACTTATTTATATAAGCAACTAGGGTAACCCAACAATCCACAATTCACCAAGACAGCAGAGAGTTGGAATCACTTACCAAATAATAAGACAGGATAATTAAACTTCTACTACATCAAGAGTTATTAAACATTATAAAGATCTAGCTTAATTAATACAATCTACTAAAGTAATCTTATTCATCTAATCCAGCTGTTTAACGAACACTTTGCATTATGATCTTAGTCTATTCCTAGCTTTTGGTTACCTACAAAAAGGAACTATTGGAGGGGTGAGCATACCACTGCTCAATGAGTTCATCTTTTGCTATTACTGTTCAAGCAACTTATTAAGTATTATTAACAAACATGTAGTTTAGTTACATACAAAATGAATGCACACACAGTGAATGTAAGCATCACATCCATAGGGCTCTAGAACCATGGAAGGTGTAGATTTACGTCATCTATACATCGATTATCTCTCGTACTTAACCATACAAGGCACTTCACCTTACTCGCATGAGGTTGTTTGTAGATACCGTTCTAACAGACAAAACTCGACATTACCTTAGTCGAGAATACCGCACTAATCAATTAGATGGATCACATCTAAGGCTATTCACTATCAATAATCAATACAACACCCCATGGGCTCACTATCGACAAATCCATACAATGCCCCACGAGCTATACCATGTGAGTTCCAACTTAGGCAATTTGCTATCAATCAACTAAAGATGGTCAACTAGCTTTGCTTTAATAAGTAAAATGTCAAAGGAAACTACTATGAATACTCACTAAGTTGATAAATCTTTCTTTGAATCTTAAAGCATCTTAAAAATGTATTTTAGCAAATTTTTCAAAAAATTCGATAAAGCTATAGACATCACAGTCTGCAACTAATGGATCACAAACATGTGATAAGTATATCCGATTATTTGGCCAAATATTTAAACTTACCAACTTTAATAAGGCGATCACACAGATGTTAGCATATAGAACAACCAGTCACTCAATAAACAACCAAGTGCAAGCAATAGTACATCAAGTAATTATCAAACACAAGCAAATAGCAGTTCATCAAAACTCCCTTAGCTAACCCGTTTGCCTACTTATCCTGAACTTCGGGGTTTCTAAATTAGTAATTAAGCCACCTAAAACATAATAATAATGTATATGTAAGTAATTGGAAGAAGGTTTCTTCAAGAACCTAAAAGTCTACTTAATTTCTAAAGCTCGCCATAATCCACAAGTATAGTTAAAACTTGTTTTTGCTCTAACTACTTTGTTTTAAGTCCGTTTTTTATGGTCTTATAGTCAATTTCATCAATTTTTTTTTAGTGTTCTTTCATTTGACAAGGTCATTTTTAGGCTTTAGGGTCAATAAGTTTTCAATTTAGTTCTTATAAGTTCCTACACCCAAAAGGTGAGTTTGGTCACTTTAGGGTTTAGGCTTAGTTTTTTATCTTAGGCCTTACACTTAATATTTTGGGTGTCCTTTTAGGTATTTTTAGTGAACGTTTTCTGCTTAAGACTTTAAATTTTCATCTTAGGCCTTGGTATTGCTTTTATAGGCTTAAACAGGCTCTTTTCTTAAGTTTAAGGTTTTAACTTATTAGGGAGCCTATAGTAGATATATTGGATAGGCCTTAGGGTTTAGTGGGCCTTTTGAATATCTTCTTTTGAGTCTTTTTAAGTTGGGTTCAAATCTAGTCATGTATTATTTAGGCTTGTATTTTAGTTCTCTTAAGGCTCTTTGGGCTCATTTACAATTTAGGGCCTTAGGCCCAATTCTACTTACTTTTTTAAACTTAAGCCTATCATTGGCTTCAAGTTTAGTCCATTTTTCACAAAGGTGTAGATTTGTTCGTGAGTGATTAAGTGAGCTCAAGGCTCAGTTTAAGGGCCTTTTTGTTAAATTTAAGCCTAGTTCATATCTTGACTTTATTATAATCCAATGAGCCTAAAAGTTTACTAAAATGATTAAATGTCCCATTTTCTCATGAGTTCTAGATCTGATACTAATGGTTCATTGGGTCTCAAGTAGGTTTTTCAAAACCTAGTGTTCAATTTAAGCCTACCTACTCACTTTAGATCTTGTTTAGCCTCTTATCTTATAAAATTAAGTCCTAAATCCTATTTATCTTTAACAAATCGTGTGATCAACCCATTAATAAGCATTTTACATGTTTGGGGCAATTTAAGATGATTTCTTAAGGCTTTCTACACATTATGCACTTAATTTGCTAGAACATGCATCGAACTGCCACTAAAATGTACCTAAAGCCATTTCCTACCAAAATAAATATGAGAAATAAAAAATATAGTGGGGATATACATACATATGTAATGAAGATATGATGATGATTCTTCTACTTTTCTTCAAGTTATCACCTTACTAGAACTTATGTGCTTCTAAAGTTATATGTAACATATTTATTACACTAAAAATCTAAGAAATGCATATGTATGGGCATGTAAACATGGTAAACAAATGAGGCATTTTAATAATTTTTTCCTTAGTTTTTAAGCTTAGGAACCATGCTCATAAACTCAAACTAAAAGGAAAGTTAAAAAGGTGCTAGTTTACCTCAGTGAAAATTTGAAAGGTCTCATTTCACTTTGTTTCTAGAAAACAAAAAAAAAAAATCCTTTTTATCAAGGACGTTTGTCAACAAGAAAGGGGGATGAAAGAGGATTCAAATGTAAGTGGTTTTGTGTCTTTTGGAGGTAGTGGTGCAAAGTTATAGCTTGGGGCATTTAGGTGTGCAGCCAGGTTCAAGAAGCTTACTATGGTTTCATTCCTTCTTGTTTTTCTTTTGTTTTTAGATTGTGTGTTTAGAAAGTGTTTCTAAGGTTTATTATAGAGAAGAAGATGGAGCAAAATGCAGATGGAGGGGTTAAAGAAGGGGTTAATTATGAGTGGGTGTGGTAAGGGACCAACCCCTTCCATTCTTAGTTGCATGGTACAAGTACGAGTGGGGATTAATTTACTTTTCATGATTTTTGCCAATTGAGGCAATGGTTTGTCTACTAAAGGTAAGTGGTCCCTTGTTTTTCCAAATAATTATCTTGTCCTATATAGTTAATTGTGATTATCTCTAGCTAATTATGATGCATGAATGCATATACATGATTAGAATGCAATTTAAGCTTACGACTCTAATTACTAGTATAGATTAACATAGTTAGACATAGTTTAGGGTTTTTCATATTTAATTAAGTTAATTAGGCCTATTAGATCATTTTATCTAATTAATTTAAGGTTTCTAAAGGTTAGAATCAATTATCACTAATCGATGATGATTTTAAAAGGCAAATTGGGGTTGTTCTAGCAATTTAGTGAATTATTAGTAATTACTTAATAATATGGCTATATAATTAGAGTTTGTTAATTAAATTAGGGCTTTTGATACTAAATTAGAGTTTCTAATTCATTTTATGGCTTCTCACATTTTAGGGTTTTATGAGGGTTTAAGGGCTTTAAAGGTACACTTACAATTTTAGCATTGCTTTTGGAGAAATGTAACATTTGGGGTAAATTAGTAATCCCATTAATGTATTACCTTAATTGAATTAATTTGATTGTAGATATCTCCTACCATTCATTATCGAGTTTATGTGATTTACGGAATTCAAGTTAAATGTTTTAATGTAGGTGGTCATTGCATTTGAAGTTGAATATGAGGTTTTACAACTTTAGGGTTTGAGGTATAGAGTTTTTATTCAATTTAGATTTTTAATTTATGGTCATGCAATATTGGGTTTAAAGTCTTTGAATTTTATTAGGGTTTATAAAACTCTATCTCTAGGGTTTTTCAAGTTCGTTTTTAAGGTTTCGATTTAAAATTTTGTCGATTTTAACTTCTTTAATCTGATTGACCCTAAGGAATATTATTAGTTCTTTGAATTCGCTTCTAAGTCTAAAATGTAAAATTCGCAAGGTTTACAACAGTTTTCATCAAACTCATCGTAACGGGAGGTAATTGTAGACACTCCATTTTTACTCTCCTTAGGTCTATTTCTAGTTTAAGAATCTTATTTTTTAGAAAAAAAAAAAAAAAGGGCCAAAATATAAAAGAAATGCACAAAATTTGAAAATAAAATTAAAAATACCAAAAAATGGAAAATAATGAAAAATAAAAGAAAAACTTAAAAAGTCAAGAAAGATAAAAAAAAAAAAAAAAAAAAAGATGAGAAAAAACCAAAAAATAAGAAAACTCAAAAGTTGAAAATCCAATATAAACACCTCATTTTTGCCCGTTATATAATTTTATTTATTTTTTAAAATAGGCTAAAGAGTTCTAATTCAGGAAAAATAAAAAAAATTTAGAAAACACAAAAAATAGAAAATTTATGTAAATTTTAGAAAACTAAAAATAAATAAAATAATAATTTTTTTTAGTTTAATAGAATAGAATTTTTAATTTATTTTTATTGTTTTCTTCTTTTTTTTAGGCCATAATGATAATAAGAGGGAAGGATATTAGGTCTAGACTTAGATTTAATTCTAGTCCAAGCTAAACTAGCCCATATATACAATTTGATTGCACATATGGACAAGGTACAAGCTAACGCATTAACAGTAAGCACTTAGACTTTATATTGTATATGGCTTGGAGGTTTAGGGTTCGAATCTCACTAAAGATAGAAAATCCCTTCTATTTTTCAAAAAAAAAAAAAACATTCCTACCATAAGTCATAATATTACTGGGTCACATGTCTAGTTGTAATACGTAGCACTTCACGAACACACTATGTTAAGCACATGCATTAGCTACGTAGTTGATACATGACATGACACATCATCAACCATGTGCCTTTCCAGACATATGGCACTTTCCCATTGGACCCCACAGCTGACATAGCGCCATGGTGCTACGTCAACCCCTTTTCTCTCTCTTTCTTTCTTTGTTTCCTTCCCTTTCCCTCTATTCCCCAACAAAATCAGTTCATTCCCACTACTATGGCCTTATTTTTCATACAATTTCCATATGTGAATACACCAATTAATGGATGATCCTCATTCTCCATGCAACTTACTTTGAATTAGGGTAAAAAAAAAATCCAAATATAAACATTTAAAGCATTGAATTGGCAATAAAAAATTGGAAAAAAATAGAAATTTAGGATTTTTCTTTACATTTAATCGAATTCTTTTTTCCAATTTAGGGAGACCTAAATTCGAGATCATCTCTCTCTCTCTCTTTACGATCATCTCTCTCTCACTCGGAATTTCTCCAACAACGACACTTAGCCACGACCTTGATTATCTCCATCCACAACCTAATCTCTTAATTGAATAGCAAACACAAACACCAATTGCCCCCTCTTTCACATACATCCAATCACCATCTCCCCATCGCCGTAACAATCCCCTATTCACATACACACATGAAGCAGTAACAACAACAACAACAACATACATGAAATACGCGTTGCACCCTAAACTCTCTCTCTTATTTTGCGACAGCAGCCACAACCCTAACTCCACTCTCAAAACCACCATCTAAACTGCAGCTACCATCTAAGCTCCTTGCCCAATCCTATCTATGCTACACACCAAGCACATACCTACTATCATACAGCAATCCCTAACTACAGTCACCTATACCTCCTTCAAAACCACTCGTGATAACAATGCCTCCCACTATGCACATTACCAAACAACTCTCACACACACCATCCCCTATGCCTGAACACATCAACAATAGCCCTATCCTCACCACTGTCCACTCCCATTTCCAATCCACTCTTCCCTACCACCCTTAAACATACGCTAACGCCACAATGCCCTATGCCCTAATACTGTTGCAACTCTAACACATACACACCGAACCATATACCTACCACACCATCCCTCTCTCTCAACCTTCACCCTTGATCCCTAACATCACTACACCCCAACCAACAACCTATAATAGCAACAACAAGCCCCATGCCACTACTGTTGTAACTTCACCAAGATGCAATCACTACCTTGCTTGATACATCACCACCTAATCCAAACCCAGATCCAAGACACCCAAGCACACAGCAATTCCGACTAACCCAGAACCGAATGCCCCTAGTAATAACTCCTAAATCCTCTATCGCAACCATCACTATGAGAACCTTAACCACCCATGGCCTCCTCCTCAAACCACCATCTTAGGGAGGTTTTGACACCAAAAAACCACCATGGTTGAAATCACAAGCCTCAAAAACCTTAGAATACACCCTCCTTCAAACCCTAACCATCATTACCAAGGACATACATAATCACCACCACCACTATTCTCCATTAACCACCCAAACCACCTCCATTGGCTACAACACCCCCCTTAGACCTACATTGTCTAATAAAAATCACATGAAAATGTGATTTCCCTAAAGATTAAGCACTTAGACCCACCTCCATGGCATTGCAGTTGCTGATTTTTGATCCCTAGCCCTTTGCATGTGCAGCATACGTGGCCGAGTTGGACTCGAGTCTAACTTAAAATTTGACTCCAATTCTGTATCCAACTCAAAAGGCACCTTAAGTCCGACCTACACATCTTTAGTCTAACCTATTTCTCTGTTTTATACTTTTTTATTGTTTTTATATTTCTATTTTCTATTTTGTACTTGTAACGACCCAAAAGGAGGGCCTAATAGTTTTGCCTAAAATCTTCTTATCATGTATACATCCATGATATAAAGACTACCTTACAAGTCAAAGGTTGCGAGGCTCTAACTCATAAGTTTCTAAGGATGCTTATTCAATTTGCATACATCTACTTAACTATATATATATATCTACAAGTGATTCAACAATCTATAGTCACTAGAACCATAAAGAGTCGGAATCACCTAACAAACAATAAGAAAGGGTATCTGTATCTTAACAATCATAATACTACTAAAACCGTAAAAGTTTAATTCGACTATATCACTTGCTCTTAAACTTATATTCTATTTTCTCATCCCACTGGAGTGCTCTGTACTCAAATCCTAGCCTAGCCCTAACTTTGTAAGACCTATAAAAGAAACTATTGGGGGGTAAGCTACATCCAACTTAGTGAGTAACTTTCCTTCCTTACCATTAAGCAATGATAAGCAAGTTATTTATCAAACACACAATGCAAACGGTATACACAGTCAGCCGGTAACTATATATAACATGCTTTTAACACCTACCATTGCCCAAGTTGAGAAGTATTTAGATACGTCAAGACCCCGGTATCCATGTACAATACGAAATCTCTTAACAATATAACCACCCTCGGTAATAGACATGACTCAACCTTAAGTAGAAGGTGGCACTCTTTGAAGCTAAGTGGTTCTTAAAGGTTAAGGCAAGAACATGTCGTATAAAATACGTCGTATGATAAATAATCTCGATATGGATCTATCTAACCATGATCTCCCACTCTATTGCATGGTGTTAACTCCCGTTAACTCGTGTTGTAAGATGTAATGTATGTTCAGTTTAATTAGAGGCTAAATATTTATTAATTCCAAATTCATGGAGTAGTCAAGCAAGTATATTCCAAACATTCCAATGCTTTACCTTCTAATGCAACAAATAAAGGCGTTTGAAATATCTTAAGATATTTTGTAAGCATAGTTCAACTAGAACAACTACACACAAGTTCCCATATACCCTAACATGCATCAAGTTCAATTATCATATATAATTAGATAATGTACTAAATACAAGCATAAAACAGAGTAAAATAGGAGATAGTGTACTCACACAACTTTGAAGTCAAGTATTCCCAATAGTCTCAAACTTAGTATCCCAAATCAACTAAGTAAGGTAACTAAAATAAATAAGACTCATCTTAAACGTAATCTATTCACAAGCCTCGCTATAATTTCCCTATTTCTGCTTATTTCATATCTTAGTCATAACTTTCTTGCTTTAAGTTAGAACTTCGCATTCTTATAATCAATTTTTATTGTTTTTGAGTGTTCCTTCATTAGTGAGGTTATTTTTGGGCTTTTGGGTTAGCAAGTTTTAGGTTTAAGGCTTACAAGTTCATAGGCCCAAAGGATGAGTTTAGTCACTTTAGGGTTTAGGCTTAGTTTTGAGTTTTAGGCTTAACTTTTGATCTTGGACCTTGAAATTAATATTTTGGGATTCCTTTTAAGTATTTTAAGTGGACTTTTTCATCCAACACTTTAAATTTTCACCTTAGGCCTTAGTGTTGCTCTTGCACGCCTAAATGAGCCATTTTTACTAATTTAGGGCCCTTGCCTGCTAAGGGGCCTATAGCGGGTGTCTTTAATGTGCTTTTAGAATGAATAGAACTTTTATATTTTATTTTATGACCCTTTTAATTTAGGGATCAGATTTGATCACTAAGTTATTAAGCTCTATTCCTTGTTCTTTTAAGGGCTTTTAGGCTTATTTTGTATTTTAAGGCTTATCTTGCATTTTAGGGCCTTAAGCCTAACTCCACTTATTATTTTAGGCTTAAGGCCACTAAAAGCCTTAAGATAATTCCCTTTTCTATTATGATTTAGATCTGATTCTTTTCATTTATTGGGCTTCTAATCATATTTCTAAGGCTTTAATAACTAACTAAGCTAATTTAGGCCTAATTTGCATTCTACAACCCTAAACTTGATTCTAACTTATTCCAATGGGCCAGATATCCTAATGAGTGCACTAAATAACCCATTTTACTAAGTATTCCAAATCTGGTTCATCTCATTAATGGGGTTTCTAACACTATTTATAAGGCCTTAATCACCAACTTAACTAGTTTAGGTTATTAACTCATTATTACCCTATCTAACTTGGTTAATTACATCCTAAATCATAATTAACACTAAATAATCATGTTATTAAGGTAATAAATCAAAATTTACAAATTTGAAACTTTCATGAAAGTGATGGCTAAGTAGGGTTCCTCTAAGTTTTCCTTCAACTTCTTCCATCCAATACTTACTCTAGTGTGTTTCCTTGTTTTAATCACATCTTTACTTGTTTTAAGCTAATAACATCACCTAACATGGTGAAAAAAAGATGGACACATATCAAGGAGGGGATAGCATGGATGGTACTTAAGGTTTCATAGAGTTTAATCAACATCTTTTTAAGTTATTTACATAAAACTATCTCTTATACCTCTAGAACACAAATAGCAAACTAGTTAAGTACATGAATAAATGTGTAATTATAAGGCTCTAAAATGATTTGCACATGATTATAACATATTTATATAGTATTTCTAATCTTAAACTCTCAAGATATCATAGGTATAACTTATGTGAACAAGAAAGTCAAGTCGAGTGAGTTTTACCTTAGGTTAGCCCGCACGAGTTTCAAATTTTCTACTCAAAAAACAAAATCGAAACTTACTCCTTTGAGAACAAATGTTTATTGGTAAGAAAATAGGGTGTGTATGTGTGTGTGTGATCTTTTGGTGGTAATGACTTGTCATTTGGTGGCGATAAGACCAAAAGGCATTGATGTGCACCGGAGAGGAGGGGGAGGGGGAGCGGTAGGCCGTGTTCGATAGCTCCTTTTTGTTTTCATCCCTTTTTCCTTTGGTTTTTGTTTAGGTTTCTTAAGAGTGTTTCTTAAGGTTTTCTATGCATTAAGAATGGTGTCAAATAAGGGTTTTAGAGGGGTGAAATAGTAGACATTGAAGGTGGTTTAAGGGGGACAAGAAATAGTTACTTTGGGATAAGGATACATTTTCCCCCCTTGGTACTATTATATCTTATTTGCTTTTTGCCAAATGAGGAGGGATTTTGTCTCCTTAAGGACAAGTGTCCTTTAATTATCAATTAATCCTATGTCTTTTGTTTTTAATTGAGTTTGACTTGTTACTAATTTAGATGTAATGAGAGTTGGTAGATGGATTAAAGGGTAATTAAGCTAACCTTAATTGTACGTGTAAAACCCTAATACGCGGGAAACCTTAAAACAATTAGAAAATAACAATAAATTGAGTAAAACCTTAATTGGAAGTTTAAAACCCTAATTCAACTAATAAATTCTATGTATATTCTTAAACTATTCGCTAATTGTAAATAATTTCTCCATTTGCTTAGCAACCTTAAATTGTTAGCCCCAAATGCGGTCCAAAAACCCTAATCAATCCCGAATAATAAATGACTCTAACAAATGGAGTAATAGAGGTCAATGAACTTAATTAAAGTGATAAAATATGGCAAGACCCTAATTACACCCTAATTAGGCCTAAATTGTTTAATTAAGTACAATCGACTCTGATTTTGAACTTTGCATATGATTGAGGGCTTTTTTCGGTGATGGAGTAAAAGAACTAATAGCAATCCTTTACTCATTAGATAGTGGCGTTTACAACCACATTCATATCAAAGTTTGGTATCTCAATCACAATGATTGAAAATCAAGCCAGGTAACCTAGTAAGGTTTCTTCCAGCTCCTAGCGAGTGAGGTTGAGGATGAATGAGTCTTTCTTGAGCTACTTGTTGGTAATGAAGTGAGCCATGTAACTTAGTAAGTTTTCATCCAGCTTCTAGTAAATGAGGTTGAAGATGAACGAGTCTTTCTTAAGTTGCTTACTGGTAATGAAGTGCTAGCAGAAAGCTTTTACTAAGCTCTTTATTAGAAATACTATTAGCTTAAGGCCATGGTACCAAGTGCGAATAGCACTTTTAAGGCTTCTTAAGAAGGATTTGCAAGTAATGGCGTCAAAGATGTCAAGTAGGTTCATTTGAGAGTTGTAGCTCTAGTAAGCAAACTAGTCCGTAATGCTTTCATTAAACATGAAATATGGTACTCTCATCTTTAAGGGGAGAACTTCTTCCCTAATAGCCCTTCTAAAGGGCCTTTACTCAATGCTATAAGCATCCTAAGGATCCATCTACTTGGTAGTTTTCACATACATCAGCATGTTCATGAGGATATCTATTTCCTCAATAAGGTTGTCTTAGAGTGTATGACAAGAGTGGTTCTCAAAATTGTTGGTTACAATTTCCTATCACTTACTCTTATAGTAAGGGAATAGTAAATTTTAGTTTTTGTGGTGAATTGTGTCAAAGTTAAGACAATGAATAAGTGGTTTCATTGGCCACTTTGTCTTAATGGACATCTTGCTTATGTTTTAGACTCCTTGGGCTATCGAAGCTGCTGGATTTCCACACTAAAGCTGTTACTATATTCTTTGGGCATGATCATCCTTTACTCCATCTTTTTTAATTACTCAAGGATGTAGAGCTATTTATCTATTTTAGGTTTGGTATTAGTGTGTGTTTATGTTCCTAACTAGTTATACTTGTTACGTAGTTTTATTTAATGTGTTTCATGTTTTTGTCATTATGGATGTAGTGGTGTTAGTGCCCTAAATAGTGAATGCCATAATGTTGGTAATTAGTTCTCATCGTAGGATATTTAGGCTTGGTCCTAAGGGTTTATCCCATTGGTAGAGTTAAGAAGATTTACACAAAGAGCACACATGAGTTCAAATGGAGCACTAGAGGTTGCACTAACATGACCACTTTAATGCTCATATTAGTTAAGGGAGAATGTGACACTAACTTTTAGAGAGATAGAAAGGAGAAAGTGACAGGTTTTAGTTCCTGTAGACCTTTTTATGTACTTAAAGGTGTCTATAGGTTTAAATAGGGAGGATAGATAGCTATGATTTGGATAAACCCCGCCACCTAACCCTTTATAAGTGTTGGCACTATAGGTAGCAAATCCTTATGAGAGCAAGGTTAGGCACCTCCTTCCTACATACATCATCTATCCATCTTTTATCTTATTCTTCATAAGTTGAGATGCGTATAACATCCCATATTATTTGTCATAATAAAGGAGGGAGATATATATGAGTCATAACTACTTAAAGATGAAAACATAGACATCTCTCTTTCTCTCTCTCTCAACATAAAAACTTATTTGTTAGAGAACACTATAAACATATGTTGCTAGCTTCAACTAACGCTCTCATAAAGTCTCTTAGTTGTAGTAGCATCCCCTTAGACTTTATTCCTTTCGAAGAATAAACAAGTATCCTCTCAACTGGCTACTAAGCTAAGTAAATGAATAAAATAGTACATAATGTAGTATAAAAACAATTACATGTAAAATTACCAATATACCAACCTAAGTCAATATATTCGCATGAAAATTTTCTATGAGTAGATACATTCCATTTCAATGCATGTGACATGCACTTACCAGTATCATAACATAACCTATTCATCTAGCCAATTAACATAAACAACATTTGATATAAAGTTCAAGAATCTAAATTTTAACAAAGAGATTCTTGGAGGTAAGACCTTAAGATCCTAATAAGTTGACCTAGTTAAAACTCATTACAAATGGCCTAGTTGGCCACTAATTGGCTGAAAGAAAAACTTCTAAAAGAACTTTATTGGCTACAAGAAGCAAGTCAGCTTAGTTAAAACCTAGTGAAACTAGCCTAGCCTATCACAAGTTATCTATTGATGAGTCCAAAACTTATACCTAACTTTTATTTATTTATTTATTAAAAGTAACAAATTAATTCAAAAAGTTATGAAAAATTATTTTCTAGAGTTATTTTATATGTGCTTTATGGTAGTTGCTCAAGAAAATACTATGTTATTACAAATTTTAATTTAATTTTTTCAAAATATCAAATAATGTTGTTTTGAGCTAAAAAATTTTGTATAACACACTCATATTATGTTTTAAATTCTAGTATCAAGATTTTTTTTTTAATCTCTATATTTACTATTTATTATGATTTATTTAACTATCGCTAGTAGTTTTTCAAATTAAAAAGAATACTTAGATTTTGAAAAAATTTATTAATAAAACCAACATGTAATGATTTCTAGTAACTAGATATTCTAATATAAGTACTATAATTTGTTTGTACGGTCAAGGATGGTTATTTACTTACTTTATAGTAATTTTTAACAAAATTGAACCAAAACTAGTATTTTTTGGAAAACCTATATGATTTGTTAATTTTCTATTTTTCATGATCAAAACTTAAATTTTAGAATTTTGTGAGTCTAAGGTATGGAATCAATTGGTTGCATATACAAATCTTTAGTTAATTTCCTTAGAAGATATAAATGAGAAACTTGACAAGTGAGGACTAAGGATATACATCAAAATATCTGTTGAGGAATTTTATAGTTAATTAATTTAAAGGATAAATCAAGAACTAAATCAGAAGATGTCTGAGACAAATACTATCCTAATTAAAAACCTTATCCCTTAAACCTTAGCTATAAATAAGCTCATATCTTATATGTAGTTGATTATAGTACTACCGTACATCTCTCTTAAGTGATATAGCTAAAGGGGAATGTGGTCTTGATGTATGGATTCAAGATCATCGTTAGAACTTGGTAAGTAGATCTAACCTATACTTGGAATAGAATTATGTCTAGTCATAACACTATGTACTATTTGATGTATATGTTGATTGAATATGACTACAAATCTTGGTTAGACTATTGTGGTATATCATTTGCTGTTGATGTGGTGTTCATTGAACGCTATGCTAACTTAACAAGGAAAGCAGGACCTAACGCTATCTTTTGGGTATTCACTTAAGTGAACCTTAAGAAAGATAATAGATTTTATTGAGAAAAGAGCACAAGCTAAATTGCTTAACTTGGATGAGTGTAATATACCATTGGTTACTATGAATAATGAGTTTGTTACTGCATACATAACATAGCATGGCACAACATGACACGATAGAAAAGAGACCTACAAGTCAGGATTTTCAAAAAAGAAGTTTTTGATAGTTAAGAAAACATTAGTTGTATAAACTTGGTTTCAAAAACATGTAGACTTACATTGCTCAAGCAACCTAACTACTCATTATGGTCTAATTTAGCAACACTAGATTTGGGGGTCCTACTCCTAGACTACTTCTTATAGTCCTTAGGTTCCTAGATATTATATCTAAACGCCCGAGTACATTAACTAATTGGAAGTGTAAGCTATGTAAGTTTGAGATATTAATACTGATTCATGTCATATGTATGAGGATAGCAATATTGCATTATTGGCTTGAAATACTTGGTTTGGTTAATGTGCAAATAAAAATTGAGTTTATAACCTACTTGTGTGGTATATGAATTATGATTCTTATCTATATTATGTTGTTTGGAATCTACTACTTCAAAAGTCAAGGAATAAGCAACTTGTTTAGTTGGTCGAATGAAATAAGGGTAGAGTAGAATGATGATTACTTGGGAATAGATTGAAGGTGTAATTGATGGTCAATAGATATTACAATGTTTAGATAAGTGCAATAATTGAATTGATAATATTTTGTTCACTTCATTGAACTCGATTAGAAATAAGACATGAATAAAATATGAAATTCCTAAAATACCCTTCATGTAATTTAATTATATAATATATAAAATAAAAGTCCAAAATAAAAAAAAGCAAGAAAATAAAAGAGATCCACCTTCACATTGGACAATTAGGATCATCACCCTAAGTCCACCTGACCCTAACCCTAGATTGTGATAATTGATCGCAAATTAAAAGGGCACCATTAATAAATTCTTAGGAATAGACTATAGATCTCAACAAGAAGATCACCACTAACCTGTAGATGTTAAGATCAACAAATTATGTGTCTATTACGACAACGAAGAAGCATGTCACTCGAATAAGGTACGAATTTCCCCATTAGTTCAACCTTTTCCCTTTCAATTTGTATTCACAATCTTGAGAAACACCATTCCCTATAAATAAATTATGGAAACAATCAATTGTTTTGTTTGTAATCTTGAGGAAGATTTTGTTTTAGTGTAGCTGAAAGGCAATTTAGGCATCGAGAAACTAGGATGGCTTTATAACACGCATGGAGATGTAGCTTTTATGAAAGTTCAAGACACTTGGTTGTAGTTTTGGGTGAATGGTAACATTGGCCTTGCTGTTTATTAAAAGGGTAAAAATTGTAACTTTTGTTTTTAGATGAGGGGAGTATTGAAACAAATGAGGTAGAATGGATAAGGAATGGGGATTCTTTTCTTTCTATGGTGAATCTTGATGCATTAAAGTTAGGGAATCAAGTTTCCATCAAATTGGGTTTAAATGGCGAAAAAAGATAACTGAACATTATAAATAGTTGCTCTTAGTAATCATAGGGGAATGGTCCTTCCATGACACCAAACTAAATCAAGTTAAGCAAGAGCTTAGAAGGGCACCATCATTAGGGGGATGCATTTTGAGAACATCAATCAAAAGCAGCGCCTTCAGAAAGGAACCTGTACTAAGTTTGAAGTTTTACTACAACGAAAGGGAAAAAAAAATTATGTTTTGTAGATGTAAATAGTGAAGTGTACGTATTGTTGTAAACAAAGTTTAGGTTGAACTCCGATGTAGCATCCCAAGGGTATAAATGAAATTATCTTTTGTTATATAAGTAAACTATGTCTTTAGATGTTACATTCTGTGCTATATCAGGATATGACATCACAAGTAGCTTATGGGCTTCACTTCAATTGATGGATCATTGGCTTTGTTTGGGGGAATGTAATCTGGACGTGAGCTACTTGCGTTTAGGCTTCAATAGAGCAATGCTTTTGAATTTACTTGATGGACTTTGCATTGAAAACATGCTCCAATTGTTGCTCGATTGAGATGCAGACATGGACTTCTTGCGTAGGCTTCGATGTGCATGATGGTCTTCAATTGCTCCGGGCGTGTTTCTTCAACGCTGTGAGGCGTTGGCAAAATAGAAGTGACGGAATACGACCTTATGTTGTCCCTTTTAAATTTAATCCTTGCAAATGAAATACTTGTATGGGTATTTTCCCAATTCGCACTTTTTTTCCTATCAAAAATATAACAATATACATATAAATGATTGTATAAAATAGAGATAAAAATATATAATTTTCACAAGTATCAAAGTCCTTTAATTTTACCTCGGATACAGATGCTATAAATAAGCTAATTTTATAAGTCTTAAGAGACAGAGTTCACCTCATTCGGAAATTACTAGTTTTCTTTTACTCTTTTCAGTAGCCTCCAACCTTAATAGTTAAAGCTAGGGCTAGTTTATATATGAAGTAAATTATTATATTAAATGCATCATCTTTAAAAAGGAAAAATATTAGTTAATTAATATCTATCTATGCCATTACAAATAAATAAACAATCACAATTTTTTAGTAGAAATAACTTGATATAATTGTTATTTGAGTAATGAGACACCAAAATAACAATATACAAATATTTAATAAATTATTCAATATAACATTTAATTTAGTTAAACACAAATCTTCAACTAATTTATTAAGTAAGATATATCAATTATTCAAATAAAATATTACAACTATTGAACCTCTATTATTTGCTTAGGTTAAGATAAGTAGTTGATTTAAAGAGGGACGATAAAGAAAAGAATTTACAGATGATGTAGGGCACTTTTAATCAGTAAATTACTTCCGAAAATATAAAGGAAATGCCTTTTTATTTTAAGAATCTCATCAATAAAAAGAAAATAAAGTAACGAGTTGGAGAAAAAAAGGGGAAATCCCAAAGAGGCCCGTAAATTAGTCACTCATTTATATAGTAATAAATCCTGTGAAATACAATCGTTGCACAACGTATATTTCGTATAGTATAATAAACGGCTAATTTGTCACGGAAAATGTACACTATTTAAGGTGAACGAGTATACAATGACAGGGTATAAATTATCAAATTTTAGAATTAGGACTTATCACGACTTCTTTATATCATTTTAAAACTGATACTCTATAAAACCTATAAGATATAGGACATTGAATATAGAACCCCTAAAATGCAAAAGTCTGCCTTGAAAAACATACGTGACATTTAAAGTTTCAATTTATAAAAGTAATGGATTAAAATATAGAGATAAAAGAATAAAATTTGGATATTTTTGAGAATTTAGTATGCGTTCCTCTTGTAGCAGTAAAATAAATTACTGATGGGAAGAAACGAGATAAGAGATGTGGAAAATAAAAATTAAGGTAAGACTGGTGATAGAGTAGAAATGACATAAGAGAGGTTGAAAATAAAAATATACAATTTGGACATGAGAGGGATGAAAAGTGAAATATTCTTAATGATTATCCTAGATCTATATATATTTTAGAATATAGATTCTAGAATGATTAAAAAGAATAAAGATGCTAAATCCATTACCTTACCTTATAAAAGCAAGTTTTTTAAAATTGTATTTGGATTTTGGTATACAAACCTAAAATTTATCAGTTGAATATGAAATTACACGGTATAACGGGTAATAGAGTTACCAGATCCGCTTAGCACACATGTATCGTCAATAAGAATAAATAAAATAAAATGAAATGAATTCTATGTTCGGACCCCAGTTATCATGGGCATCGGAAATAAAGAAAAAAAATGGGTCCGCCCTAACAAGAAAGGCAACGGAAAAGGAGGCTTTTATGTCAACCAAGTGGTGACTGGTGATTACAATTTATTTGGTCCTGACAATTATTTTATGGAACTTTTATGCCATCTTCCTATCTTCATCTCCAGCCCTTTTGCCAAAATAATTTCCAAGCCTGCGATCTACGGAGATAAAAGGGAAGAAATAAATGGTATAATTGTAAAGCTGAAAGCATTTCCCTTGATAACATTACTAATGATGTGGCTAACGTTGGATGAATACTTGATATTTGAAAGTCTTTTGGTGTTTGAAAATTGCCTTTGGTTTGTTAGTTTTTTTCTTTTGTTTTTTTTTTTTTTTTTTCAACATCTTTGGTTTATTGGTTGCTAAAAGAAACTCGTAACACCTATCGGGGCTCCACGCATTCTAAAATCTAACAAAAATTTATAGGTAATATGAAAACATAAAGATTTCGTTTGGCATCTTAGGCGTTGCTATTATGCTTTTTATATGTATTTTGTAAAACAAAATCCTTCTACCACTATAAATTATTGATACAAATAATTAGGATTGCAAATGAGTCAATGTACTTCAAGCTTAACTTAGTTCAAATTGGATACTCAAGCTTGATTAATAAATGAGCTGAGTTCGATTTCAAGATAAAACTTGTTTATCAAAACAAGTTAAGCTCGACCTCGACCTCAAATTTAGGCTCATAAATCAATTTGTTTAAGTTTGTTAGTAAACTCATGAGCTTTATATATATTATTAAAATCTAAAAACTAGTATCTATATAATATATATAAATGTATAATATGTTATAGGATAATATATAAAATATATTATATAATTCATATTCTTTATTTGATACCTAATTATTTATATATTTTTTCATTTTGTATATTTAAAACCGTAAGTAGACTCAAACTCAACTCACTCTAGGCTCTACTCAGTTAGAGCTCAATTAATAAACGATCCAAGCTTGAGTTCAGTTTAATAATTTTTTAACGAGTGGAGTTTTAACCTTTAAAAGTTCAACTCGGATTGGTAGCAATCCTACAAATGACTCACATCCTACTAGCACATACTTCCTACTTTTCCATAATCAAATATTTTCATTATCTTATTAATAGAGTAATTTCGAAAAAAATTATAGAAATTAACTAATATCTAGTATACCTCATTCTTTTTATTTACAAGTAATTGTATTAGTTAGATGACTTTTAATGTATTTATCGTTTTAAGCATATACATATGGCATTTTTCTAGTTCCCTTTCATATCTTTGTTTAGAGTTGGCATCAAAAATCGATATAGGAAAGAATGGTCAAATTAGAAGTAGGAAAAAGAGAAAAAAGAAAGAGAACTTGGTATTCTGCATACGTATAATATAGTAACTGAGAAGATTGGGACACATCTAAAGGTAGCCTATAAATAGTATAAGACCAATCTCCATGTGTACATTAGGTCCATTTTTAACGATAACTTCGTAATGTAGACAGGCTCCCCGAGTCCCAACAAATTGAAAATGGTGAAAGAAATGAATGAAGTCCCCTCCTCAATATATACTCTTAAAGGGTGCATTTGTTTCAAAAATGAAAAAAAAAAAAAATTAATGTATTTCAAATTGTAATCTTGTATTTATAACTCCCAGGTCACAATATTTAATGGAGATTGATAAAATAAAACTATATGTTAGTATAAAATGAGAAAGATATTTTTATTATATGAGATGATGAATTAATATTACCGACCGTTTACCACAACCATGTTGTCACTAAAATGTATCGGCTTTTTTGTAGTATATAGAAATTAACTTAGTGGTATATAATAACTTTCAATTGTATACTATGGCTTTAATGAAAACACTTCAAATCGAACAATTTATTAATAGATAGTAGCTTCATGATAGTGCAGATATGCAACCCAGAATATTTTATTCCTATATTTAAATTTCATGGGTAACGTGTGTTTACATATCTTCTATTTAGTGCAAATGCTTATTTAGCCCACCAACGAGCATTCAACTTTCATTTTAGGGCATTGATTAAAAGTCTCAAATTTGTTTCAGCCAATGGATTTTACCTTCATTCAACTAGAATCGACTAAACTAGGGATTCAATGGTATAAACATATCACATATATTGATCAGTAACATATAAGTATCAATAAAATTTTGAAAATCAAATACATTATTGATACTTTTTTAAAAAGCATATTCCATTGTTTTCAACTGTTTAAATTTTATTAGTACTTACATAATACTCATTTATTCGTATAGCGTGTTAATACTGTTAAATCAATTTTCCAAGGGAGGTAGGTGGGGTGGGTCGGGAGTGAGGGTTAGGAAGAAAAAGGAAAGACAAAAACATTCTAATTTTTGATAAAAAAAACTCTTCGCAAAACTTTTTAAGAGAAGTATAAAAAGGCTACAAATGAAATTCATAAGTTGAAGATGTGATTTTATTTAGATTTCTTGTGTCACTTTCTCTCTTTAAAAGGAAAAACGTAACCCCCTCTACCTATAATCTAACAATTTTTGTGCCATAAGCCATGTCACGATCCTATATGCAATTATATTTGCACACCATGTTGTCATTAGTATGCAATTTTTAAACATTTCTTTGCTATTCATACATGAAACACCTTGTAATATTAAATAAATTAAATCTTGATTTATTTCATGAATAAAGAGGTATATAAAGAGAAATTATATAAATCATAATAAATATACAATAAAAATTTTCTTACAAAGATTTCTCCATCAAATAAGTAGATCTAGAAAATTTTCCCTTTTTTTTTTTCTCCCCCTCTTCTAACATCTATAAATAAAATCTATCTTCCATCTCACAATTCACTTTAACAAGAGTTCTCTTGCTGCTATAGGAGAGTGAGAAAACAGAAAAACAAGAAAGTTTCATTAACAAATAAGTAATCTTAACCGAGTTCTTTTTTATAATTAATAAGAATTAGAAATCTAACTTGTTGATAGTTAGGATTATAGTAGCAAACATACCACACTAAATAGAGTATGAAGCTTGCCGTAAAATTGTAAAATATAAGTGAGAACCTTAAAGTAAATTGGGAATATTATAGTAATTAGCCTTAAAAATTTATTAACATAAGTAATTATTTAAAGTTCTAAGCTTTCGTATTGAAGAAATATATAGATCATGATTTTTGCATAGCAAGTTAACTAGTACGATTCTACGAGTCAACAATTTTATAACCTTTTTCCTAATTAGGATAGATACAAAATTATTTTTACATAGAATTTAGGTAAAACTATGAGTTTATGTGTGTAATTATACAAGCTTACGATTTTGTTAATTCTATTTATTCCTATCAATTCTTCACATTCCAATCTAAGGTAGAGTAGCAAGTTTGATAACCTTAGTATAAATAGAAAGATTAAGGCTTATAATAAAATCCAACAACTAGGAAATTTTTTAGGTTAGGGTACTATATTGAAAGAAACAAAAGAACTTAGTTAAATAAATTATGGAGTAAAACTAATAATAAATTTGAGAATAACAAGTAATAAGAACGAAAACCTAATAATCTATACAATATGAAGTTTGATAGATTTAAAGGAATAGAGTTTTGTAACAAAAGATAAATTTAATTTTAATATAAATTGGAAGAATCCTAAAATCAAAATTTTGTGTTATATGTAAAAATGGATAATGAAAAGATGAAAGAAACCCCAAGAAGATAAGGCCGATCAACACCCCTTCCCCCAGTAAATCATGCCCTAGGTCAACTGCCTTAGTTCCAATCTATTGAAATAAGTAATTTACAAATTCGAATTAGGTAATTAATCTAAATAAAATCAGGTTTAAAATATAAATAAGAATGAATAAAACAAAATAAATTAAGTATTTAATTAAGTAATTTATTATTATAAGATATCTTAGCAATTAGATCAAGAAACAACTTTATATAATAATAAAAGTGAATGATTTTTTATTTTTTTTATGATTGTTGGTTCTGAGTGTTAAGATAATTATTTTTGCATTTACTTATGTCTATATATCTGTTAAGCTATTATGTATGTGAGAGTGGTTATCACAACCCAACAGTATTGTTGTCATGATAGGTCGTCATGTACCTTATAAAGGTCTACTATCAACCTCCTTGTTGATCGCGGGCCTTTCATACAACACATAAAATTCCTTCTACTATATATTACCACTAGACCCATAGATAAGTAATATAAAGCAATTTAATTAAAATTACTTCTATAGCATAATTTAACTAATTGTGTGAACTCATGAGACCCACACCAAAAGAATATTACAAACAAATGCTACTGCATTAGAGATTTTAATCTGTATTATGAACAAAAACATAAAAATAATTAAATATCTATAAATATATTATAAAATATCCTCTTCACTCTCTGATCACTCTAACCTGTCCCCACACAAAACTTACTATGGGCATGCCTCAGCTCGGATTAAGAAAGAGGTTTTCCTACAACAACAAAAATTTATTGGGGTGTAAGCTTAAACTTAGTGAAATAAATCCCCTCGTTAGTACCACATAGCAAAAATTTATTAGATGCACAATTATATAAATGCATGAACAATCAGTATACCAATCAACGCATGCAGTGACCTAAGAACTACATATGACTCAGAATTATGCTTCTTGTAGTCGAGGTTCGAAGATAATTAACTGACCCAAACCAAAATCTAGGTTCTAGACCTTAGGTTTAATTCCATTTGCACTATTATGCTTAAGTCTATATAAAAATATGTATGTATGTATGTATGTATATGTATATACTTCCTTTAACAAATCATATTTTTTAAAATCTCAAGTCTAGCGGTATGGTGGCCTCCACAATCCACAAACACACGCCCTAAGCAGAAGCCACAAGATTCAGCCCCTCGCCGACAATTGTCGTCTCCTAATGCTTAGTAAGTCCATCAGTTTAGAACAGAGACTCAATATATATAATAACATAACTAGTACCCAATCCTGCAAGAGGCTCGTCCTCCTATGAGTCCCTTCCCATCTTCTACGTAAAGTAGCAATCGGTGTTATCCGTATGTAATATGAGGAATGCATGATTCATTTTAATTTCTTAATCGTATAAGTGATTAACTCAATTTTCAAGGTGATTAACTCGATTTTCATTCCATACAATTTGCATGTATAAATTAGTATAAACAATTCCCATTATTATATATAATTAACAAGCCATCGCATTTATTCACAAATTCATACACATGCATTTCCCATATCCCACAAGCATTCAAATTTATATATATATATATATATATATATATATATTTAGGTGCATCTATTTTACAAGCAAAATCAAGTAAAGAGTCATCTAGAATTTACTCACTCCGCCATGCGGTCAGTCAAAATAGTTTAGAAGCAAGTCATCTTCGTATACGGGATCAAAAAGCCCATTTATAAGGGATTGAAATAAACTCAAGAAACTAAGTTAAATTCCCTTAAGTTATACTTTCGAGTAGTTTTCATAACTTTTCCCGGTATTTACTTAAAAATTCAATCACGTATAACTTTTTTGTTTTAAATCCAATTTTTATTATCTTATAGTCAATCTTCATCGTTTTCGAGTGTACTTTAACATAGTGAGGTTAGATTTTCGAAATGAGGCATCCAAATCTATCCATGGGCTAGAACAATAGCAATCCTCATGTTTTAAAGTGCTTTTGGGCCTTATTTGGTAAATAGGCTTTTTGATAACTTAAGAAATCTTTTGGACTTGGTCTTAAGATTTTATCCTAAGCTCAAAATGCTCCTTGAGATCAAATTTACAACTTTGATTTATACTCCTAAGGCTAACAACCACTTCATGGCTTTTTAATAGGCTTAAGTTATCAAATGGGCTTATTTTTTATTCAAACTTAGTGACTTTGTTAAGCTTATAGAGTCATAGGTGAATTTCTTATGGGCTTCAAAACAACCTTTCTTAATATTTTAAAGTATTAGTCAGAATTTTAATGAAGACCCAACTTAGAATTCTAGGTTTATTTATAGAGTTTTAGGTTCGGTTTTGAGTTTTAGGCTTTGTATACTTGCTATACTTGTTTTAGTTGATCTTTTCACTTTGTTCACTTACTTTTATCATATTTTTAAGTATCTTTTACCTATGTTCTAAATCTAGTCGTGATGATTCCAAGGGGTTCTCACTTGGTTTTTCAACTTGTTTCATCATTTCCTTAAATTTAGGTATTAGATAATACACTTAAACTACTTGTATTCAACTTTAACTTAACTTTTCTTCCATGGGATGATCCTTTAACTCATGCTTTACACAAAAAAATAGAAAATTTTACACATATTACAACTTCCATATCATAGCTCATGTCATACAAAATTGGTTTCTTCATAAAACTCCATGTGATGAATTTTTCCTTATCTTAAGTCTAGATTTGAGCATATTTAGCTTAATGGAAATAAAATCAACATCCAAATGACCTTTGAATCCTCACGTCCAACATGATCATCTTCCATTCAAGTTCTTGTTTCAAGATTTTCTTAACTTAAAATCTTTCATTCAAAGTATTAAACAAATATCTTTACAAAACACCAACTTTATATGCTCATGTTTCAACTTCATATAAAAGTTTCAAGAGTTTGTTTCTTAAGATGGTCTTTAGTATTATAACAACTTAAAATCATACTCATATCTTCAAGAAATCCAAGTCTCCTAACATGAACACTAACCCACTAATCATAAGAAACACTTACTCATCCTTAAAGCAAAATACGGTGGTTGTGCACAAAAGTTCCACTTAAGCTCTTAACTTTACTTCCTCCTTTTGCAACCTTTTGGAAACTCGAGTTATTTGATCCTTTGGAGTAGGATTTATAGAAGGTTCTAATAGTTCTAATAGTTCTAATGGTTCTAAGAGAGCTTAGATATTGGAAGAAAATGACACAAGAAAAAGAAAAGGGAAATGCAGTGAGTGAAGTATGGAAAATGGTGGCAAAGTTAATTTTGTAGGGTAAGATTGTTTCTCTTTTTATGTTTGTTTCAAATGAGAGAAAAAAGAAGTGAAAATAAAATTGAAAGTGAGAGGAATAAGGGAAAGAGTGGCCGGTTGGGAATGAGAGAAAATGATTGTTTAAGATGTCTTGAAAGTGTTGTCTTGTAACTTACACAAAAGTTAACAATTGCAACTATTGATAATGTAAGCATTAAGGAGTGAATGGTGGTATGTAAGAGAAAGTGATTGATAGTTGAAAGGCAAGAGCATGGCCCCCCTTTTCTCCTTATTCAAATCTACCATTTAGTGTCCTTTGGGATCATGGAATTGTCTTGTCTCATTTAATGAAGTTAAGCATGTAAAATCTTGTAAAAAATTATCCATATGTAGTATAAGTGAAGGGGTGATAAGGAAAATATCTTATCACTAAATTTTAATAAGTTATCAATTGATAAATGATTCCAACTCCCAATTGATAAATCATCTAAGGTGATTGGTTAGTCTACTTATTTATGTATAAGGCTTAGACATGAAGATAAGGGTATGGTATTATAGGAAATTGTTTTAGGGTTTTTATCTTATATTGTTTTGTAATTTATGATTTGATTTTTATGAAATTATGAAATTTTCTAAAGTCGAATAAAATTATTCAAATTAAATTATCAATTAGTTACTTAGAGTCAAAATTTCTTTAATTGTTTTTGGGTTTAGGTCTTAAGTGACTTTAAAGCTCGCAGTTCTTCAAGCTCGGATTTTATCGATAATTGGTTTTTTTTTTAATTGGAAAAATTTAATTCGTTTCTAAATGTAAGCTTAAATTCTTAATTTAGTTGATTATTGGGAACGTTTAGAAAGTACTGTTAATTAAATCATAGACCCACTAAAAGTAGGGTTTATAGTGATAATATAGAACAAACTGAATTAGAGTGCTTGGAGTTAATAATTAGTGTGAACTTAGAATCAAATAGACCCACACTTTCAATACCCTACCCAAAGACCTACCCTATGCATTCAAGACCGACTTTAGGAACTTGATATACACTTTAGAACCGACTTTGAGGAGTTCTATGAACCACACTTTCAAAAAAACTCTAGGGAGCACTTGGTTCGCACATTGAAAACCAACTCCATGGAGCATTACGCATTGACAAATATTAAATGGAGTATAAAGTCTACACTTCCAAAACATAACTCTAGGAGGCCAATTAAGTCCATAAGTTCAAATCGATTCCTGGGTATATCATTCCATATGATCACTTGGTAGTCCATAACAAGGTTACAACTAAATAAATTAAATTAACCTTTATGTGTGCTTGCTAAATGTGATTGTTGTACTTGGTTATTTTAAATAGCTTGCCGTTTGGCATATGCTCCTCGCCATTAGTTTCTAATATGAAAGACAAAAGATTTTGCAAAATTGGCAAGGAATAGCTTAATTAAGTATTGATCAAAGAAATATTATATAACCAACAAAACAAACGTCTAAAATCAAATGGAATTGGATAAGAAATTTGCCAACTTAAGAATGAAAATTTTTTAGGGGGAGTATGTCATAATGGTCATATATTTGGGTAGATTAGGGATAAGATCAAATGGAACATCTCCCAGATGTCTAGCTATAGTAGAGGACAGGAAAAAGATGCAGTGGAGAACTACCTACAATCAATTAGGTATGGAAGAAGCTTAAACCAAAGGGGGTTTAGATGTTGAGACCACACAGCAAAATATGGCAAGACATAATTGTCACGCTGCTCAAAATCACAGCTAAGCTAGGCTCATCGAACTACGGGTAGTGATTTTATCCTTTGCGTTATGGCATGTTTGCAAAGATAGAAATTAGAAATTTTTTTAAGTGTGAGCGCAATACCAGGAAGAAATGCATATTATTTTCTATTTGTCAAATCCACATATCTTGAAAACCACCCAAACCTGGTTGGATTAGATTGAATACAGATGGGTCAATGATGGTCTCTCTAAATAGAGCTGCAATTGGTGGTGTACGGAGATGAACAAATATTTGGGCAGTGGGAGTCGTGAAGAAACTAACGAAAGCAGATAGTTTAATGACTGAACTAGGGATTATCGCCATGCCAGCAGTTGAACACAGAGTGAAGAGAAGTCCATACGAATTCTAAAATGCAGCCAATAATGTCGTATTATCAGAGAAATGCTTTCAGAATAAATATCATTCTTTTGTTCATTTGTTTAGGGTAAAAGATATTGCGAATCGAAGACTAAACCCTAGAAGCAACAACAAGGGAAGCTGATGTGGTATCCGAAATTTTGGTCCCAGACGAGAAGATGGATGTTTTTCGTATTTTGCACCGAAAGAATGTTTAAACTAATTACTACTATTGGCCCAAAAGAAAAGAAAAATAAAAAGAAAAAAGGAAAAGTAAAAAACTTATCACTACCGGACAAACAAGTGTTACTGTAATGTACATTGTAAAATCTCTTATTCCTTACTAACAAGACGACATATTACTCTTGCATCATCAGATGTATCACTGCCAGCATAACTGCTTTTGTTTGTTTTTCTTAAAGTAATATAATACCATGATCAAAATAAATATTCTATATATATATATATATATATATATAAACATGCCTAATATAGAATGCATGTTATTTCTACTTATTTTTCCTATTAGGTGATATGATAAATTAGAACTTTCATTCATCTTACAGCTACCGACTAACAACTTGCTCGACTTATACTCTAATATATATTCTAATTAAATGATATAAAAAAAGAACATGATTCTGTTATGGTGCATAATCCAAGAAAATCATAATTAAAAGACTACTTTATTTTATTTTATTTTTTAATTAAAGAGGAAAGTGCAAACACCATTTGACCCTGAATAATAATTAGGGTTAGTGATCCCATAAAATTCTACAGTAACCATAAAAATGCCCAAACAACACATGCAAGGGTGCTCGGAAACAGTCTACATTCACCTGTCACATGCATATTCATTGATCATCGAGAAATGATAAAGAAACAACATAAATTAATGGCCATGAATGCCGACCCCATCACCATGCACATGGCCTTGTTCCCCTTTCCCCACTCGCTACAAACCACTGAATATCTCTCACCTTTTAGCTACAAATCATGATACGGTAAATTAAATGATCATTCCATGAAATAAATCAAAATAAATACTATATGAAGTTTCTTATGAGGGAAAAAAATAAATAAATTAACATAGATCAAACTGAAGGGAATATAATTATAAAAGAACACTCCTGCACGAGTTTGACAACGATGACACACAAAAGAGAAAAAGGGGCAAAGTACTACATATTTAAGCAAGCCATTATTAGTACTAAACCAGGCAGACAATATTAGGGAAAGTTTATTACTTGTTGTCCTTTACAAATGTCCAAATCTTTTGTTATCTACACAAAATCTTATAACGTACAGACACGATTCAAAGGACAAACAGCAAGTGCCCTTGTCATTTGTTGCGGCGGATACAAGACTAAAAAGGAGCTACCACACTCCCTATAATTTCCTGAGCAAACTCAGCATCTGCTCTTGCATTTCTCCATAGCCCTTGGTGCTGAAAAAGAAAAATTTCAAATCCCATTAAATTTAGAATAAAGAAAAAAAAATGGAGTTTTGTTAAGTAGAAAAAGTGGTGTAAATTTGATGGATTACAAGTTTAGGTGAATTTCACTAAGATATGTAATAATCTAATAGTATGGATAATAGTCTCCTTATAAGATGAACCAAATTTGATTTTTCTTGCCCTCCAACAGTTGTAATATTTAATATGTATAGTTAAAAGAAAAAAGAAAGGTGAATTTTGATATATACAGAAAATAATAACGGCATACCAAGCCCAATTGCTTCGGACCCTTTCATTATGCGCAAGCGCTTGCATGAATCCACGAACATCCTACACAGAATCGGAAAAATAAAAGTTAAAATCAATAACCTAGAGGATTTTGTTTTTGGTATTACCTTTGTATTTTTAATGTTATGGAATGCATGAAAAATTGTTGTAATGTAAATCTAGGATGACTTACTCCCATGGAACATCTCCCACCAACATCCAGTCTCCATCCTTGTCCTCATAACTTGGGACATAATCAGAACTATTCAAGAGATCCATCAGCCTGCTCTCGTTCATGAAGTCTATCATCCCTTGAGCACCATAATTCTCTTCAAAATTTAAAGTTGTAAAAAATAACAATAAATTATTAACTCCTCTATTGTCAAGAAAGGAAAAAAGAAAAGAAAAAAATATATAACGCCTAATACAATAAAATCTTTCATGATATACGCTAATATTTATGACCTAACATGTAAAATAATTTTGTGATCAATGAATGTAATTACAAAGAATTTCTTGGATTTATTTGACCTAGTTTCAGAGTTTGCTGTAAAAAGACCAAAAATTTTAATCATTGAACATTCCAAGATCAAGGAATAAATACCGTATATAAGATGTTTTCTTACATTAAATAAATTATATATATATCAGAATTTTCCATTATATAATGTAACACTGTCTGTTAAGCATTTGCTTCATCGCGCTACATGGCCAAGGAAAAAAAAAAAAGAAAGAAAAAAAAAAGCACGGAAGAAAAAATAATTATTTAATTGTTAAATGTAGGAACATAGGTGAACGAGGATTATTTAAGGTTATGTCAATGGACAATTTATTTCGTCTATATAAAAATAAAAATCTTAAATATTCAAAATTCCAACGCGACCCTTTGGCTTTTAACTTCTTCTTCAGCCCTTGGATATTTGATTTTATGGGAAATATAGTATGCAATTATCAAGCATATGTGAAGCACACACCCATAGTAAAAGAACTGAACATCTTGCTCAAGGCATCAGAAAGCTCCTTATAGCTCTTGTACATCTTCAGGTCCACCTTGCGAAGGTAAGGTGCACCATCCATGGACACCTTCACAAATGCCACCGCCGCCACGGTGCTGCTTCCTTTCTCCATCTCCTCGCTGCTGCCATTCTTGGTGGCCATCATGTTCTTTCTGTAGGATCTCACTGGTGGCCAACCCACAACCTGAGCCCTATATTATCATATGCAAGCAAGAAATTAATAGGAAAATCATATGCTTTTGTCTAAAAAATAATATAACGACCCTATGATTATAACTCCAAGTAAAATAAAACCTTCTTTATGCATAAACCCTTTGCTCTTTTCTTTTTCTTTTTCTTTTTTTTTTTTCTTTTTCCTTTTTGTGTGTGTGTGTGTGTGCGTGTGTGTGTTTGTGGTTGCAGAAAGAAGCACGAGACTTACTTGGCTGGTGGTTTTGCAGGATCTTTAGTTGAAGCAGAAAAGAGGCTTTTTGTTTCCTGACAAACAGTATTATTCTTGTGTTCCTCGTTCAGATCCACAACAGGCTTACCCTTAGCCTGCAAGATGAGTTTGAGATCAATAGTCTCAGAAAACCCTCTCTTCTTCACACCTTCCACCACTTCATGACCTAATTTCTCTCCACCACCACCCGGCAAGCCGAGGCAGAGCTCGGTATCCTTGAAATTCAGATCCCTGTCGCCGAGCATACTCACTGCCTTCTGGCCGTTAACAGCTTCCATGTTCATGATTGCTCCAGACCTTGTGTGTATACTGGATTTAACACCCTTGTGTAGTCTTGTATTGGGGTCTTTAATTTGTTTGCTTCTAATTCTTGTTTTTATGTCCTCTTCTATAATGTTGATAGTTAGGGTGTCTGGGACCCCAGTATCATATATGGAGTTTTGTACACTCAAGGATATATGCATGGTAATTACATATCTGTATATGGGCGTATTAGATAATGACACGTGGGCAAGATGTAGTGTGTTGATTTTGATTAAAATTATCAAAATCAAATTTGGCATGTAATGATAGACACAAGTTGATTACATTGAATTATTACAAAAGTGTGAGTGGAGAAAGATGGAAGCTGTATGTGACTTCACCTTGTCCCCTCTATATTTCCTGTGAGTTGCCTAAGGCACATGCTATTGAGGCATCTAACGGAGGGAGTCGAGGTAAAAGTTGCGAAACTGCTTAAGTAAATTCAGATTTATATCGAGGAGTAATAGTGTCGTGACATGTTTTAAATTACACCATAAATTATTGGTTTAATGTGAATAGACTCTTACACTCTTATAGGATGATTTTAGTTTCTAAAATCTTATAAAGATGAACATTACGATTTGATAGTAAATAAAATAAAATCTCAAATATTTCTTATACAGTCCGTTGAAATTTATGAAAGGAAAAAACCATAAACCTGTCGATACGATAGCATATCACATATAAATCAAATGGGGAGGGCAAATATCAATCCCAGGATTTCATTTTCCATCATTAAATGGAAACCCATGCTTTTTCTAACATTTAATAAGGGTATATATAGCTAATATTTTTAGGCTATTTATAAATTTAGATTTAAATTAATGACCGACAAAGATGTTTCATTACTTAATCACTATCATTCAGAATTCCATCATATCAATTACCCATGGCTATGAATTCAATTTGATCAAATCCATCATCTGTTACATACTATATTTCCTTTAATTTTTACAAATTAAGCATGATTACAAGCATGAAAACCTAATTTCTTGTGTAGATTAAATATCGTAGCAATAGTAATGGTTCGGTTCTTAGTCTCAAATCCCGAGGATTTTTAAGATTGGATGTTCGACTAAAATGGAACTAGTATATCTTATTCACACTCCTAAGATATAATAGCAGGAAGTGATAACCAAAGGAGCGAAGAAGTGGAGGAAATATAAAATAATTCGAATTGAGGATAAATTTTAATAATATAAAAACCACCGTGGTACATTATTTTCACGAGTGACTGTTCAACATGATTGTTGGAAGTACAAGGAAAATAACAGGAGTAATAAAACGGCACCTTTTGGAGACTATGTTAAAAAAAAAATAAAAATAAAAAAAAAGAACATTGACAACAATTTTAGATTGGTTATGTTAACGTGTTAGGTGTCCTCTTACCTCTTGCGCGCTCCCATTACATATTTTCGAAACCTTATCCGTGTTACCAGAATGACAGATCTAAATCCTTTCCAATTTGATTTAGAATTCTGGAAATTGGGATACAACTTGAAGTTCTAAATGGTCGAATAACTTTTCCTCTCTTCCTTAGGGATGTTTGATTGCTTTTGTTGGTTCATGTGGCATTCATGTGCAAGTCCTATGATTCACTAATTATATGCACACCATCTTACTCAACTCACTCCACCTCTTTGTACTTTTCACTACAAATAATTTCTTTTCACTTTTAATTGTCTTGTGATGTTGGATAGCAAAAGTGAAAAATTATTGAAGAATAAAAGATTATGGAAATCATAAAAGTTAATAAGAAAAATTAATTTAAGCAATTTTTTTTTTTTCATAAAAGAATAACAAAACTTGGAAATTGTTTAGTAACCTTACACCACTAAATTCAAATGATGGCATCACACTACCGGTAAATTATATAGCCTTACACCATATAATAAGATTTTGATGACCTCACACCAATAAGAAAAACGATAGCCTCACACTATCAGTAAAAAGAAAAAGCATTACACCAATTAAAAAATAATAATTTTGTTTAATATCTAATTACTCCTCCTTAATTGATTACATGCTTTGCCTATTCATAGGCATAATATAACCTAATATTTTAACAAGCTAAATATTTAATAAATCAACAAAATAAAAGATTTTATATCTTGAATAAGAGATACTTACCTAACTAAATCCTAAAATAAACAATATTAATAATATCATATTTACTCTTTCTTGATTCGCATCATTTCTCCTCTCTTAAAAAGATTCGTCTTAAAATCTCTAAGATTTCGTTTGAATCCTCCTAGATTAAACAATAATCTATGAAAACCAATCTTCAATTCATGATTAAACAATTCTCTATACTTCTCATCATCTTTTGTTAGCACAAAAATTTTCAACTTCAATAAATAATTGCAAATATAATGATTGCTTACTCTTATGTTGCCGTTCCAATCTTTGACAATTGCAACCATCATGTCTTTCCTCTAAATATTTTAGATTTCTACAATAAACTTCTCCAACAAACTCACATAATTCATTATTTATATTAATTTTCTTATCAATTTCCATAGACTTTTCTTGAATTTAAGTAGGATCTGACTCGAGAGGGCTTAAAGAGTTAGACATAAATAAAGGTTCAATAATCTCACTAGTTTTCTCAAGAATATGAACAAAAGTTTCACAAACTTCTGTATCTAGTTTATCAACAAGATCCTCTTCAAGAATGGAATCAAATGACTCATAAACTTCTTCCTTTAATTCCTTAGGTTTGCTATCTTAGATGTTTTTACGATATGATTCGATTTCAAAAGAATTGTCTATGATGCTATTTTCTTGGATAATATGTTAGGCTTGGGTTGTTACATGTCTCTTTTACTTAATAAGCAATTTAGGAATTCCTAATTCATCAAAACGATAATCAATGTATGCAAGGTGATGAGTAAAATTTTTTATCATACCAAATAAATTATCCAACTTAAAATTTAATTGCTTAAACATCAGTTTTCTTAGTTAAATCTCTTCTAAAATTTGTACCACTATAGCTTTCTCCAGTTTCAAATACTTTATTTTTATTGACCAAAGAACAAAAAAAAAAAAAGAAAATATTTTTTTATTTAGTCTAAAAACAAATACTAAATCTAGGCTCTAAGAAGAAACCTAAGTTCTGATACCAAATTTGATGTAGGATAGCAAAAGCGAAAAATTATTGAAGAATGAAAGATTATGGAAAGTATGGAAATTAATAAGAAATTTTAATTTAAGCAATTTTTTTTTCATGAAAGAATAACAAAACTTGGAAATTGTCTAGCAACCTAGATTTAGATAATGGCTTCACACCACCGATGAATTATATGGCCTCACCTCACACTATTGATAAGAAAAATGATGACCTCATATTATTAGTGAGAAGAAAAGGTATCACACCAATTCAAAAAAAAAAAAATAATTTTATTTAATATCTAATTACTCTCTCTTAGTTGATTACAAGTTTTACCTATTTATAGGAATAATATAACATAATATTTTAAGAAACTAAATATTTAATAAATTTAGAAAATAAAATATTTCATATCTTGAATAAAAGCTACTACCTAACCAAATCCTAAAATAAAATATATTGATAATATCATATCTACTCTTTCTTAATCCGCATTATTTTGCTTTAGATCTTGAGTATGTAACAACAATTTAAGGAGAAAAGCATTAAGAAAGATTTCCCTTTTAACAATTGGGCTTATTTGATTTTTCTCAATTTAGAGGAGGAAGAAGAAAAAGAAACAAACTTTTCAATTTGTCAAGGTCATTACAATACTGTCCTCATAGTATTGACATGGAGTATATGGTAACATCTTTCAAATTCTAAATAAAGTTAATATGACGTGTCAAGTTTGAATTGGGTTGCAATGATGACAAGGATGATGCAAAAGATATAACATGAGCACTAACACTGACAACAAAACTTCAAATTGAGAGTTGCATTTGATAACTTCAAAATCTATATATATAAATTATTTGAGTAAATTGCAATTGTACTTGGGCATTATCCCTTGAACTTTCCCCATCCCTTCTCTCATTTATGTAGTCAAGACCTCTCTCTCATCTAGCACTCTCGCTAAAAACTCTCCTAAGTTCAAAGGAAAATAATAAACACTAAGCAAGTTATCTCCCCTCTTAATAAAGTTATGTGCCATCAAAGCTATCATTCTTCCTCGTTATATTATTGATATTCTTATAAAACACTAACACAACTACTAATCATCACTTGATTTATTTAAATAGAACTAAAATGGGTTGGCTCTAATTTTCTCTTATTTTAGCATGATTTTATAGTTTTCCAAAGAGTTCTATAACTTTTTAATAAGTCTAAAAGTTGTCTTATGTGATTTTTCACACCCTGCAATGCTTAAGTCATAAAAGTTCTGTTACGTGTATTATTTTAAAATAGAAACTAACCTTATAGATATTATCATAAATATAGTCCACACAAGGCGTACACGACTTAACCACTTTGCAGCATCTAACTCAGTATCTATTTGATATAAACATGTGATGTAATTATTCCAAGTAACTATTAAGAACAGATCTACAGTTAAATCTTTCAAAAATAATCAATTTTTATGTGAATTATGGGGTACAAAACATTGAAACCAACAAGTAATTCCAAAATTATATTTGTATATAAAGTTAACTCATTTAAAACAGGATTTGGTAAAAGTTTATAGATTTATGAAACTTAATATACACATCAACAGTGGAAAGCTAGAGGGCCACCTAAGTAGACTCTAGTAGTTTTCCTACAAGTTAACAAAATTGACAAGTAAAATAAGAGTTTAACCAATTCTTCTTAATATACACTTCCCGACTTTGTTCTCTAATCTATTAGAATTGGGTGATGTGCTTATAAATCTACTTTGAACCTCCAAAACAAATTATAAGGAAATGAACAATAACTTATTTAATAAATAGGACAAAGATAAAAATATGCATTCAACATAAAATAACAAGGGCTTTCAAGCAAGTTAGTTAAATACAATACGTGTACAAGCAAATGTCATCTTATGATGTTATTTGGTCCGTCATAAGACTACTGAAATTGCACCCACTCTAATCTAAGTTGAGGAGTTCGATGTCTCACATACAAATCAAAACTAATATAAGGCTAGTATAATGGACAACACCCTCTGCCCAGCTACCTTTGAAGCATAGTCCCCAATCTTACTACGGCCACCTCTTCTATCACTTAGTTCAACTAAAGATGGGAAAATGATTATTTCAACTATCCTCATCGAAGAGTTCGTGTTTAGTTCGTGATCAATCAATTTTAGACAATCCAATCTAAATAGTAATCACAAAACAAATAATATATAAAGCTCAACTCTCACAGCAACAAAACAATATTCAAGCATAGGCACTACATACACACAATCAACTAATTTACAACCACAAACAATACATACTAAAGTCTCCAAGTATTTTGAAATAATGCTTCAAAATGCAGTGAAGCATTGCTCACACTTACCTTAATACTAGATGCTCATCAATCTTGCGTATTGGTTTAGTCCACTTAAATTCGTTGCTAAATATCTATTTTAAGAACTTAAGTTTTGACTATATATAATGTGGATGATTTTTTTTTTAACATTTTAAGTATAACTATGACTTAACTCAAGAAAGTCTAGTAGGCTATGTGATGTGAACCAAGGCTAAGAACAAACAAAGTTAGTCCTAGGGATGGATCTAAGCTTATCGAAAGCTTGAAATTAGTGATGGGAAGTATACGATAAAATAGTAAAAGAAAGAAAATAAACAATCCCATGAACAACTCTAAAGGATATACCATTGGAACTTCCAATGACTCATAATACAACTCGATATGATGTACGAGTTAGTCCAATAAGATTACTCGCTACTTAGCTTTGCTTAAAGGTTAAGATAAAAGTGTAAAGTAAACAAGCTAACAAAAGCAATGTTTACAAAGGGAAATGTTCAGTATATTGATGAAGATAATCTATGCGACTACATGTATAGTAGGTATTTATACCCAAGAATTAAGGTAACTTGTTTAAAATGGAAAAGACAGAAGGGGTATTGTCTTAAAGAAGCAAAGTACTAGGAATAAAAAGGGTAAAAACAAACATTCAACGAAAACTTATGATTAGGGGAGCAAATTTCTACAAGTAATCCAGGACATGTAACAGCAATGTAATGGTGGTGCCATTGGAAGATGCAGATAAAAAAGTACGAATGTTACACCCGGCTTAGCACAGGATGTACCATCACACAGGAATACCTGTTGAATACTTAACTTAACCTGCTCATTCATTAAAAGGCAACATTGTTTACATGATAGGAGGTTTCTACATTGAAGTTCAGCTACATATTCTTGGACAACTGATGTGTATAACATAATATTTACATCAAAATACAAACTAACTTTTACTTTCCCATCTTCACAGTAATAAGATCTTTGACCTAATAAAGGTTCCATACAACAATCACTGACTCTGACTCACGCTCTCAATATACATATCTCCCCTGAGTGTTGGGCCTTTCATGATATAGTTAACCTGAGAATAAAATATTTTATCCCCTCGACTACTGAAGTTGAGTGAGAGTGGATGACAAACAACATAATATAGACAATACTAGATATCACAACTGAAACATTTCAATCATAACTCGTAAGTTCAACTTCACATATGCATTCGCCCAACTGGGCACTTACTACCAACAATGCAACATGCTATGCCAATGCACATAGCATATATTGGTACCGATATCCTATGACCTCCAAACTTCCTTTGGTTAGTCAACATAATCGAGCATCTAGATACAACGTCTAAGAACCTAAGGCAACAAGGAGTTACCTGGGAGTAGGATACCCACCAAATTGGACTACACACTGTAATCTACCATTTTCAAAAAGGATAATAAAGAGCTGCTTAAGAGTAAGACTCCTAACTTTACAAAATTAAACTACACACTGTAGTTCACCAAACCAAAGTGACAATATTACCAAATTAGACCGCGTACTGTAGTTTACCAAATCAAAGTAGCAACGTTGCCAAATTAGACCACACACTGTAGTCTACCAAATTTAACTATCAAAATAGTCACAATGTTTGGGCAATAGAGTTTATATGCTTCCAAAAACTGAGTTCTTAAAGCCATGCTTTTTCCATGATCATTTGGAAGCCTCATTTTCAAATTTCTAACCCGTAGGTCCCTTTTTGTGCCATGCCATACCATGATATGATATACAATAGCAACTTGAGAATATCAATCAACACAATTAATCTTCAAGTTTTATTCAACCTAGTTGTTTGATTCCAATTTTCAAACTCTCCATAGTAAAACTCTAGTATCTCACCTAGGGTTCACTTAGGTGGACACCTAAAAGATTAAATTAGCAATCACTCAACTTCCCTAGTTAGCACAATTATTTGTAATCACAAATCATCACCTAACATGGCAACATAATAGTTTAACAAAAATACAGTTACTACCATTCAAAATCAACACATCAACATCTACTATATTAGCATATCAATTCACCCAAGATATACCCATATTCAATCAAGATAACATCAAACAGCATATAATGTTATGAGTAGCGATATATCTACTCTAAACATGGATTAGATCTACTTACCTAGGCTTAGCAACAATGCAATATCCTATACTTCACGATGTGATCCTTCCTTACTTATTACTCCTATGAAAATATAACGCAGTCTTCAAATCAACTATAGGTCGAACCTAAACTGTTATAAGCTTTCATTTTTGCGTTTTTTAAACTTCGTTTGTCTATATCTTACTTATTTATTATCCAATTTCAATAAACTTTATATCGTCATGATCATTATTTTGAGTACTATTAATATATATTAAGAAACAAGATTGATCAATATTTTCAAAAACACAAAAATACCCTTTTTCTCATTACAACTTGACCATACGTTATCCTAAGTCCGAAATTGACTCAAACCCTAAAAATTATACTTTCCAAATTTGTCCAACAACACTTATTATACCTCAAAGTGTTCATTTGACATAGATTTAATAGACTAATTACTATATTACATATTAAGCCAATATATAAGTTTATACTAGGAAAATACATAATAAATAGTATACGAGCCCCATTAATTTCACGAATAATCCTATAAACTCATAAACATATGTAGTTTAGTTATTAATCATCAATTATACTAAATTGACTATTATTCATTTTTACAAAAATAGTGATTTTAGCTCGAAATTACAGAAAATTAAGGAAAATTAATAAATATTTGAGTGAGATAAAAATTAAATATTCCAAATACCATTATAAACATCCAAAAGTCTAAACACATAGGGCTCATTCATTGATTTCATTAAAAACTAATTATTTCAATAATTCGGTAAATTTGGTAGTTTTATTCAAAATAATTATAGAAAATAGTAAACATGCTTAATTTCAAAAATTATTGTTACCAAAATTAAATATATATATTAGGAGTATTATATACAAAAATTGAGCTTGAAACAACATCATCTAATATTTATAAAAATTAGATTAATTTTTGCCCAAACAAGGCATTTTCTTAAGGAACCCATATCTACACCAATTATTTAATTAAAATAAAATTACTACATTAATCTACACCTAAAATAATCTTAGAAAACAAAATTTTGTAATTAATGGATAATATTTGATATTTTTAGTAAATTTAACAAATTACGGGCAGAAAATTGATTCATCTAAATCGGTCGTCTCTGACCACCACTTGGCCACTGCACCATGTTGGAAGAGCTTTTCTAACCACCCTCTATTGGACCACCAAAGCCCACTATGTCAGGTTGTAGATAACCTATTGAACCGCCTTAGCCTAACGCCAACCTTATTTCTTATTCTATTTTTATTTTATTTTTTTCTAACTTTTCTAAATTTTTTAGTTTATTTTCAAAGTTCCAAAATATTGAATTTGAGAGTTTAGGTCCTATTTATATTTTTTGAACTTTTCATAATCAAATAAAATTTGGACATGTGTATGACACATGTCAATTTTCTATTTTCTTAAAGGACATGTGTCATTTCCTCATCAAGCAAGTGTTAACTCACCATTTCCAATTGATACCAGCTTAACACATTATTTAATGACTCATCCATGCAATTTTTTTATTAATTTTTCATTATTTTACCTAATTTTGATAATTTATTGTTATTATATGTATATTTAATACATATAATGTATTTCACATGTAATACATGTATATTATGTATAATTCAACTTCATTTATTATTTTTAAAAGTCAATTAACTTATCTCTAATATCTCGCTATATCTAAAACCTCGAATTTCTTATTTTCGATTATTATCGCCTTTTAGCGATAAATTAACGTTTTTCTCAAATTAATATTTTTATATAGCTTATTTTAAGAAATTGACTTTACTTAAATTACTTCGTCTAACTTTTCTAAATTTACTGTAAAGTTTGAAATAAAACAAATATTATTGCCTAATGCCCTAAATTTAGAGGCTCGAATCATAGAGTTATTTAACTAGCTCGAAATCATAGGGTATTATGACGATTAGGATTGGTTATTGAATAGGTGTGTTAAGTAGATGTGGACTCTTCTGAGAAAGAGTAGTTAAGGGCTCATGTGAGATCTCTCGGCCTTTCGGTAACAATGTTGCTAAGATGTTAGTTAACTCGGCCATAACTAGGTAAGGATGTGTGAAAGGTCATTCTACAAACAAAGTATTCTTTTAATCGACACATAATTTCTGAGAAATATGCAATTACTCAACTCAACATAAGGAATTGGTCAGCAACATAGATCAACTTAGCCTCGGCAAGAGTCAATTAGAGTAGAAGGATTCACCTTATCAGTCTTTCTAGACCTTATGCTCAATTGCAGGCTAAAGGTCCAGCAACTTGATTCCTATCATTCTCTCCTAATTGATTTAGATTTAGGATCAAATCCGGCCGATCTTCATTCGATTCACCTTTAGGGTGATAAGGACTAAGGTCGACAATGTTGAAAGTATCCGAGACCCCATAATCTTCAGGTAGTTCCAACCTATAGGCGTTGTCATTGATCTTTTGAAGGATTTTAAAGGGGCCTTTGACTCGAATGGACAGCTTAATCTTTCTCCTATTTGGGAACTTCTCCTTGCTCAAGTATAACCACATAAGGTCTCCAAGCTAAAATTGTACTGACTTCCTTCCGTGTTGATTTGCTAAGTAACCTTATTGTAGATGTACTGTAAGGACTATACTCGAGCTCTCACGTTAAGGTCTTCTTACTTAGATAAAGGTATAGGGGTGTGATCAAGGGATAACTTGGGATTAAAGCCATAAATAACCTCGAAGGGGGTTTGCTTGGTGGTGTCATGTACTATATGATTGTAAGCAAATTCTACCATAAGTAAACAAATGTCCTAATTAGCCAATTTCTTACCCATTATAGCTCAAAGTAATGGTCCTAAAGTACAATTGATTACCTTTGTTTAGCCATCAATTTAGGAGTGACAGGAAGTGTTATATGGTAGTTTAGTCCCCATCCGACACCATATAGTTCTCTAGAAATGGCTTAGGAACTTTGGATCTCTATCTAAGACTACAATTTTCGATACACCATATAACTGAGTGATCTCCTGCAAAAAGAGAAAAGTAATAGCCAAAGCATTGTTAGTCTTAAAACAAGGCACAAACCATGCCATCTTACTGAATCTATCCACAACAACCATTGTGGAATCTTTGCTTCGAGCAGTTCTTGGTAATTTGAAAATAAAGTCTATACTCAATTCAATCTAAGTCTTGTCAAGATAGGCAAAGGCATTGCTTTCCCTTATTTAGCTTGGCACTTAGCCCTCTTACGTATGATACAGCCTTCAACAATCTAGTGTACGTCTCGCCTTATCCTTGGCCAAAAGAATTGTTCATTCAATAGCTCATATGTCCTTCTTTCCCCAAAATGTTCAAACAGCCCTCCATTATGGGCTTCCTTAGCAACTCTATTATTAAGTAGGCTGGCACACATAACTTTTCACTTCGAAACAAGTAACCACCTTCCACATGATATTCTTCTATTGCTCTTCCATTTATACATTGCCTAAGGATGAGCCCGAAATAAGGGCCTTAAGAATACTATCCTTTGATACTTACAAACCTAAGCAACCATATCTGTAGTTCGATTAAGAGTGCATGTCTTCTTAAAAGAGCATATGCAATTACATTGCTCTTCCTTTTCTTATACTTCACCACAAAATTAAATCCCTCAAGGATTCATTCCACCTTGCTTACTGCTTCAACAGTTTAGTTTGACTTTAGAGGTACCTCAAGGACTCATGATCAGTATAGATGACAAACTCTCTCGGCAATAGATAATGCTATTACATTTGGAGCACTCATATAAGAACCAATAGTTGTTTGTCATATACGGAGTAGTTTAGTTGAGGTCCTCTAAGTTTCTCGCTATGGTAGGCAATTAGTCGGTCTTTTTGCATTAAGACAATGCTTATACTAATTCCTATTAAGTTACATTCCAACTCAAATATCTTCTCAAAGTTAAGTAAGGCTAGTACAGATGCAAAAGTCAATCTTTCCTTTGCTTTAACAAAACTTCTTTCCTCTTTTTTCTCCCTACTTAAATTCAATGTTCTTCTTCATCAACTCAATTAGGGGTATGACTACGGTATTGAAGTTCTTGATAAACCTCCTATAAAAGGATGCTAGTCCATGAAAACTTCTCACCTTAGCACAAGTGGTTAGAGTCGACCACTCAATAATTGCTCGAATCTTCTCATCATCCACTCACAAGCCCCTCTACTAACTACGTAACCTAGAAATACCACTTCCTCTTAGCAAAAGTAACTCTTCTTTAGATTGTTGAATAATCTCTCGGCTTGGAGCAAATCTAATACGGTATGGAGATGCTAACAGTAACTCAGCATGTCAGTACTTTATACTAGGATGTCATCAAAGTACACCATGACATACTTCCCAATCAAATCTCTCAATACATGATTCATCAATCGCATGAAAGTACTTGTGGTATTTGATAAGCCAAAGGCATTACCATCCACTCCTAAAGTCCATGCCGTATTCTAAATGTTGTTTTCCATTCGTTTCCTGGTCCCATTTGAATCTGATGGTATTCAAACTACAAATCAATCTTGTTGAAAACCTTAGCCCCACTCAATTCATCTAGTATATTTTCTAACTTAAGGATCGGGTACCAATACTTGATCATGATCTTATTCATGGCTTGACTATCAACACACATTTACTAGGTACTATCCTTTTTCAACACTAGGAGAGTTAAAACAACATAAGGGTTAAGGGTCTCCCTTACATACCCTTTTTCTAGTAGTTCATTAACTCGTCATTAGAGCTCAATAGCTTATTTGAGATTCATCTGATGAGCTAGTTTATTCGATAAGACAGCAATGGGTACTAAGTCAATGCAGTGCTCGATGCCTAACCCTCTAGCAACTACTTTGGAAATAGATCAGCATATTTATCCAACAGTCCTCTCACCTCATCGAGTAGTTCAATCCACTCTTTCAACTCTAGTAACCTCCTAACCAACATAAAAGTTGGCATATCAACCCTTATCGCCTCTCGAAGGTCGACTCTACTCACTATTAAGGCATTCTTAGATCCTTGAGCAAGCTTAGTCTATAATTTGCTAACTTGACTCAGCATCATTGGTTTCAAAGTAGCCTCCTTACCATCTTTCTCGAAAACATAGGTGTTTCGAAAACCATCATGTATAACCCTTCGATTAAAGAGCTACAGTTGACTTAACAACACATGTGATGCATACATGGGCAATACATCACAAAGGATCTCGTTGAAATAATTCCCAATATAAATGAGAAACAGTACTTACTGAGTGACATGTAAGACTCCTTTTTCATTCAACTAACGTAGCTTATACGGCTTCAAGTGTATAATAATCAACAACTTCAACTTCTTGATTAGATGAACAAATGCCACATTAGTACAATTACCGCTATCTACAATTAGTACGTATAACTAATCATTCACTTTGCACGTAATGTGGACTAAATTCTCTCTCTGCTCCCCCTCGTGTGAGGATTCCAGACTCATTTTACGTTAGACAACTAGGATCAATTAATCCATGTCCTCAGCAAACACGTCATCCTCAATCAGGTCAGCATACATCAGCATCTTCTTTCTCCTCAGGTTCCTCATTCATGCTATCTACTTCGACCTCTGGGGCATCTCCCTTAATAATCATAGTCCTTTAATTCAGACATTAAGTAGCCATATGCCCATACCCTTGGCATTTGAAGCATTTAGTTTGGCTCGTCTTCCTTCTAGATCCATACCCCTTCTCATATGTTCGGGTTAGCACATCACTATTCTGTTCAATCCTATCATTTGCTCATCTGGTCACCTTGGTACTCGATTGATCTCAATAGCTTCCCTGAATAGGTCAACTTAACTGAACAGGTTGGCTAGTCGGCAGTCGACCCCTTCTCTACCTTTCCACTCACTAAGCTATTCATGTGGCCTCATCCATTGTGGCAAGTTGCTAGAGTTCCATAATACCTTAGATATCACTCCTCAAACCAGTAAGAAATCTAGAGATCATTCGCATTATTAGCTCCATTACTTCACAGTGAATCATAAGCACTTAGAACTCTTAAGCATATTCATCAACAGTTCAGCTTTCTTATCTCAGCTCTTAAAGCTAAGCAAAAGTATCTTATAGATAGGTATCCAGCATAAACCTGTTTTGAAGTATTCTCTTCGTCTCAGGCTAAGTATTGATCTCTCGGTATCCCTCTCATCTTCTCATGACTTGAAAGTTTTTCCACCACATGGTGACAAATCCTGAGAACTCAACAACATTGATTCTTATTTTCTTGTAGTTGTCGTACTGGTAAAACTCAAAAACTCTCTCTACCTTCTCCTCCCAATCTAAATAATCATCCGCACTTCCAAAGCCACTGAAACTCAAAATGTGAAGTTTCACGTAGTCAATTGCTCGAGCTACTCAAGCTCTCTCTTCTTCTTCAATATCATCCATATTTCCTAAGTTAATCCTTCTTCTCACTCATCTGCATACTCCTCTACCGCGAACTTATTGAGCTAGGTTCTAACCTCTAGCACGTCGAGCAGCTTGTGAGGTATTATACACGACTTCAATAGGTCGATAAGCCAATGCATAAATAGCTTAGGTGAAATCCACTAAGAGGTTGGCCACCTCATCAAGTCTACCATTTGTACTTCTGGGGGTACCCTAAGATTGTTGACCCTAGTGGATAACACCATTGTTGTCATCCCCAACACCAACATTAACACTTTAGTCTATCATTTTCCTCAACGAATTCAACTTCAATCTTCAAATCTGAGCTACAACAAACACTATTTCTGCAAATCTAACAACACAACACACTCTCCACACTAACAGTCAATTAAGTTGTAACATTGTAACAACACTGACGAATAAACCTCTAACACTAAACTTGCTCTATTTTCAAATGTTTGAAACAAAGCAAAATAGAGTAAACACTAAATAACTACTTCCACCAAATCTCTACACAACTTACTTAGAGAAACCTTCGCTCTGATACTAAGATGATGCGAATCAGGGCCAAGAATAGACAAAGTCGGTCATAAGAACAAGTTCAAGCTTGTCAAAAGCTTGAAACGAGTGATGGGAAGTGCTTGAGAAAACATTAAAAGAGAGAAAATAAGTAATCCCATGAACAACCCCAAAGGATGTGATGCGCCAGTGAAACTTATAAGGACTTACGGCATAGCTCGATATGATGCATTGGTTCGGTAAGGTTACTCGCCACCTTGCCTTACTTAAGGGTTAGGATAAGAGTGTGAAGGAAACAAGCTAACAAGAACAATTTTACAAAGGGAAATGTTCAGTATATTGATGAGGATAATCTATGCAATTACATATACAATGGGTATTTATACCCAAGAATTAGGATAACTTGCTTAAAATGGAAAAGATAGAAGGTATATTATCTGAAAGAAGTAAAGTACTAAGAATATAAAGGGTAAAAACGAAAATTTAAGGAAAAATAATGATTAGGAGAGTAGATTCTCCAAGTGATCCGAGATACATAGTAGTGCCGTTAGAAGATGTAGACAAAACAATACAATCAGGATGGGTGGTGATGCAAGTCGTAACCAAGAACAGATAAGGCTAGCTGTTAGATAGGTCCAAGCTTACAAAAAGCTCGAAAGAGTTAATGGAGGAAAGTATGAAAGGAATGAATGATGAAAGAAAAGTAAGAAAACACATGAACAACTCTAGAAAATATGATGCACCAATGGAACTTTCAAGGACTCATGACATAATTCTATATGATGCACGAATCAATCCGGTGAGATTACTTATCACCTAGCCTTGCTTAAGGGTTAGGATAAAAGCGATGCCAAGAGTAAACATAGTGTTTAGGCAAGGAAGGAAAAACACACAAGTGCTTTAATGGTAATCTTTGTATATCTCCTTACAACTACAATTACAAGGGTATTTATACCCATAAGTTAAGGCAACTTGCCCAATAAAAGAAAAGACAAAAAGGGTATTTCCTAAGGAAGTAATGTACAAGATACAAAGGGGTAAAAATGAATATATAAGGAAAGTAATCATTAGTGCAACGAATTTTACACATGATACTATATACATGATGATGCTATATTGTTGATGCCGTTGGAGGATGTAGACAAAAAGTACAGATAGCTTGCTTATCCGAGTAAGGGTAACTTGGTCAGTCTAGACTCTTTCTCTTGACATCTCGGTAAGGGTAAGGCTAAGTAAGTAATTGGCCAGGCATGTGCAAGAATGAAGATGAGCTGTTATCTCGGCCTTTAGTTTCTCAACACTCAACACCCAAGAAATAGGTAGTCACTTAACTCGGTAGACAAAATGGGTCGACAAGGAGATACTCGACCTTGACATAAGTCAACTAGAATAGAAGGATTCATCTTGCTAGTCCCTCTAGTCCTCAAACTTGGCTGCGGGTCAGAGGTCCAATAGCCTTATTCCCATCAGGTAACCTAGCAGGGGTATTGAGTAGATGTAGACTGATAAGGATCATGGACCGATCACGTGCTCCTAAGCTTATAGGCTTGCTTAGGTTAGCTACCAAGCTGTCTAAGGTGAATTGAGCATTAAGGAGCAGTGCATACCCCAGTCTGACCTAATCATCTAGGAAGCTACCGAAGTGACTTGCTGATATGCTAAGCTAAACCCTCCGCCATACACCAATCCAAGCTTCAAATTAGGATATAACCCTCACCAGTGCTGAAGCCAAGCTAATAGTTGTTAGGAGCCAATCACCCAAGGCCGACCCAAAAATGAGTAGTCCCTGAACCAACCCCCATCCAGTCCCAATTGTCCAAGCTATTGAACTACCAACGCCAACCTGACTTAATCGGGACCCCACCCTTACTTAGCTAGTAATGTCACTAGGACCATAGAATGAGCAAACTATGGATGCACTGTCCTTTTCTAACATCCATACTATCATTTCTGCCAATAGATATTCTTTTTGCACAATTACATTGGTACCCCTATAAATTATTCCCCCTTTCCCTCAATAAGTAGGAATCCTTTTCTATAATTTCCTATAACCTATGACACCCTAATTAAGTACAATAAACACTTGTATATTATAATGGCCACAACAACAATACATAGAATACATTAAACCTTCAGACATACATTCTTGAGCTAAGTGTTCTTCTACTTACTTTTGAGCTACTCTTATCTAGTCCATTGAGCGTTGACTAGTGGCGAATGACCTCCAACCATACTTGTACATCATATTAAGTGTGACCTAAGCCTGTATGAGGCGTCAATACATCATATCCAACATCGATGCATGGGAACCCCCGCTTAACCCCAAACTATCATTTATCCTTCAAACCATCTCACGGCCCGATCCCACCCCTTTAGTTCGAGTGTAACAGGTCAACGTATGTTCATCTACACTATACCCATACCATCTTGGTATTAAAGCTTGGCTACATTCAAAACTAGACTTTTTTACTTTGTTCTATTAGTAATTTGTTACTATTTTATGTGTTCGAAGTTTTGCCACTAAGACTAGGAATTTGGTTGGTAAATAGTGTTAAGGACTTTCGGTGCTTTGTTTTCCCTTATTTTTTATACACAAAAACAGAGTATAGTTGTTTGTTTACTCACTATGTAGTTATCATAATAGTAAGAGTAGTAATTATTCCGCTATTATCATTTACAAAAAGAGCTTTGAAGTGGTGTTTTAAAAATCAATCCTGCAAGTTAAACAACAATGTCAGATTCAAATGTTTAAGGAACTCTTGGAAACCAAGAAAGTAGTGCTCGAAATAGCTAAGGGCAACATAGAAGCTTCACACCTTAGTCAATAGGTGATAGATTGGATAAGCTCACTGACTTAATAGCTAGTTTGGTGACTATTATCTAAGAGGATAGACAATAAGCTAGAAATAACCCAACTAGAGGATGTAAGCAGCAAGAGTGAGGCAATGGTCAATTTAGCCAAGTTAATGTGCCACCTCGACGACCCTAAGTTGAAGGAATAGGTAAGGATGCTAGGCGAAGGCTAACACTTGAAGAAATTGAGGAAAAAGAGGAAGGAGACAACAAAGCAGAGGAGTACTATGAGCCTGAAGAAAGGAATGTATGAGCTCCTATAGTTGAAGAGTTGAGGATGCATATTCCAAGCTTTTTTAGAAGTGGTGATGCTAAAGACTACCTAGATTGGGTAGATAAGATTGAAAAGTAGTTTGAATGCTATGAAGTACTCTTAGACTTGTTGTGCTAGAGTTTACCAATTATGCCACCTTATGGAGGAAAAACTTACAGGCTACCTAAAGAAGAGAAGGAGAATGAGAGAATAGGAATTAGGATGAAATGAAGAGGGTTATGGAGAGAAGGTTTGTGCCAAGCTATTATTTGGAGGATGCCTTTAAAAGGATACAAGAGCTAAGGTAAGGAGGATCAACTATTGAAGCTTATGTCAAGGAATTCCAAATGTTAATGATTTAATGCAAAGTCAGCAAGCTAGAAGTCCGAACTATATCTTGATTCATCAGTGGAATAAAGTACGAGATCGAAGATATCCCAGAAACCATGGATATTAGGTCACTTGACAATGCAATTTAAGCCACTTAAAAGATAGAATGGTACCGAACAGGAAGGTTCTGACCACCGGTTAGCCGACCTGGTAATAGCCAATCTGTTTTCAATATACCTGTATGAACAAAACTAAGTATTGTTGCTAGGACCCGACCTATTCAAACTACCCAAGCAAAAGAGAAGGAAGCCCCGAGGAAGTTTAAGAAAGGCCAAAGTTCGAATAGGAAGACGAGTGAGATCAAGTGTTTCAAATGCTAAGGATTTGGACATATGGCTGCTTAGTATCCAAAGAAAACAACAATGGTGATCTAAGGTGAGGTGCCAACAGTTGAAGTAGACAATACTGATAAGAAAGTAAAGGAATCAAAAGAGGACAAATAGATAGAACTATCTAACAAAGAAGTTATCTATAGTGAGGAAGGCAACTTCATGCCACCCACCTTAGTATTGAGAAGGATGATGAGTGTCAACCTTGTACCTGAAGACAAATAGAAGGAAAATCTCTTCCATATTGAATGTAAGGTAAATGAGTTACTGTGTGCCTTAATTGTTGACAATAGGAGCTACACCAACGCAGCCTTTGCATTTATGGTCCAACAATTGAAATTGTCGATCAAGCCCTACCCAAAACCTTATAAGCGACATTGGCTTAGTGATAGAGGAGCCTTACGAGTGAATAAACAGGTATCTATACCAATCTACATTGGCAATTATTGAGATGAAGTACTCTGTGATGTGTTGCCCATAAATGTGTCCCACATTCTGCTTGGATGACCATAGATAAGTAGTTATATATGATGGAAGGAGAAATACATGTTCCTTAGAGCATGAAGGCAAAAGGCTGAAATTGAGTCCTATGGCTGCCAAGTAAGTAAAGACCATACAAGCCCAACTGAGCTGAACCTTAAAGAAGGAGGCTTTGATAATAACCTGAGCTGAGCTGAAAAGAGAGATGGAACTCAAAGGACTGACCTATATGCTAGTAAGAAGAATACTAGAGATGATAGGGATCAAGGATCGATTACATGCTCCCGAACCTGAGGGCTCTCTCAACTGGTCCGTCGAGCTATCCAAAGTAAGCTAAGTGCTGAAGAGCAGTGCTAGCCCTAATCTGATCTATCAAGCTACTTTGCTCTCCATGTCATCCAAGATGTTTCCAAGGTGATCAACCAACATGCAGAGCCAAGTCCTCCACTAAACCATAGTCCCAACGCCAAATCTAAATGCAGCGATCTCCACTGTTGCTGAAGCCAATCAAAACTATCAAGAGCCGACCATTCGAAGCTAACCCCATGTGAACCATCCCTAAACCAACCATTGTCCAGTGCCTTTTGATGCCAAACAAGCCTGAACTAAGGTCCATCTCTACCCAAACCATAATACTGTAAAAATCACCGTAAAAATGCACACGCAATGCTTTACTAACATCCGTACTATCCTTTCTAACAAAGGATGTCCGCGTTCCTTCTTTTGTATGATTTTATATTTTCCTTGTAAATTATCCTCTTTTGTTATAAGCAAATAATCTGTAACTTAGGATTTGCCCTAACGGGATGATCTAAATACTATCATACTGTAAAAGTTAACATCATCAGAATACAAAGAATACGCTGAACTTTTTTCACTCTCAAGCTAAGTGTCCCTTTTATTCTTAAGCTACTCTTATCTAGCCTATTCAAGCATGGACTAATGGTAAGTGACCTCCAGCCATACCTTTGCGTCATATCAAGTGTAACCTAAGCTCGTATGAGGTGTTCATGCGACATATCCCTCGTCGATATATGAGAACCCCTGCTCAACCTTCAACTATCATTTATTTTTCAAACCATCTTATAGCTTAGACCTACCCCTTTGGTTACGCGTAATATTGAGTTCATGTGTTCACCCACGAGTCCGTATCATCTTAATATCAGAGCTTGGCCACATTCGAAGCTAGATTTTACAACTCTATTCCTTTAATAGTTTGTCACTACTCTCGTGTGATAGTGGTTCTATTGTTAGCTTTAAAGTTTAATAATGAGAGGTGTTTTATACTCTGTTTTCCCTTGTTTTCAATACGCCAAAACAGAGTGTAGTTGACCATATATTTGTTGAGAGATTGTCAATGTGAAGTAAATATCAATGTCAGATTCAAGTGTGCAAGGGACTTTGGAAAACCAAGAAAGTGGTACTCAACATGGCCAAGGGCAAGAAGGAAGCTCTTCACCTCAGTCAATAGGTGACCACTTGGATAAGCTTACCAATTTGGTAGCTAGTCTGATGACTGTCATATAAGAAGACAAACAACGAGCTAGAAATAGCCCCATTAGAGAACGTAAGTAATAGCAACAAGGCCAAGCTAATGCCCCAGCTCGACCATCTTAAGCTGAAGGAGTTGGTAGGGATGCTAGGTGTAGGTTAGCACTTGAAGAGATTGAAGAAGAAGTGGAAGGAGATGATGATGTAAAAGAGTACTATGGAGCTGAAGAAAGAAATGTCTGAGTCCCTAGAGTTGAAGGACTCAGGATGCATATTCCAAGTTTTTCTAGAAGTGGAGATGCCGAAGACTACCTAGATTGGGTAGACAAGAATGAAAAGCAATTTGAATGCCACGAAGTACTCGAAAATCAAAGGTTAAGCTAGCTATGTTAGAGTTCACTAGTTATGCCACCTTATGGTGGAAGAACTTGCAAGCCACTAGAAGAAGGGAAAGAGAACGAGAGATTAGGAATTGGGATGACATGAAGAGAGTTATGCAAAGAAAGTTTGTGCTGAGCTATTATCTACAAGATGCCTTCAAGAGATTGCAAGAACTAAGATAAGAAGAATTGAGTGTGGACACTTACATTAAAGAATTCTAGATGCCAATGAGCCGATGTGAAGTCGTGGAGCCAGAAGATCGAACTGTGTCTCGATTCATTAGTGGTTTAAAGTATGAGATTAAGGATGTCTTAGAAACCATGGATGTTAGAACGCCCGATGATGCAATTTGAGCCACCGAGAGGATAGAAAGGCGCCGAACAGGAAGATTTTGACTACCCATCAACTATCCTAGCAATAGCCAACCTATTTTGAGTAGACTTGTGTGAATGAAATCGAACAAGGTCACTGAGACCCGACGTACTTAGACTACCCAATCAAAGGAGAAGGAATCCCCAAAGAAGTTTGAGAAGGGCTAGAGTTTAGGGAGGAAAACGAGTGAGATCAAGTGTTTCAAATGCCAAGGATTTAGACACATGGCTGCTCAGTGTCTAAACAGCAAATGATGGTGATCAAAGGCGAGGCATCTACTGTAGAGGTCGATAGTACAAATGAAGAAGTAAAGGAGCTAAAAGAGGACAGACAAGCCGAGTTGTCCGATGAGGAAGTCATCTACAACGAGGAAGGCAAATTCATGCTGACTGCTCTAGTATTGAGGAGGATAATGAGTATCAGTCCTATACTTGAAGACGAATAGAGAGAAAATCTCTTTCAAATTAGGTGCAAGGTGAATGAATCACTATGCACACTAATCGTTGACATTAGAAGATACACCAATGTAGCCTTTGCATTTATGGTCCAGCAGCTAAAATTACCAACCATGCCCCACCCAAAACTTTACAAGCTTCATTGGCTCAATGATAAAGAAGCCCCACAAGTGAATAACCAAGTATCTGTGCCGATCTGTATAGGCAGATATCAAGACAAAGTGCTTTGTAATGTGCTACCCATGAGTACATCCCATCTTCTACTTGAGTGACCATGGATGTTTAATTGAGCAATTATGTATGACAGTAGGAGGAACACATGTTATATGGAGCATGAAGGAAAAAGGGTGAAATTAAGTCCTATGACTGCCGAGTAAGTAAAGGTCATGCAATCCCAGCTTAGTTGAACCCTAAAAAAGGAGGCTTTGGTACTGACCTTAGTCGAACTGAAAAAAGAAATGGAGCTGGAGGGACCTACCTATCTACTTGTCTGGAGGCTTCTAAAATAGAGACTTGGGGAGGAAGAGTTGCCAACCGAGGTAAAAACCCTATGGAGGACTTTACCGACTTGTTTCCAGAGGAGCTACTGGAGGGAATACCCCCAATCCAAGGCGTCAAGCATGCGATTAACCAACAGCTAAGAGGTGCACTACCGAACAAGCCTGCTTATAGGCTGAACCCTGAACAGGCTATTGAGCTGTAAAAGTAAGTAGACGACCTCTTGAAGAAAGGGTATGTACCCAAGTCCTTAAGCCCCGGTGCTGTGCCGACCCTATTGGTGCCGAAGAAGGATGGTTCTTGGAGGATATATGTAGATAACCGAGTCATCAATCAAATCACCATCAAGTACAAGTATCCTATACCTAGGCTAGATGACATGCTAGATGAGTTAAGTGGAGCAAGAATGTTCTCCAAGATTGATCTCAATTTTAGATACCATCAAATCCGAATGCATGAAGGCAATGAGTGGAAGACCTCCTTCAAGACACAACATGGTTTTTATGAATGGTTTATAATGCCATTTGGGCTATCCAATGTACCGAGCACATTCATGCGACTTATGAATCACGTGCTCTAAGAGTTATCGAGATGGTTTGTCATGGTTTATTTTGACAACATTCTAATATACAGTCCCGACCTGGAGACGCATCGAGAGCATCTCTGACAAGTGATTACAAAACTCTAAGCTAAACAGCTCCACGCCAATCTAAAGAAGTGCGATTTCTGCCAATCCAAGGTGATCTTCTTAGGATTTGTTATGAGCGAAGGTAGCATCCGAGTTAATGAGGAGAAGATAAGAGTGATTATAGAATGGCCCAAGCCAACCTGTTCTGCTGACGTGAGGAGTTTCTATGGCTTGGCATCATTCTATTGCTGATTCATAAAGAACTTCATTACGATTGTGGCCTCACTCACCCAACTCTTAAAGAAGAATAATGAATTCAAATGGGATGAGAAAAAGAGGAGGAGTTTTGAAGACATGAAGAAGAGGCTAACTATAGCCCCGTCTTAGCTTTACCGAGCTTCGACAAGGTATTTGAGGTAAAGTGTGATGCGTCTGGACTAGGCATAGGTGTTATGCTGATGCTAGAAGGCCGACCTATTGCATACTTCAATGAAAAACATCAAGGAGCCACACTCAACTATTCCGTCTATGACAAAAAGTTCTACTCCTTAATCTAAGCCCTAACACTGTGGTAACATTACATACTGCCTAAGAAATTTGTAATCTACACCGATCTTGAATCCTTGAGATATCAAAAGAGCCAACTGAAGTTGTCCCAAAGACAAGCCAAGTGGGTTAAGTTCATGAAGGGTTTTTCTTATGTCGTAAAATATAAGAACTAGAAGAACAATGTAGTGGCTGATGCCCTATCAAGACGACATACCTTCCTGATCGAACTGCAGACAAGGCTACTTGAGTTTTCAACAATCAAGAATTTGTATGCCAAGGACCTACACTTTAGTCCTATATACGTCCATTGTAAGGAAGGACGGATGCTAGACAACTATCATAGGGAGGACGGATACTTATTCAAGAAGAAGAGGATATATATCCCGACCTATTTCACACAAGAATTGCTAGTGCACGAGGTGCATAGAGAGGGATTAACAGGACACTTTGGCCAATGTCAAACTTATGAGGTATTATCCTCCAAATTCTTTTGGCCAAGGATGAAGAGAGATGTCCAATCCATGCTGGAAAGATGTGTGACCTACCAAAAAGAGAAGAGTCGAGCCGAGCCGAGCAAGAACACTACCAACCCTCACCAATCCCAACCAAACCATAGTCCGAGCTGAGTATGGACTTCATATTATGATTACTAAGGACGTTCCGAGGGAAGGACTCTATCATGGTGGTTATGGATCAATTTAGTAAGATGGCACATTTCGTGCCCTGTTCCAAGATTAATGATGCTTTGACTATCTCTTCTCTTTTCTTGTAGGAGGTGATTAATATTCACGGCATGCCTAAAACCATAGTTTCAGATCGAGACCCCAAGTTCATGAGCTATTTTTGGAGGACACTTTGGACGCGATTAGGAACCAAATTATTGTATAGCACGTCCTGCCATCTATAGACCGATGGGCAAACCGAAGTTGTCAACCAAACTGTAGGAATTTGTTACGGTTCACTATCGGATGAAACATGGCCGATTGGGATCTGTATCTGCCAATCATCAAATTCACCTATAATCAAACCACCTACAGCATCACAAGCATGTCTCCATTCAAAGTCACCTAAAGGTTCAACCCCGAGCTTCCATTAAACTAAGTACCCCAACAGAAGGCTAATGATGATGACCAGCCAACCATCAATAAAGTTGAAGCCATCAAAACCATGCACTAGAAGGCTATAGAGCAACTGGGTCAACCTACTATTAAGCTTGAAAAACGAAGCCGAGGATGGAAGTAGAGAAAATTTCGACCAAGCGATTTAGTCTGGATATACCTTAGCAAGGAACGATTCCTAAACTTGAGGAAGAGCAAGTTGCCTCCTAAAGCCAACAAACCTTTTAAGGTGCTTAAAAAGATTAACTCTAACACCTATAGGATTGAATTACCTGAAGGATATGGAGCCTCAAACTCTTTCAACTTTACTGACCTCCAACCTTACACTCCTGATAATGAGCAAACTAGACCTGAACTAAATTTAATCCCCAAACTCAAACAACCCGAAAAGGATGATAGGGATCAAGGACCGATTACATGCTCCCGAGCCCAAGGGCTCTCAAGTGGTCCACCAAGCTGTTTAAGATGAGTTAAGCACTGAGGAGCAATGCTTTCCCCAATCCAATTTGCCGAGCTACTTTGCTCTCCATGTCATCCAAGATGTTGCTGAGGTGATCAACTAACACACTGAGCCAAACCCTCTACTAAACCATAATCCTAGCACCAAATCTAAATGCAACGATCCCCATTGTTGCTAAAGCCAATCAGAACTATTAAGAGTCAACCATCCAAAGCCAACCCCATGTGAACCATCCCTGAACTAACCATTGTCCAGTGCCTTCTAACTCCAAACAAGCCTAAACCAAGGCCCACCCCTGCCTGGACCACAATACTGTCAGAATCACCGTAAAAATGCATACATAATCCTTTACTAACATCCATACTGTCCTTTCTGACAATGGACGTCCGCATTCCTTCTTTTGCACGATTTTATATTTTCCTTATAAATTATTATCTTTTGTTTTTAGTAAATAAGGACCATTCTTTTGTAATTTATTTAACTTAGGATTTGCCCTAATAGGATGATTTAAATACCGTCATACTGTAAAAGTTAACATCATTAGAATACAGAGAATATGCTGAAATATTTCAACTCTCGAGCTAAGTGTCCCTCTTACTCTTGAGCTACTCTTATCTAGCCTATTTGAGTGTAGACTAGTGGCGAGTGACCTCCAGCCATACTTATACATCATATCAAGTGTGACTTGAGCTCGTGTGAGGTGTTAGTGCGTCATATCCTTCGTCGGTGCATAGAAACCCCCTGCTCAACCTTCGACTATCATTTATTTTTCAAGCCATCTTGCAGCTTAGAACCACCCCTTTGGTTACGCATGATATTGGGTTTGTATATTCACCCACGAGTCTGTATTAGGAGATGAGGTCTAAAGAGAGGGAGTAACTCATCAAGGTGAAAAAAATATTGGAAGTGATCACAAATATGTTCCCAAAAGAACTACCGAAGGGTCTACCTTTCATCTGAGGTGTCGAACATGTGATTAACTTACAACTTAGAGCCATACTACTGAACAAGCCTGCCTACAAGCTAAATCCTTAAAAGACCACCAAGTTACAGAATTAAGTAGATAAGCTAATGAAGAAGGGGTATGTGTACAAGTCCCTTAGCCCCTGTACCGTATCGACCTTGTTGGTGCTAAAGAAAGATGGGTCTTAGAGAATGTGTGTAGATAGCCAAGTAATCAACCAAATCACCATCAAGTACATGTATCTCATTCCAAGGCTTGAAGATCTGCTAGATGAGTTGGGTGAAGCAAGAGTGTTCTCTAAGATTGACCTCAAATTAGGATACCATTAGATCCAAATGCATGAAGGAGATGAGTGGAATACGGCCTTCAACACATGATATGGATTATATGAATGGCTTGTGATGGGCTATCGAATGCCCTAAGCACATTTATGCACTTGATGAATCATATGCTCCAAGAATAATGTCTAATTTAGCACAGATTAATCATTGAAAGTATATGTTGAATTAACGTCATCAGGGTAGATGGACCATCTAAGTTATTGAGAAGATCAATCAAAATGCATACAGAGTCAACTTACTAGAAGGGTATAGAGTATCTAATTCCTTCAATATTTCCCACCTGAATTTGTACATGCCTAAAGAACAGTAGAATGAAACATTGTTAGATTTGATCTCAAATCTCAAGGAACCCATAAGGGATGATAGGAATCAAGGGTTTTCTTACCCATTCTTAAGCTTGTAAGCTAGCTACAATGGCCTACCAAGCCCTTTTACAAAAGTTTAAAAATGAAGAAGTTGAGCTCCTCTAGAAGACTAACCTACTAGAGTACCTGAGCTCTTCCTAACACTATACCATTTTTTTAGTGGAAAAAGGCTATCAACATCCTAACCTGGCTTAGTGACACTTCAACCTATTTAATATCAACACGAAAGTAGACACCCAAGCTTAACCAACTCCATTACTAGCTCAACCATCCCATTCTAAGCTATCCATAAGCTTTATTGACATGGCTTCTAAGCCAAGCTATAGGCTGCCTCCATCCAAAAGCCTAATCATTTGCCAAAGTCCACCAATTGTAGATTGAAACATGCTTCTACTTTTTTCTGACATTATACAAACAATCAAGCACACATTTTATTGGCTACTGTCCATTTACCCTTACAATCTTATGTGTATACTATTATTAGTCTTATACCCTTTTAGTAAACGTACTAACTTAGGATATTCCCTAAAAGGCAAGTTGATATGTCTCCTGGGTTGGACACACAAAGAAGCACCACAACGAAGTAACTAAAAACAAATAAAGAAAAAATTAGTAAAGTCCAAGCAGGTACCAAATGGATATAATGAACCACTCGATCTTACTTAGCCTACAATTCGTCGGATATGACACACCGATCCAAACTAAATGTAAACCCTACTTTTAGCAGGCCTATGATTTGTCTAAGAGTACTTCCCAAACGTTCCCAAGGATCAACTAAACTAAGCACTTAAGTTGAAAATTAGAAACAAACTTATGTTTCCAATTTAAAAGCCTATTATTGATAAAACCCAAACTTGAAAAACTGCAAACTCTAAAGTCACTCAAAAAAAATCCTAAACCCTAAAACAATTAAAGACTTTTAACCCTAAGCAACTAATTGATAATTTAATTTGAATAATTTCATTCAACTCTAGAAAATTTCATAATTTTATAAGAATCGAATCGTAATCTACAAAACAATTCAAGAAATAAATCCTACAACAATTCCCTATAAGACAATGCCCTTATCTTCATGCTTAAGCCTTACATATAAATATGTAGATCAACAAATCACCCTAAATGACTTATCAATTGATAACTTATCCAAAATCCAGTGATAAGACACTTTCCTTATCACCACTTCACTTATACTACATATGGACAAATTATCACAAGATTTCACATGCTTAACTTTAATAAATGAGATGAGACAAGACAACTTCATACCCAAAAAGGACACTATATGGCCAGTTTGTACAAGCTAGTAAGGGGAGCCATACTCTTGTCTTTAATCCATCAATCACTTTATCTTACACTCCACTATTCACCCCTTAATACTTACATCATCAATAGTTGCAATTGTTGACTTTTGTGTATGTTATAAGACAACAAAATCAAACTTCTTAAACACATAATCACCCCCATTCCCAACCAACCACTCTTTCATCATTTTCTCACTTTCAATTTCATTTTCACTTCCTTTTTCTCTCACTTGAAACCAACCCAAAAATGGAAACACAAATACCCCACAAATCCTTCACTTTACCGCCACTATCAAACATATCCACAATCACGGCATACTCAATTTCTTCTTGTGTCTTTCTTTTCCAACATTCAATGCTTCTTTAGGATCCTTAGAACACTCCTTAAACCTCACCTCAAGAGATCACAACTCGGGGTTCAAAAAGGTGTAAGAAGGAGGAAGTAAGATAACGAGCATAAGTGGAACCTTAGTGCACAACCACCATACTTTTACTTTATGGACGCGTAGGTGTTTCCTTATGTTAGTGGGATAGTATTCATGTTAGGAGACTATGATTTCTTGAAGATATGAGTATGATCATAAGTTGGTATAATATCTAAGATTATTCTAAGAAACAAACTCATGACACCCTTAAATGAAAATTTAAGTATGAGCATGTTTTGTAGATATACTTGTTTAACACTTTGAATGAAAGATTTTAAGTTGAGAGAATCTTGAAATGAGAACTTGAATGGAAAAGAAACATGCTGGACATGATGATTCAAAGGTCATTTCGGTGTTGATTTTACTTCTATTAAGTTAAGCATGCTCAAATCTAGACTTAGGTTAAGGAAAAATCCATCACATAAAGTTTCATAAGGAAACCAACTTTGTTAGACATGCACTATGATATAGAAGTCATAATAAGTGTAAGATCTGCTATTTTCATGAAAAGTATGAGTCAAATAATCTTCTCATGAAAAAGAAGTCAAGTTAAGATTTGAATACAAGTAGCTTAAGTTCATGATCTAATACATAAACTTAAGAAAATGATGAAACAAGTTGGAAGCTCTCGTACTCAAATAGACCAGATTTGGAACCTCCTTAAAAGATACTTAAAAATATGATAAAAGTAAGTAAACAAAGTGAGAAGACCAATCAAGGAAAGTTTAATAAGTGTATTAAGCCTAAAACTCAAAATCGAGCTTAAAACCTCCAAAACGTACCTCAAACGTCAAGTTGAACCACCCTTAAGTTTCTGATCAGCAACTTGACACATCAATAAGAGTTGTGTTAAGACTCTCAAGAAGCCCATAAGACACTTCCTAATCCTAAGAAAGTGACCATCTTTGAATTGAATAAAAAATAAGTCCATTTAACAACTTAAGCCAATTCAAGAGCCCAAGAAGTGGTTGATAGCCTTAGGAGTGTAAATCAAAGTTGTAAATCTAAGCTTAAGGAGTATTTTGAGCTTAGAATAAAATCTTAAGCCCAAGCTCAAAGGGATTCACAAGTTACCAAAAAGCCCATTAATCAAACAAGGCTTAAAAGCCCTCTAACTTATGAGGACCACTACTATTCTGACTTATGGACAGATTTACGTGCCTCATCTAAAAAATATAACCTCACCACGTAAAATACACTAGAAAAAGATGAAGATTGATTATAAGATCATAAAAATTGGATTTAAAATGAGAAAGTTATACGCAATTGAACTTTTAAGTAAAACCAGGAAAAATACAAAAACTAGTCAAGAGTATAACTTAAGGGGTTTTAGCTTAGTTTTCTAAGTTTTATTTCAATCCCTTATAGTATTATAATTTCGATTACTAGGGGACCCCACGTACGGAGACGACCTGCCCCTGGACTACTTTGACTGACCCGCATAACAGAGTGAGTAAATTCCCAATGACTCGTTACTTGATTTTGCTTATAGAATAGATGTACCTAAACTTATATATATATATAAATTTAGATGCTTATGGGATATGGGAAATGCATGTGTATGAATTTGTTAACTGAATGCTATGACTTGTTAATTATATAATAATGGGAATTGTTGTGATAATTTATACATGCAATTGTATGGAATGAAATTGTCTGATCATCTTGAAAATCGGGTTAACCACTTATACGATTAAGAAATTAAATGGATCATGCATTCCCCATAATTGCATTCGGATAACACCAACTGCTGCTTGCCTCGCTAATGGTAAAGGGGGGGGAGGTGGTATCTTAAGAGACTCTAAAGGTAAATTCTTATGGGGATTCGGATTCAAAACCGAATCTAAGTCTATTGATATTATTGAACTACTTGCTCTTAAAAAAGGTCTAGAGTTATGCAGGAAGTACAATGTAAAGAACATATGCATAGAGACAGACTCCCTGGTTGTATCCAAATGGCTTTCTTCAGAAGTAACAAGGTGGGATGTCTGGAATGATATTTCATGGGCAAGGAAGATGATCAAGGAAGTCAAGGCACAGGTAACACACGTTCTAAGGGAAAAGAATAAGGCAGCGGATTGGATAACCAAGGATGCTCGGGGGAGGCAAGAGGATTTCACATTACTCCATTTTGAAGGCTTGTCTCCTGATCTGAAAATAATCCTCAATAAAGAATTAGAAGGTATGTAGCATTGTAGTAGTTTTAATGCACAGCTAGTTCTCTCTAGTAACCATTCTCGTTGTAAAGGGAGTAGTACTCCCTTGTTTATTTTTTACAAATATATCAATGTAAGGGATGTAGTACATCCTTATTTATATTTTCATGCAGGTTAAATATGTAACAAAGAGGTCAAGTATAAGCCCCCCTCTTCATTGTAAATCTTTAATTATTAATAAAATTGGGGCTGGCGACCCCCCCACACCCCCCCGATAACCGGGTTTTGCCAATTAAAAAAAAAAAAAAGAACCATAGATCCTATTACAACTCAAAAAATGTAAATTGTCTCACAAAAGAAAGCAGAATTTTTATCCCAAATTCTCAAGAACATGAGCTATGCCTTTGCATTCACCTTCATGAGCAAATGTTGAGATCCCCAAAGTTATGGCCGGAATAAACCAAGACCGGCATAGTTAAGAGTCAAAGTTTGATTTAATTTCTAGCTAATTGGTCTCGGAAATAGCAGAAGCCGACAATGGAAGTTGAGACATCGAGGATTCAGTCCACAAAACCAGTGCTATGATTAGCAAAGTTTAATGGACTTCGTGCACCAAAAAAAAAAAAAAAAAAAGAGAGAAGAGAGAAAAAAGGTAGATAGAATCCAACTTGCCATTGCTTTTATGAAGACTTGGCAAGGATGTAAAGGTAAAAAAAACTTTGATTTCATAGCTNCCCCCCCACACCCCCCCCCCATCGGGTTTTGCCAAAAAAAAAAAAAAAAAAAACACCAACTGCTGCTTCACGCAGAAGATGAGAAGGGACTCATAAGAGGAGATCCTCCTACAGGATTAGACACTAGCTATGTCATCATTTTATTAAGTCTTTATCCTAAGCTGATGGGCTTACTAAGCGCTAGGAGACGCCAACCGTCGGCGAGGGGCCGTATCTTATGGCTTCTACTTAAGATGTGTGTTTGTGGATTACGAAGGCCACCACACTACTAGACTTAAGATTTTAAAAATATGATTTGTTATTCAGTAAAGAAAGTATATATATATATAGTTTTGTTTTGGCTTAAGCACAACAGTGCAAATAATATAAAACTCAAGGTCTAGAACCTGGATTTTAGTTTGGGTTGGTTAATTATCTTCAAACCTCGACTACAGGGAGTGTAATTCTAAGTTGTATGTAATTCTAAGTTGTATGCAATTCCTAGGCCACTACATGTATTGTTCGACATACTGATTGTTCATGCATTCATATGATTATACATCTAATAAATTTTTGCCATGCGATACTGACGAGGGTATTTATCTCATTAGGCTTAAGCTTATACCTCAATAGATTCCTTTTGTTGCAGGAATACCTCTTCGCTAATCTACACTAAGGCATGCTCGTGGTGAGTCTCGTATAGAGATCGGTTGGAGCGATCAAGGAGTAGAGAGGAGATTTTGTAAAAGCTTTTGTAAATATCTATTTACCTTTATTTTGTTCATAATATAGTTTAAAGTTTATGATGCAGTTCCTATTATGAACTGCATTGATTTGAATATTCTTTTGGTATGGAACGTAACGAATCCACATGTTTACTTGATTAATGTATGTCTTAAAAAGTTAATTTTAGTAAATTGCTCCATATTGCTTATCTATGGGCCTAGTGGTAACGTATAGTGAAAGGAGTCTTGTATGTCGTACGGAAGGCCTGCAATTAGTAAGGGGGTTAATAGTAGACCTTTGCACGGTACATGACGATCTACCACGACAACGATACTATTGGGTCGTGATACTAAAGGGCCACTTGCTATTAATCCTTACTAAAGGGAATAGATAAGAGTTGAATAATAATGAGAACACTAAGGTTGCTAAACGTGAATAATTCTGTATTGACTAGTTTATTATCTACAAACAAGAAACTGGAGGTTTATATACCCATCCACTAGGGTTACTTTACATGCATGAAAAGACAAAAGGGTATTCTATAATTAGGTTACATAAGACATACTAAAAGAGGGTAAAAGAGATAAAGAATACTCAGTATGGAAAAGAAAGAATCATTGTAGAAGATTGTGTTCAAAAGACACATGTCGCTTGATGGCTACACATTAGGAATATGATACAAGCTAAGCAGAAGCAGGAAAGCATTGTAGTCAGGGGCAAACCTAATCTAGATCAGATCAGGAGCCAATCAGTCTAGTAAAGAAGTTAGCTGAATTAGAGTCAGACACTTGTGGTCAATTAGGGAGCTCAGCTCAGCTAATCTTGGGTTATCTTCTAGAATAAGACTTCACCGTTGAGCAGGAGCATGTTTGATATGTGTGAGGATCTAATAGACAGGTCAACAGGATATCAATTCAACATAGGTATCCCCGTCTCAACTTTGGTTTTGAGCTAGTATTCTCCATGCGAGTCTTTAAAAACCTCTAGCTTGACTACGAATGATTGGTCTAAGGGCCTGATTCTTATCATCTACCTTAGGGTCGAAAAAATTTTCCCTCAAATCTAGAGGGGTTTTTGCTTCCTCTTTTGGGGCACATGTAAAGTCTTCTTCTATTAGTTGGTAAGGGATCAGATTGGATACATTAAAAGTGGAAGAAACACTATAGTCATCAAGCAACTCAATCTAGTAAGCATTGTAATTGACCTTTTTTAGGATTTTGAACAGACCATTAGCTCGAGGGGACAGTTTGCTCTATCTCAAGTGTAGGAATCATTCTCAGCTAAGGTGTATCCATACCAAGTCTCCTAAGTGGAAGGAAACAGTTCGGTAACCTCGGCTATCAATTTCATGCTATCTCTAATTGAATTTGGTGATCTTCTTGGTTACAAACTAGTGTAGTTCATGCAATTCTTAGGCTCGGTCAACTCCGATTGACTCTCTTCAATAGCTGCTAGAGCGCCGATCATATCTAAGGGAATAGTAAGGTCAAGGCCATAGACGACCTCAAATGGGGTCTTCCTAGTAGGGTTATGGACAGTTCAGTTGCATGCAAACTCTACAACCAATAGGCATATATCCTAATCCCTCAAGTTCTTTCCTACAATAGCTCTAAGCAGATTGCCTAATGTCCTGTTTACTACTTTAGTCTAGCCATCAGTCTGAGGATGACTATTAGAGCTGAATACAAGTTTAGTTCTAAGTCTTCTCCAAAGAGTCTTCTAAAAATAGCTCAAAAATTTTATGTCTCGATCTAAGACAATAGTCTTCGATACCTCATGTAGTCAAATAACCTCTTACAAAAACAAATTAGCAATATATAAAGTTCCATTAGTCCGATGGCATAGAATGAATTACGCCATCTTACTAAAGTGGTCCACTACAACAAAGATAGAATCTTTTCCTCTGGAAGTCCGAGGCAACTCTAGGACAAAGTCCATGCTGAGGTCAGCCTAAGGTAAGGTTGGTGTTGGCAGTAGCATGTATTCTCCATGGGGTTCTCTCTTCCCCTTAGCTCACTTGTACACTTCACAACTACTAACTACCTTATGGACATCCTTAGCCAAACCTAGCTAGTAAAAGTTCTCCTTCAACAGATTAGCTGTCTTGGTCTCCCCAAAGTGACTTGATAATTCGCCGCTATGAGCTTCCCCGATCAATAGTTCATGCGTGGAATAGTTTGATATGCACAACCTTTGGTCCTTAGACAAATAGCCTTCCTTAAGATAATATCTCTTGACAACAATTCCATCCCTACATTGCTCTATGATAAGGCCGAAATGAGGATCATGAGCATACTACTATGTAATGAGTAAGAGTACCAATAATTTGGTTTACAAAGTAGTCAGCAAGGTTTGCCAACATGACAAAGCATCGACAACCACATTCCCACTTCCTTTCTTATGTCAAATGACATGTGAGAAACCTTCCATAAACTCCAACCACTTAGCTTACCTTTTCAAAAGCTTGTTATGACTCTCAAAATGCTTCATAGACTCATAGTCTGTATAAATAACAAACTCTCGTGGCAAGAAACAGTGTTGCCAAATAATAAGAGATCAATAAAGAGAGTACAACTCTTTCTTGTATACAAAATAATTCAGGGCAAAACCACTAATCTTCTCACTATGGTAGGTGATGGGCCGTTGCTCCTACATCAGGACATCACCAATTCCCACTCTTAATGCATCGCATCCTAATTCGACAGGTTTGTCAAAAACTGGTAGTGAAAGGATAGGCATCAAGGTAAGCTTCTCCTTAATCTCCTTAAAACTTTGCTTAGTTCAATCATTCCACTTGTGATATGAACTCGTCGGTAAACATACAAACTCAATATCATGCATAACTTAAGGGGTGGGTCCAAGTCGTAAGATGGCTTAAAAATAAAGGATAGTCAAAGGTTGAGTAAAGGGGTTCCCGTACACCTGTTCGCCTCTAATCACCATCGTTCGCCTGTTCGAACATTGAGTGGCCATGTATCTAAATCCTTGGCATTTGAAACACTTGATCTCACTCGTTTTCCTCCCTGAACTCTAGCCTTTCTCAAACTTCTTTAGGGGTTCCTTCTCCTCTATACGGGTAGTCTAAGTAAGTCGAGTCTTAATGACCTTGCTCAGTTCCGTTCGCATATGACTGCTCAAACCAAGTCAGCTATTGCTAAGACGGTTGACGGGTGGTCAAAATCTTCTTGCTCAGTACCTTTCTATCCTCTCGGTGGCTCAGATTGCATCATCGAGCGTTCTAACGTCCATGGTTTCCAAGACATCCCCAATCTCATAGTTTGATCTACTAATGAATCGAGACACAGTTCGGTCTTCTGGCTCCACAACTTCGCATCGGATCATTAGCATCTATAATTCTTTAACATAAGCGTCCACACTCAATTCTCCTTGTCTCAGTTCTAATAGTCTCTTAAAGGCATCCTATAGATAATAGCTCAACATAAAACCTTCTTCGCATAACTCTCTTCATGTCATCCCAACTCCTAATCTCTCATTCTCTTTTCCTTCTTCTAGTGGCTTGCAAGTTCTTCCACCATGAGGCAACGTAACTAATGAACGCCAACATAGAGAGCCTAACCTTTGCATTTTCGAGCACTTCATGGCATTCAAACTGCTTTCAATCTTGTCTGCCTAATTTAGGTAGTCTTTGGCATCACCACTTCCAAAAAAAACTTGGAATACGCATCCTAAGTCCTTTAACTCTAGGGACTCGGACATTTCTTTCTTCAACTCCATAGTACTCTTCTACATCATCATCTCCTTCCACTTCTTCTTCAATCTCTTCAAGTGCTAACCTACACCTATCATCCCTACCAACTCCTTCAACTTAAGGTAGTCAAGCTAGGGCATTAGCTCGACCTCATTGCTATTGCTCACGTTCTCTAATGGGGCTATTTCTAGCTTACTGTCTGTCTTCTTGTATGATAGTCACCAAACTAGCTACTAAATCGGTAAGCCTATCCAAGTGGTCACCTACTGATTGAGGTAAAGAGCTTCCTACTTGCCCTTGGCTATGTCAAGTACCGCTTTCTTGGTTTTCCAAAGTCCCTTACATACTTGAATCTGACATTGATATTTACTTCACAATGATAATCTCTCAACAAATACATGGTCAACCACACTCTGTTTTAGCGTATCGAAAATAGGGGAAAACAAAGTATAAAACCCCTCTCACTACTAAACTTCAAAGGTAACAATAAAACCACTATCACATGAGTAATGACAAACTATTAAAGGAACACAGTAGCAAAATCCAGCCTCGAACGTAACCAAGATTTGATACCAAGATGATATGGACCCGTGGGTAAACACACGAATCTAATATCACGCGTAGCCAAAGGGGTGGATCTAAGCCGCAAGATGGCTTGAAAAATAAATAATAGTTGAAGGTTGAGTACGGGGGTTCCCATGCACTAACAAAGGATATGACTCACCAACGTCTCACACTAGCTCAGGTCATACTTGATATGATGTACAAGTATGGCCAGAGGTCACTCACCACTATTCCACATTTAAATACACTAGATAAGAGTAAGAGTAAGAGTAGCTCAAGAGTAAGAGGGACACTTAACTTGAGAGTGAAAAAAGTTCAGCGTATTCTCTGTATTTTGATGATGTTAACTTTTACAGTATGACTGTATTTATATCATCCCGTTAGAGCAAATCCTAAGTTACAGAAATTACAAAAGAATGGCCCTTATTTACTAGAAACAAAAGAGAATAATTTACAAAGAAAATATGAAATCGTACAAAAGAAGGAACGCGGATGTCCTTTGTTAGAAAAGACAGTACGAATGTCAGTAAAGGACTATGTATACATTTTTACAATGATTTTGACAATATTGTGGTCCAAATAGGGGTGAACCTTGGTTCAGGCCTATTTGGCATTAGAAGGCACTAGACAATGGTTAGTTCAAGGATGGTTCACATGGGGTTGGCTTCAAATGGTTAGCTCCTGATAGTTCTGATCGACCTTGACAACAGTAGGGATCACTGCATTCAGATTTGGCACTAGGACTATGGTTTAGTAGAGGGCTTAGCTCAGTGTACTAGTTAATCACCTTGAGAACATCTTAGATGACATGGAAAGCAAAGTAGCTCAACAGATCAGACTAGAGCAAATAATACTCCTTGGCGCTTAGCTCACCTCAAACAACTCAGCGAACCATCTAAGAGAGCCCTCGGGCTCGAGAGTGTGTAATTAGTCCTTAATCCCTATCAACCTGAACCTTTCATTCTTCTTTGTCTACTCAGTCAAGGAGGTGGCTGTGGTATTGAAGTTTTTGATAAATCACCCATAGAAAGAAGCTAAGCCATGAAAGCTTCAAACCTCAGTGTCATTCTTTGGCATGGGCCACTCAAGAACAGCTCAAATCTTCTCCTCATCTGCCTAAAGTCCTTCCCCTGACACCATAAACCCTAGGAAGATCACCTCTTTTTGGCATAATGTACATTTCCATACAACTTCTCAGTTTGTAAAATGTCAAATACTTTGTGAAGTTGTTGAACATAGTCATTCAGGTCGGCATTGTAAACCAATATGTTATCAAAGTACACAACCACACATTTTCCAATTAGAGGTCGCATTACATGGTTCATTAGCCTCATGAATGTGCTCAGCACATTAGAAAGTTCAAACGGCATGACTAACCATTCGTAGAGTCCATGCCTAGTCTTAAAGGCAGTCTTCCATTCATCACTTGGCCTCATACGAATTTGGTGGTAACCACTTTGCAAATCAATCTTCAAAAATCTCTTGGCGCCATGAAGCTAATCTAACATGTCATTAAGACTCAGTATCAAGTATCCGTACTTAATGCTAACTCGATTAACTGTTCGGCTGTCGATGTACATGCGCCATGTTCCATCCTTCTTAAGGACAAGCAAAGCTGGTATAGCATGAGGGCTTATGCTCTCCCTTACATATCCTCGCTCTATGAGTTCTTCCACCTATCTTTTCAATTTGGTAGCCTGCTCATGGTTCATCTTATATACAAGTCGGCTTAGCAAGGTAGCACCTAGCTACAAGTCAATACAGTACTCAATGCCTCAGACTGGATGAAGTCTTCTAAGCAGTTCTTCAAGGAACAAATTAGAAAACTCATTTAACAAGCTTGGGATATCCTCCAAATCTCTCATTTCTAACAATCTTCTCATCAACAAGAACATATGTTCCTCAGCCGTTTTAGCAAGTCGGAGCTCTCTTTGGCTCATCACTAAGGCATTCTTCTTATTAGCTCGAGTAAGCTGATTGTGGGTTTCATTTACTTGGGAGAGGGTCAAAGGTTACAATACAATCTTCTTTCCATCCTTAACAAAGGCATAAGTGTTCTTATATCCATCGTAAGTAATACGTCAATCGAACAACTAAGGTCATCCAAGTAGTAAATGTGAAGTTCCCATAGGGATGACATCGTACACTACTTCATCCCTATATACACTCCCAACACTAAATGGTACAATCACTTGTTCAGTTACGTACAAAGCACCTTTTTCATGAAGCCAATGTAGCTTGTAAGGTCGGGGATGCTATGAGGTTGGTAGACCCAACCTCTAGACAAAGGATTGTACAACGACATTAGTACAACTTCCCCCATCCATAATGATCGTATATAATTAGCCTTTGATGGTACACTTGGTATGGAACAAATTCTCTCTCTAGTCCTCCTCAAAGTTTGGCAAGGAACTCGATACTCATCTTAAGACTAGGGTCATTACTTCTCCCTAGTCAGTATAGATACAAGTCTCCTCTTCCTCTTCAGCCTCAGGTTTTCCAACATCTTCTTCTTTCACTACATCTCCTCCGAGTACCATGATATGTCAATTCAGACACTCAGCAACCATATGTCCGAAGCCCAAGCATTTAAAGCATTTCACCTAGCTGGTCTTCCATTTGGTGGTCTGCCTTTTCTCATATATCCTTGGTGTTGGCCTAACCTTGGCTTAACCTATTTGATCAACTCAACCTTGCTAGCTTTCTCGGCTGTCATTAGATCAGTCATTCCTATCATCGACCCTATATGGCCTCCACAGCTCTACTTGAATAAGTCAGCGTAGATTTGGGGGTCGAGAGACCAAGTCAACTCAGAGCACTTCTCTGTTTTCCAACTCTCTTCGTTATCTTTATAGCCTCTTCCACGATATAAAACCTCTACACCTCCATGATGTGGAAAATTTCATATCAAAGTTTAAAGATGAAGCTTGACACAATCCAAGCCTCAGGTTCTTCTACATTAGCTTGGATCATAAGTATTTGGAACTCTCTAACATAGTCATCAATAGATCAGCTTCCTTGGCGAAGGTCCTACAACTTTGCAAACATATCTTGTAGGTAGGTCTTAGGTACAAATCTACCTCTTAAGAACCTTTTTATCTCATCCTAGGTTCTAACCTCGCCTTCCATCTCTTATTCTGGCTATAGTTAGATTTTTCCATCACACAGTGGCATACCTAGTAAACTCCAATGCAGCAAGTCGGACTTTAACAACATCCATATACCCATAACATTCAAACACCTTCTCGAGCTTCTCTTCCCACTCCAAGTATTCATCTAAATCCTTACTTTCACTGAAGGGTAGGATTTGAACCTTGACATTATCTAACTCACAAGGAACTTAGCGTCCTCGTCCCTGTGCTTGGTAATAGTTAGCTTCTTCTTCTTCCTACCCAAACTCTTCAACATCTAGCTCCTCATCATTTTCCTTAATCTCCTTTAACTCCAATCTTCGTCTAGCAGCTCAATCTGCTACTCTTCAAGCTTGTTGCAATCAAACTAGGCAATTAATTTGATTGCCTTAGCCATGGTGTCTCTTAAGGGCACTTTCTGGTGGGTTATGGTATTGTACACCATGGGGTTATTATCTGTTAACTTACATTGTTGTGACTAGACTCTCAATAAGGTTAGTTAATCTGTCAAGTTTGTCATCAACCAACCCTAAGGTATTACTACTATTATAACCTTGACCAAGTTGAGCACCACTACTCTGATCACCAATAACACCCTGATTACTCAAATTTGACATGGTGCAATACTTCTCAAATAGATTAATAACTCACAAACATCTTCAATTCCCAATAATCACTTAAATAGAATAGTAGCAAACTTGCTCTATTTTCATAATGAAAAATAGAGTAAAAACAAACTAATAATGAAACTACACTTACATATACACACTGTAACAACTATGGAAAGGAACATAGCGGCCACTAATAGTAAGGTGAACCCAAACTTCACCGTAACTTCACATACTCCCTAACAAAACCATGCTCTGATACTAACGAAGCTGATGTGTCTCCGAAGTCGGACATACGGAGAAGCACCACAACGAAGCAACCAAAAACAAACAGAGAAAAAGTTAGCAAAGTCCAGGTAGCCACCAAATGGATATAATGTGCCACTAGATCCTACTTAGCCTACAATCTGCTGGATATGACACACCGGTCTGAACTAAAAGGTCTATCGCTACTACTCCTTGCCAAAGGGAATAGATAAGAGTTGAATGATAATGAGAACAGTAAGGTTGCTTAACATAAATAATTATGTATTAACTAGTTAATTGTCTGCATATAAAAAAGTAAGGGTTTATATACCAATCCATTAGTGTTACTTTACATACATGAAAAGACAAAAGGGTATTCTATAATTAGGTTAAATGAGACATACTAAAAGGGGGTAAAAGAGACGAAGAACATTTAGTACAGAAAAGAAAGAATCGTTCTAAAAGGTTATGTTCAGAAGACATGTATCACTTAGTGGCTGGACATTAGGAATATGATACAAGGTAGGTAGAAGTAGGAAAGCGTTGCAGTCAGGGGCCAACCTGATTTGGATTAGGTTAAGAGCCAATCAGTTTAGTAAAGAAGTTAGCTAAATTGGAGTCAAACGCCTGTGGTTGGTTGGGGAGCTCGGCTCTGCTAATCCTGGGCTATCTTTTAGAATAAGACTTCGTTGCTAGGCAGGAGCATGTCTAACACATGTGAGGATCTGAAAAACAAGTCAACAGGAAATCAATTTGGCATAGGGATCCCTGTCTCAAGTTTGGTTTCGAGCTAGTATTCTCCATGTGAGTCCTTGTAGTCCTCTAGCTCTACTACGAATGATTGGTCCAGGGGCTTAATTCCTATCACAAGTATAAATACCCATTTATGTAGTAGTTGAATTAACCTTTAATGAATATTCTCCATTTCTTACAGAGCTTTCTTCTTCTTCCTCTTGTGCTTGTGTATGTATTAGCTTAACTACTCTACCCTAAGTTCATGATACTCTTATCTAACCCTTGAGTAAGGTTAGTAGCGAGTGACCGTAGGAAGCTAATCATACGTAATATCGATTAGTAACTTCGGTCCATGTAAGGTGGTTCTTGTGTCATATCCAATCATTTGTGCATAGATTTTACTTGTTATCAACTTCTATTTTCATTTCTAGCAATCCCATAGCTAGGATCCTCCTATTAATGATTGCTAACCCGTATCTATTTAAGCTCAGCTCTCTTGTCTTCACATCAAATAGTGTTGTTGCTTTTTCTAACTTATTGTTATGATTGTGATAGCTTTTTCATCACTTTTATTTTTCAAGTATTATAGTTGAAGGATTAGGTAAAGGTGATATTCACACTTCAAATAATGTTAAATGCTTACCAATGCATGCTAATGGTTGTCCATCGTCAATCCTACCATCTCATCAAAGTTAGACAAGATAGCATCATCTGTAAAGGCATCTTGTACAATAAGAAGAGTAGAGAGCTCCATGTCTTACACATTTTACATAGTGGACTATGATAAAGTTTATTAAGATAAGGAAAATGATATTAAGTCTTGAAACCTAGAGGAAGGTATTGCACGTGGATGCATTGTTGAATTCACATGTTCATAATGTGATAAGAAAATACCTCCTCAATCGTAATGATTAAATATATCCTACATTCATTAATGTGCCTCTACTTACTTTGTTTACACATGTTCTTCTTCTAGTAGCTACTAACATGTCATAGCAAGATAAGATAGCAACACTTAGTGGATTAGAGATTTTAGAGGGGAGAGCACCTTATTTCATGGATTCACTATACTTTCTCTTCTTATGCCACCATTAAGAGTATCGATATGCCATATAGTTTTAGAATGGATCACCTTTTCTTAGGTAAGATAGCTTAGTGCTATAGTGAACATTCTTAATGAGGCCATGCTACTATCCAACTAACATAGAGTTTTCTCATCTTTAATAAAATCATAATGCTCTAGAGGAGCTTGTTGCCTTGATCTTAAGGTAATACTTATCATTCTAGCTAAGAAGTTATTGCAAGCTTCAAAATAACATGTAGCTTTGCTCCTAACTTAAAAAAAAAAATTCTAATTAGAAGTAGCGATTATAGAGGTTAAACAAGAAGGATTCTTAGGCTTAAAGAATGTATGGTAGTCTTGTCTAGAAGTAATGACAATAGAGGTCTACAAGAGGATGCCAAGGCTTTGCTTAGGCTTAAAGGCATAGCAACTAGCTGTTAGTAGGTAGCCTATGCTTAAGCATGAGTGTTGAGACGCTAGGGCATTACCTCAACAAGAAATGCAAAGGATGTAATGCTAAAGCATTGCTTAGGCTAAAAGTGTAAAATCTAAGTGAGTAAGGCATTAATTGTCCGGGTATAAAGAGCAATGGCTATGATGTTATGGCATTGGTTACGAGCTTCTTTTCATCACAACGTCTAGAATATTTACGAAGCATTCTTTTTGTTGTTCGATGTACTCTAATAGGTTTTTCCTTTACTTTTGCTAAATCCATGCCATATTAATGATGGTGACCTATCCTTGAATAGAGAAAAAATTGTTTAGAAACATGATAAATGTAGTAGCTTGAATAGAGAAAACTTCATGTACCAAGTGTAGACTTTTACCATCATTGACTTGTAACTTGGAGAACTTTTCCAACTATAGCTTATAATCAAAATTTTATAATTCTAAAGTTTTAGTGAACTATAACAAATGTTCCTTGGTAAAGGCTCCTTTGATATTAAATGGCATAAACATTAGATTCATATAGTCCTTGAGGTACAGCTTTACAACCATACATTAGTGGTAAGAAAGCTTAAAGTCCAGCACTCCAATTGGTGACTTAGGTTTTAATTCTCTCAAATACATTAAAGCTCTTCCTTCATAATAAAGCAGGCCATTAGAAAATCGACATCCATATTTGCTAGAATAAATGGAGTTGTAGTTAGTGAATCTACAAAGTGTAGTGTAAGTAGCAACTTACAAGGTTGAGAAACCTCCAAGTTGAACTCAGATATGCTCTGTGTCGATAGTAGATTTTCATCCCATCAATCGAATGCTCAGCATTATGTCGACCTATCTTAAGTGAATAGAAAATTAGCTAAGGGGTCATGCCTTTAGCTAATTCCCACTATAGCTAACCACTTAGTTGCCACCATCTATTGACCTCTTGCTAAGGCTTCTACAGGTTAATACCTATCACCTTATCAGTATTATGGAAGGCCTAGTCCATGAAGCTTTAAAAATTCAAATGTAAGCATAAATATTTTAGCAATTACTTGGATAACAACTATCCAACCACCTACTTCTCCCTACAATTTGCACTTGGCCAAATTTAGGAAACACTACATGTCATTGACAATTCAATTGTCAATCACTATAGTTATTAGCCACTACGATTTCCATACAAGAACATGACCACTGTAAGAACTCTTTACACACTCTAAACACTTAACCATATACTCTTAAATACTTCTTCTCTAACACTACACTAACTTAAGCATTGAAATAACTACGCCGAACTAACCTCAACACCCCTAAAGCTTAACTCTTGGTTTTCTACAGATCACAAATACCAATCCAGATTTTGACAACAACACTCCACCTTAGGTATACCTCATTACTCAATGATATTTTCTAAAGGAGGTGCTTATTCACCTTACAATTGAAGGATGCCCCCATTAATAATGGGAAGATTGATTGCTTAGATTGAAACATTAGTGCCTCGTTGCATAAAAATGGTAAGGCTTAGCACAGCTATCCCCATTATGAATTAACATATCATTACTAAGAACTAATTCAAGATGACTTTGGTTTTCTCTTACATCATCAGAAGCATTTATACGGCTTTAAGAGAACCTTCTTGTAGTGAGTTGTCCTAATTGATATTCTTTGGTGATTGCAAGTTCTACTCTGTGATCTCAATATTAACTTCCTAGGTACTATCAAATAAGCTTGTTTTTCTCTTCCTTATAAGTACTATTATGTTATTATCATTTTACAGTTGCCAAAATGGGAATGAAAGGATTTAACTGAGGTGATCACATACGTACTACGTGAGTTAAGTGCTTCACATAACTTAAGAGATGTAAAGATGGTACAATAAGCAAGAAGTGGTAGCATCAAAGTATCAAACACATAAGTGACAAATTAGGAAGTCCATGGCCTTGATTTTGTAGCTCTTGAGCAATTGAGCTTGTTCTTCATTAGAATTGCAATTTGATCTTTGCCATCGAAGCTTTTTCAATAAGATGTTGCTTTTCCAATCTCAAAATTGTGTTAAAGGAGGAGATACTATTAAGTATATATAGACTCTTAAACTTAATAACATCCATTAAAGTGGCAAGCAAGGGAATAACAAATGAAGACTATACTCCTCATTAGAGTTCTCAGCTAAGGTATAGTAAAAAAGAATAACTTAGAATCATCTAGGGCAGTCTTTATTTTCTATAGAGTTTAACCAAGCTATAACCTTCTTCCTAAAGTCATACTCCAACATGCTCCTTTATTTGTCTTCTAGTTAACTCCCTATCCATTTTTCTATCGCCTACTAATAGGTATCTTTCATAAAAGGAGAGATCGAGATGAGATGAACCATACCCATTTAAGGGTTATTTTTAGTCCAAGGCCTATAACATTTCTCATGTTGCCAATTAACCCTTTTATAGAGATCATGATTCGACGCTTAAATTTAAAATTTATCTATGAGACTATATTAACCATAGCAAGATGGAAATCTCATTTTTAACACTTGGAAAGATGAAAACTCTATATGTGCTATTTTACTAAAGTTAGCCATAAGGTTTTGACTAAACTAAGATTTATATAGTGTTTAAAAGGGGATACAAAAAATGCTTACTCGTTCATGGAAAAGAAATTATTTCACCAATACATGCCAAAAAAGACTTGAAATGATCCATAATCACATTCTATGAGATTTGAGGTTTCCATAATCCTTAAGAAGTAGCCTTAAGACAAATCAATTGAATTATCTCTAAGGTACAACAAGAAATATTTCCACTGTTATGCTACCTTAACCTTATAGGATCTCAATCATATGGGTGTACTTGTAGCCACGCAATCAAGTATAAGTATAGGCACTATGAAAATGATAAATTCTTAAGGAGCCATCTATATGTAGTAGGAAATGAAAGTATAAGAAAATTGTTAGTCAATGACACAATTTTTAATACCAAAGCTCAATTTGTCACTTATAGTGAACTATTTGATAGATATCAATTAGTTAACAAAGAACAACCATTTGGGACATGACTACACTTTCTCTACATAAGGATAACTTTGCTAAAACATTAACGTTTGTCACTAATTAAATATTGGAGCTTTCTTTACGTTTACCAATTTAAAAAAATTTACACAAATATAAATTATATAAAAAAAATTACATGAATATCATCGCAAATTGTATCCAAAATAAGATGCGATTTTGCGACAATATACGAATGTTGAATTTATAAATGCAACATTTGTTTTGTTACAATTAATTTTGTAGTAAATGCGTATTGTCAAATAATCGCATCTTAAAGATACGATTTTGGTACAGTGTACTTTTGTTGCAATTGTAAAATATGACATTAATATACTATAAAATTGCATCTTACAATTGTGAGAAAACTATAGTATGCCAAAATTGCATCATAAAGATGAGTTATGGCTAAATACTTATGTTACAGTTACAATTGCAACATGCAACATTTTAAGACGGTGGCAAAACCGCATCTTGCAACGATATTTATGTAATTTTTTACATGATTTGTATTTGTGTAATTTTTTTTTAAAATATGTATTACACTCCTATGGTATACTGCTAGTGATAATAAAATTTATCACTAATGGTTCATATTTGATGATACTTTATTTTATCTCTTCTTACTATAGTTGAAAATTACTTTTGATCATCATCTATTACATTAAGACACTGACTTATACACATCACCCATTAAAATGATCAATATTTATTTAATAACATTAAAACCGATTTATCATATATCACATGATGCATTTGCTTAGGCTAATTACCAATTTTGGCTAAGCAACACAGCATAAGATGGTTAACAGAAAATAAGGAAGTTGAAATGAAAGAAAATTTACTAGTTAGGGCTTTATTTTTAACTTTTTCCTTTATTTGGTTTGTTTACTTTCTTCTTTATGAAATTTCCTTTAGCCAAAATGCCGATTCTTCATTCTCATTGAAGATATTGTATTATTATTATTAAAAAATTTGTTCATTTTGGATTTGTCTTTAGAACTCCAACGCTTTATTTGGTTTGTTAATAATTTTTACCTTGCATACTTAAATGTTATACTTCAATAGAATGAATGTCATTTCCTCCAAAAAGGAAAAGAGAAAAAAGGAAAGAAAAAAAAACCTAAACATATAAGTCTAGTGACAATAAAATTTTCAACTAATTAGTAAAATTTGGTAGCAAAGCTGATTTTCATCACTTGTTACTTTGATTGATGATTCTTAATTAGTATCCCTTGACCAATATAATAAATCTCACAAATTATAAAAAAATTAACAGTAAAGTAGTATACATATTTATTTATAGATATTCTTAAAAAAGAAGAATTGAAAGTAATTCAAAATATTTTTCTTTATTCTACAATTTTCATAAAATATATCTATATATATTTACATTACTAAATACATTGGACTTTTATCCTTTAGAATTTTATAGAAAATTAAATAGGCGGTATTGATAAGCATTTTTCAATAATTATTATTTAGGCTTATATCCATCGCCCCAATACTTAAGTCTAGTCCAATTATCCAGTCTAGAGACAATCTCCGTTGACACATTATAAATACCAGGCAAGACCCCAAGTAAGGGACCCTCTTCTTCATTCTCTCATTCCCATAAGCATTTGACAGTTTTACTCTTATCACAATAGAGCTAACTTAGGCATCAAAATGGCCGTATTGAATCATCCTTCAATACCCTCCATAGACATTTTCTCATGTTATAGGTGTTTATATACTGAAACGAGAATCACTTGTTAACAATTGGTATCATCTATGGGAACGTATAATTATGGCCACAATTCCCAATGTAATTTCGAAAATCTCTTAATGGGACATTCTTTCAAAGGATGAACTTATTCGCATCTAATATGTTATGGGATGTCAACTCTTTCGGGTGAAACTTTTCGAACTCAACCTTTCTCTTCAGTATTGATATTTATATTCTCCATATTCGTATGTCTATTTATGTTTGATAAGAATCGTTAGATTCTTTGAGTAAGTAGTTGTTGTGTTTCCCAACATCTACTTGTACAACAAAAGTTGAAAACTACCTTAGTTAACTACCATGCAGTATCTATGTTTTAGAGAATCTGTCAGTTTATATGTTTATAATTGCCATTTTCATGCAAGTGTTGATAGGAATCAACCACCTAAACCGATCATAAGAAGCCAAGCTCGAGGACTTTAAGGGCTCATACGGAAAATACTAACTCTAAGCCATAGTTAAGATGGGGACTCCTATTCCGATCCGACCTCCTACTAACCTGTCTGTCAAATCCTCATGTATGTCCAACATGCTCCTGCCTAAATGCGAAGTCCTGACCCAAAAGGTAACCCAGGAAAGGCTAATCGAGCTAAGCTCTCCAATCGACCATTGGTGCACGACTCCAATTCAGTTGACTTCCTAACTAGACTGACTGGCTCCCGACTTAATCCAAATCAGGGTCAGCCCTTGACTATAATACATTTCTGCTTCCGCCTATGTTGTGTCATATCCCTAATATCCAGCCACCAAGCGACACGTATCTTCTGACACAACGTTCTCTAATGATTCTTTTTTTTCCGTACTGAATATTTTTTATCTCTTTTACCCCTTTTAGTATGTCTTATGTAATCTAGTGTAGAATGCCCTTTTTTTTCTTTTCATACGTGTAAAGCAACCCTAGTAAACGGGTATATAAACCCCCACTTTCTTGTACACAAGGATGATTCAACTTTCAATACAAAATTATTCACTTAAGCAACCTTAGTGTTCTCGTTATCATTCAACTCTTATCTATTCCCTTTAGTAAGGAGTAGTTGTGAGTAACCCTTCAATTCAGACCAGTACATCATATCCAGCGGATTGTTGGCCAAGTAAGATCAGGTGGTGTATCATATCCATTCAGTAGCTGCTCAAACTTTGTTAGCCTTTTTCCCGTTCACTTCACTGTAGTGCCTCTCCATGTGTCCAGCCTCAAAGACACATCAGTTTTGCTGGTATCAAAGCACGGTTTCACAAGGGAGTGTATAAAGTTGCAATGAAGTTTTTATTTGCTTTACTGTTAGTGGCTATTGTATTCTTTTTGTAGCTACTGTAGTGTATTGGTGTGATGGTAACAGTAGTTTTATTGTTACTCAGTTTTACTCTGTTTTTCATTATGAAAACAAAGCAAGTATATTTCTATTCTGTTTAGTGACTATTGGGTATTAAGGTTGTTAGTAGTTTGTTAATCTATTCAGAAAAGTATTACATTATGTTAGATTCAAGTGTTTAGGGAGTTATCAGTGACCAGGGCAGTGGCACTCAACCTAGTCATGGTCATAACGATAATAATACCCTAAGGTTGGTTGATGACAAACTTGACAAACTCACAAACCTTATTGAGAGTATAGTCATCACAATGTAAGTTAATAAGCAACAACCCCAAAGTGTACAACAACAATAGCCCCAAAATGATGCCCTTGAGAGACACTATGGTCGAGCCAATCGAACCAATCACCCAGTTCAACCTCCTCGAGCTAAAGGAGTTGCTAAATGAAGACTGGAGTAAGAGGAGATTACAAAGGATGAGGAGGAGCTAGATGTTGAAGGATTTGGTGATGAAGAAGAAGTTGATTATTACCGAGCATAGGGACGAGGACGCTGAGTCCCTCGAGGGCTAAACAATGTCAAGGTGTAAATCCCGCCCTTCAGTGAAAGTGGAGATGTAAATGAATACTTAGAGTAGGAAGAGAAGGTCGAGAAAGTATTTGAATGTTGTGGTTATGAGGATGCGGTTAAGGTCCAACTTGATGCATTGGAGTTTACTGGGTATGCCACTATGTGGTGAAAGAATCTAAATGCAGCCAGGGCAAGAGACGAAAGACGAGGTGTTAGAACTTAAGATGAGATGAAGAGGTTGTTAAAAGACAGATTTGTGCCCGAGACTTATCTACCAAATATATTTGTAAAGTTACAGGAGTTGCGCTACAAAAGCCGATTTGTTGATGACTACGTAAGGGAATTCCAAATGTTAATGATCCGAGCCAATATAAAAGAGCCAGAGACCCATATAGTATCGAAGTTCATTTCTAGGCTCAAGTATGAGATTCGTAATATCGTGAAAGTACAAAGGTTTTATAATTTGGAAGAGGCCATCAAGATAGCACAGAGGGTTGAAAAGTAAAAGAAAAATGTTCCGAACAGACCTGGGCCAACATTCTCCTTAGCCCTGGTACCACGCTAACCTGTTCAAGCTGAGCATAGGAGACCATAACAGGCCGAGGAAAAGAATGACTAACCCGACAATAGCTAAGTAGGTCAGCATGGCCAAGCAGGACAACTAGGCCAAGCCGAGGTTAGGCTACCCCCAAGAATGTATGAGAAAAACATACCTCCGAATGGAAGTCTAGTGAGGTGAAATGCTTTAAATGCTTAAGCTTTAAACACATGGCTATTGAGTGTTCAAACCAATGTGTCATGATGCTCCGAGGAGATATAGTAGACAGTACCAACGAAAGTGAGCCTAAAGAGGGGAAGGATGTTCAAAAGGCAGAAACCAAGGAGGAAGAGGAGACTTGTGTCTGTGCCGACCAGGGAGAAGTGATGACCCTAGTATTGAGACAAGTCCTGAGTTCCTTATCAAACCCTAAGGAGGACTAGAGGGAGAATTTATTCCATACCAAGTATACCTTCAAAAGCTAATTATGCACAATCATATTGGATGTAAGAAGTTGCACTAATGTAGTTGTGCAATCATTTGTGTAGAGGTTAAGTTTACCGACCTTAAGGCATCCCCGACCTTACAAGCTGCATTGGCTTCATGATAAGGATACTTTGCACATAACTAAACAAGTGACCATGTTGTTCAGTGTTGGAAATGTATACAGGGATGAAGTAATGTACAATGTCATCCCTATGAGAGCTTTATACCTATTGCTTGGACGACCTTGGTTATTCGATCGACATTTTACGCACAATGGGTATAAGAACACCTATACCTTTATTAAAGATAGAAGGAGGATAGTGTTGTAACCCCTAACCCCGTCCCAAGTCGATAAGGATCAAAGAAACAGTAACGAGTCAAAAATCCAAAATAGGTATTTGGGATTCCAACGGAAATGAGTACGAAGAACAGGAAGGTTTTGATGGTAAATGTGAATAAATATAACTCACCAAGACACAAACACAATCAGGGGTTTGAACTCAAAATAGGGTTCGATACAACTCACAAATACTAAATATCACTCGAGATTCAAATGAGAGTTAGATACGACTCACTAACTCACTCAAATGAAAGGGTTCACCACAATCTTGAAGATAAGATCGATAAAAACATGGGGACAATTAAAGAGTTTAATCTACACTCAATAATCCTACAATGCTAGCTCAAGAGTAGCCCTGCTCAAAAAGGGAAAGATTCCAAAATGTAAGAATATACTTTCTGTCCAATCTTGTATGTTGACGTCTATGTATATATGTATGTATATTTTTTATGTTTATAGATGTTGCTATTTATAGCAAGTCCTAAACCCTTGTAGCAAAACTGTAAATAATGTACAAGGCCTTAAACCTAAAAAAATTGGGCCCATAAATAAAATAAAGGAAAACATGTACAAGAATACAAAACTGTGCATTTTACAAGGGTAGTTAGTATGCAATCACTCGGCATGTCCTGGAAGGAGTAGTATCCAAACCAGATGAGGTTAGCAATTGCATGTATGGGTTCCAAAAGGAGTCCTTGAAGTCTTATAGTGTTTGGTTAAGACACTAGAAAGGTCGACCCATAATTGCCGAGTTCTAGAATCAGTCAGCACAAATCTCTTGATGCTATACAGAATGGTTTTTTAATCTCGAGTACTCGGCCTTATAGTATCTCGGCTCCTCTACTGGCGATAGGCTTGATGTCGAGTGTTTATCTTCCTTCCTCTTGTCCTTCTAGCTTTTGCTCGGCCTCAGTAAGCTTTGATAGGCTTTAGCTTAGATATGATCAGAGGCTAATTCCCATCATAGGTAAATGAAACCCATAATCAGCTCACCCGAGCTAGCAAGAAAAAGGCCCTAGGAATGAGCCATAGAGAGCTCCGATTTGCTAAGAAATCCAATGAACGGATGTTCCTATTGGTTAGGAGACTAATGGAGATAAGGGAGTTATAGAATGTTCCAAAAGAAATCCAACACTTGCTAAATGAGTTTTCTAACCTATTTCCAGAACAACTGCTTAAAGGACTACTACCCATCCTAAGCATAGAGTACTGCATTGATCTACAACCAGGTGTTGCCCTACTGAACCGACCTACATACAGGATGAACCCTGAGCAAGTTACCAAGCTGTAAAGACAAGTGGACAAACTCATTGAGTAAGGGTATGTAAAGGAGAGCATGAACCCTTATACTATACCAGTTCTGCTTGTTCCGAAGAAGGATGGTTCATGGCACATGTGCATCGATAACCAAGCAATCAACCAAATTACTATTAAGTACAGATACTCGATAACGAGGCTCAATGATATGTTGGATGAGCTTCATGGTACAAAGATATTTTCAAGGATAGATCCGTAAAGTGGCTACCACCAAATTCGAATGAGGCTGGGCAATGAATGTAAGACTGCCTTTAAGACTAGGCACAGGCTCTACGAATGGTTAGTTATGCCATTTGGACTTACTAATGCACCAAGCACATTCATGAGGTTGATGAAACCTGTGATGCACTCTCTTCTTAGAAGATGTATGGTTGTATACTTTGATGACATATTGGTGTATAGTGCCAACCTAAACAACCATGTTCAACATCTTTGTGAAGTATTTGGCATTCTACGAGCTGAGAAGTTGTATGGGAATGTGAAGAAATGCATATTCTGCCAGAAAGAGGTGATGTTCCTAGGGTTTGTAGTATCAAGGGAAGGAATCTAAGCAAATGAGGAGAAGATCCAAGTTGTTCTAGATTGGCTAACGCCAAAGAATGTCACTAAAGTCCAAAATTTCCATAGCTTAACTTCTTTCTATAGGCAATTTATTAAGGACTTCAACACAATAGCCAACCCATTGATCGAGCTAACAAAGAAGAATGAAGGGTTCGAGTGAAACAATCAAGCAAAGTGAAGCTTCAAGCAAATCAAGGAGAAGCTCACCTTGGCACTTGTCCTTTTACAACCAGATTTTGATAAGCCTTTTAAACTGGAGTTCGATGCATTAGGAGTTGGAATTGGTGCTGTCTTGATGCAAGAATAATGGTCCGTCACTTATAATAGTGAGAAACTGAGTAACCCAACCTTAAACTATTCCGTGTATGAGAAAGAGATCTACTCCCTTTTCCGAGCCCTTATTGTTTGGCAACATTATTTGCTACTACGAAAGTTTGTTATTTATATAAACCATGAGTCTCTAAAACATCTAGAGAGTCAAAATAAGCTTTTAAAGAGGCAAGCCAAGTGGTTAAAGTTCATGGAGAGTTTCTTATACATCATCCAACACAAGAAGGGAAGTGCAAATGTAGTTACTAACACTCTGTCACAACAGCAAACCTTGCTGACCACTTTGCAGACAAAATTATTGGGACTCTCACTAATTACCAAAAAGTATGCTCATGATTCTCATTTCAACCCTATCATAAAACAATGCAAGGATGGAATTGCTATCAAGGGATATTATTTCAAGGATAGCTGTCTATTCAAGGATCACAGGCTATGCATTCCAAACTGCACCAAATGTGAACTGTTGGTCCAGGAAGCTCATAAGGGTAGACTTTCAGGCCACTTTAGGGAGGTCAAGAAAGCCAATCTATTGAAAGAGAATTTTTACTGGCCAAGGGTATCCATAAGGTAGTTAGTTGTTGTAAAGTGTGTAAGCGTGCTAAGGGGAAGAGAGAGCCCTATGGAGAGTACGTGCCTCTACTAACACCTACCTTACTATGGGCCGACCTCAAGATGGACTTTGTCCTAGGGTTGCCTCGGACATCCAAAGGGAAAGATTCTATTTTTTTTTTTTTCTGTAGTAGACCATTTCAACAAGATGGCGCACTTCATTCTATGCCATCAAACTAAATCGAACTAACAATGCTTTATATATTGCTGATTTATTTTTGCAAGAGGTTGTTTGACTAGATGGAGTACCGATGACTATTGTTGATATGAGGTAAGTACACCTATCAGTTTATAATATAGCGGATTATGTCCAAGTGTCAATCCCTCAGGGACTTTGACTACTAATACTCACTAGGTTTCTATTATCTAACCGGTAATTTAAATTTCAAGAAATCTAAAGAAGTAAATCTAAATTACAACTAAAACTAAATTAAAGAGTAACTAAGATGAAATTCAAGAATAAATAAGAAAGCAATTCAATTAATTCATATTATACCTAGATTTTGTTTCCCCTAGATCTAAGATGTGATTTTCCTAAAGATAATCTAATTTAGTCTTTAATCTTTCTTAATCGGGAGAATTCTCTACTTAAGTTAATTACTTTCTCAAGTCAATTAACCCTAATCCTAGAATCACTTATTAGAATCTCTTCTCAATAGCACAATCTAAGATTGCATTATTGAACAATGAATTCTCTATGATTAAGATTAAAATCTGAAAGAATCTTGCAAACTATCTCTAATCTTATAATAATTCTCATCAACGATGCTTAGATCTAATCTTATAAAAAATCTCTCAATTCTCTTGTAAGATATCAAACTTTAGATTACTATCCATGGAAGTAATAATCTAAATCATGAAGCAACATAGTTAAATCAAGAAATTAATAAAGAACTAAATAAATTAATAAAGAACTAAATCAATTAATACTAATCATGTCACGTGAATAGATCTAAGTTTCACAAAACCTAAATACCAAGATTCTACTCATTACACATCCTAAAATAGAAATCTAAAATCAAAGTATAGAAAGTAATGGAAAGAATCATCATGAAATCTAAAAAAATTTAACAATTAAGTTTTCACTCCTCCTCACTTTCTTGGTTGTTCTTGGCTTTAGAAACTCTCTTAAAGTCATGCCAAAAAGTTTTCTCAATAAACCTTAACAAGGCTTTATATATGAAGAATTAAAAAAAAATTAGGTCAATTGGAAAAGACACGACCGAGGACACAACTGTATCCTTCGACTGTGTAACATTCTGTGCTTCACGTTTCTCTCTCTCTCTCTTTTATTAAACCTGAAAGCGACACGACCGATGACATGATTGTGTCTTTTGGTCATGTCATAGGCTGTAATGGTTGAAAAATAGCTCCAAATTCACCTAAAAACGACACAATTGTGTCATTCGACTGTATCGATCTTCAAACCTTCATAACTCACACATTTTAGCTTTGAATTGAGTGAAATTTATTTCTATCTTCTCATTTTCTCGCATAGATTGTTTCAAAACCTAAAAAACAAAATTTTACTCAATTAAGTATTATTATCTAAAAATAAACTCAAATATCAAGGAAAATCATCGAAAATCACTAAATAAAATATATACAATTAAGAACTCATCAATTGTCTTAAATCGGGGCACGAAATTTTTGAGCTATTTTTGGAAGACTCTTTAGATGAGACTTAAGACTAAACTGATGTTCAGCTCCAGTAGCCATCCTCAGACTGATGGCTAGACTGAAGTGGTGAACAAGACACTAGGCAATCTACTCAGAGCTGTTATAGGGAAAAACTTAAGGCATTGGGATTTGCGCCAACTAATCGTAGTGTTCGCATACAACCGAACTATCCATAACACTACAAGGAAGACCCCATTTAAAGTTGTCTATGGCCTTAAACCACCATTCCCCAATCAATCCAAAGTTGATCGAGCTCGAGAATTACATGAACTGCACCAATCCGTAACAAAGAAGATCACCAAATTCAATTAGAGACAACAAGAGATTAGTAGCCGAGGCCACCAAACTATTTCTTTCCAATTAGGAGACTTATTATGGATTCACCTTAATGAAGAGAAATTCCCGCACTTAAGACAAAGTAAACTATCTCCTCGAGTTGATGGCCTATTTAAGATCCTAAAGAAGATCGACCACAATGCCTACCAAATTGAGTTACTTGATAATTATGGTGTCTCCTCTACCTTCAATGTGTCTGATCTAATTCCCCATCAACCAATAAAAGAAGACCTTATGAGCACCCCAGAAGACTAAGTAGAAACCACTTTAGATTTGAGGACAAATCTTTCCAAACCTCAAATAGATGATAAGAATCAACCCCCTGAATCGATCACTAGAAGCCAAGCTCGAAGACTTCAAGGGCTCGTACAAAAATACTAACTCTAAGCCATAGTCAAGACAGGGACTCCTATCCCGATCCGACCTCCTACCAACTTGTCTATCAGATCCTCATGTCTATCCAACATGCTCCTACCCAGCTGTGAAGTGCTGACCCAGAAGGTAACCCAAGAAAGGCTAGTTGAGCCAAGCTCTCCAACTGACCACTGGTGCATGACTCCAATTCAACTAACTTCCTAACCAAACTTATTAGCTCCCGACCCGATCTAGATCAGGGTTAGCCCCTGACGATAACGTATTCCTGCTTCCAACTATGTTGTATCATATCCCTGATGTCTAGCCACTGAGTAACACGTATCTTCTAACACAATGTTCTCTAATGATTCTTTACTTTCCGTACTAAATATTCTTTATCTCTTTTACCCCTTTTAGTATGTCTTATGTAACCTAGTGTAGAATACCCTTTTTTCTTTTCATACGTATAAAGCAACCCTAGTAAATAGGTATATAAACCCCCACTTTCTTATACACAAGGATGATTCAACTTTCAATACAGAATTATTCACTTAACCAACCTTAGTGTTCTCATTATCATTCAACTCTTATCTATTCCCTTTAGTAAGGAGTAGTGGCGAGTGACCGTTCAATTCAGACCGTTATGTCATATCCGGCAGATTGTTGGCCAAGTAGGATTAGGTGGTGTATCATATTCATTCGATAGTTGCCTAGACTTTACTAGCTTTTTTCTTATTCTTTTCGGTTCACTTTGTTATGGTGCCTCTCCATGGTCCAACCTTGAAGATGCATCAGTAAGTAATTGGCTAGGCATAAGTGAGAATGAGGATTAGCTATTCTCTTGGCCTTCCACTTCTCTTCACACTATCTACGAGAAATAGGTAGTAATCCAACTCAACATCTAGAACGTGTCGGCAAGCAGATACTTAGCCTCAGCAAGAGTCAGCTAGAATAAGAGAATTTGCCTTGCCAGGCCTTCCAGTCCTTGGGGTTGGCTGCGGTCAAAGGTCCCATGGCTTGATTCCCATCATTCCTTCTAAGTTGAAATGGATTTGGGATCAAATCCGCATAATCTTCGGTAAGCTCTCCGTTAAGGTGATAAGGAATGAGGTTGACAATGTTAAAGGTGTTAGATACCCCATAATCATCAGGTAGCTCTAACCTGTAGGCATTATCATTGATTTTCTGGAGGATCTTGAAGGGTCCTTCAGCTCTTGCAGATAATATATTCCTCCTTTTACTCAAAAACTATTCTTTGCTGAAGTGAAACCATACTAAGTTTTCTTGCTGGAATTGTTTAGTTGTCCTACCCTTGGTCTTCTCTCACATTCTTTTGGTAGCTTACTTAATGTGCCAAGTGACTTTGTCATAAATATGCTGAAGGGATTGTGCTCTAGCCCTTGCATCAGGGTCCTCTTACATAAGTACAGGTACAAAGGTATGATTGAAGGGTAACTCAAGATTGAAACCATAGACCACTTCGAAAAGAGTTTGCTTAAAGTTGTCATGTACTGTCTGGTTGTAAGCGAATTTATCTACTGGTAAGCAGACGTCCCAATCAACCAAGTTCTTGTCCACTACAGCTCAGAGTAATGATCCCAAAATACAATTAACCACCTCTATTTAGCCATCAATTTGAAAGCGATAAGAAGTGCTAAATAGTAGTTTAGTCCCCATCTGACACCACAAGGTCCTCCAAAAATGGCTCAAAAATTTCAGGTCCCTATCAAAGACTACACTCCTTGGCATGCAGTATAACTGTACAATCTCCTACAAGAAAAGAGCAGAAATAGCCGAAACATCGTTAGTTTTAGAGCAGAGCACAAAGTATGCCATCTTGCTGAACCTATCCACGACAACCATTACAAAATCTTTGCCTCAGGTAGTCCATAGTGATCCATGAACAAAGTCCATGCTTAATTCAATCTAAGGTTTTGTCAGAACAGGCAAAGGCATTGCTTTCCCTTACTTGGCTCAACACTTAGCCCTTTTGAACACAGCACAACTTTTAATAACTCGATGCACATCTCCCCTTATTCTCAGCTAAAAGAATCAACCATTCAACAATTCATACGTTCATTTCTCCCCAAAATGTCTAGAAAGTTCTCCACTGTAAGCTTCCCTAATTAGCAGCTCCCTCAAAGAACAAGTTGATACGCATAATTTTCCACTTCAGAACAAGTAACCATCCGCCACATAATATTCGTCCATTGTTCTTCCATTGATGCACTGCATAATTATGGGTCCAAAGTGTAGATCCTCATAATACTATTCTTTGATACTTGCAAACCCAAACAATTCGGTCTGCAATTTATTCTAAAGTGTATGTCTTCTCGAAAGAGCATCTGCAACTACACTGCTCTTTCATTGTTCATGTTTTATTACAAAATTGAATCTTTCAAGGAATTCAACCCATCTCACATGCTGCTTCGATAACTTCATTTAACTTCAGAGATACCTCAACAACTCATGGTCAGTATATATAACGAATTCTCTTAGCAATAAATAGTGCTACCATACTTGTAGCACTCAGATCAGCCCTAAGAGTTCTTTGTTATATATGGAATAATTCAATTGCAATCCTTTGAGCTTTTCATTGTACAAGGCAATTGGTCAGCCTTCCTACATTAAGACAACACCTATTCCAATGCCTGATGCATTACATTTCAGCTCAAATATTTTTTCAAAGTTAGGTATAACTAACACCAAGGCGAAGGTCAATCTTTCTTTTCTCTCAGCAAAGCTCCTCTCCTCTTTTTCTCCCCATCAAAAGTCAATGTTTTCGTTCGTTAGCTTAGTAAGTGGCATGGAGAAAGTGCTAAAACTCTTGATGAATCGTCTATAGAATGAAGCCAGTCCATGGAAACTTCTCACATCAATACAAGTTGATGGGAATCAACCTCTAACTATATCTAAGCGAGGCAGGCCTATCCGAAGCCTAGGCTTATCAAAGTTTGCTGAGGCCAAGCAAAAGCCAAAAGGATGAAAGGAAGGAAGATAAACACTCGGCATCAAGCCTATCATTAGCCAAGGAGTCGAGATACCACAAGGCCGAATACTCAAGACCAAAGAACCACTTGACATAGCATCAAAAGACTCGTGTCAACTGATTCTAGAACTCGAAAATTATGGGTAGACCTTTCTGATGTCTCGGCCAAACATTACAAGACTTCAGGGACTCCTTCCCGAACTCGCACATCCAACTGCCAACCTCGTCTAGTTCGAATACTACTCCTTCCAGGACATGTTGAGTGACTACAAGCCAACTCCCCTTATAAAACGTACAATTTTGTATTCTTGTACATGTTTTCCTTTATTTTATTTATGAGCTCAATTCTTTAGGGTTTAAAGCCTTGTACATTATTTACAGTTTTGCCACTAAGGTTTAGGACTTGTTATAAATAGGAACATCGGTGAACATCGGTGAACATCAAAAATATACACACATATGTACATAGACAAAATTAGACAAAAAGTATATTCCTGCATTTTGGAATCTTTCCCTTCTTGAGCAAGGCTACTCTTGAGCTAGCATTGCCAAATTATCGAGTGTAGATTAAACTCTTTAATCATCCCCGTGTTCTTATTGACCTTGTCCTCAAGATTGTGGCGAACCCCTTCATTTGAGTGAGTTAGTGAGTCGTATCTAACTCTCATTTGAAACTTGAGCAATATTTAGTGTTCGTAAGTCGTATCGAACCATATTTTGAGTTCGAACCCCTGATTATGTTTGTGTCTTAGTGAGTTATATCCATTTACATTCACTATCAAAACCTTCCTGTTCTTCGTACCCATTTCCGTTGGAATCCCGAATACCCATTCTGGATTACCGACCCACTGTTGTTTCTTTGATCCTTATCACAAGTAGTAGAAGTCGGCTACTCTACAATTGCTCAAATCTTCTTGTCATCCACTTATAAGCCTCCTTTACTAATTACATAGCCTAAGAAGACCAGTTCCTCCTAGCAAAAGAAACACTTCTTCAAGTTGCCAAATAATCTCTTGGTGTAGAGAATATTCAATAAGACTCGGAGATGCTCGTAGTGACTCGGCATGTCAGCACTGTAAACCAGTATGTCGTTAAAGTACACCACAATGCACTTTCCAATTATATGTCTTAACACGAGGTTCATCAATTGCATGAAAGTGCTCAAGCCGTTTGACAAGCCAAATGGCATGAGCATCCACTCATAAAGTCTATGCTAAGTTTTAAACGTAGTCTTCCATTCATCTCCCGGCCTCATGTAGATTTGATGGTAGCCAGACTTCGAGTCAATCTTACTAAAGACCTTAGCTCCACTCAATTCATCTAACATGTCTTCTAACCTCAGGATCAGATACCTGTATTTGATCGTAATCTTGTTCACAACTCAACCGTCGACATATATCTACTAATTTCCATCCTTTTTCGACACTAGAAACACCGGCACAGCATAAGGGTCGAAACTTTCTCTAACATATCCTCTCTCCAGCAACTCATTGACTTGACATTGGAGCTTAGAAGCCTATTTGGAATTCATCTGATAGGCTGGCTTATTTAACAATGCGGTGCCAGGTACTAAGTCAATGCAGTGCTCTATGCCTCAAGTTAGGGGCAACCCTTTAGGTAACTATTCTAGAAACAGGTCGCATACTCATCCAACAACTCTTTGATTTCTTGGGGTAGTTCACCCCACTCCTTCATCTCTAATAGGCACCTAACCAACATAAGGGTCGACTCATCAACATTGATGGCCTCTCGGAGCTTGGCTCTACTCATCATCAAAGCCTTCTTCAATCCGTGAGCAAGTTTTGTTTGCAATTTATTAACTTTTCTCGATAACATCGGGTTCAATGTGATCTTCTGGACATCTTTCTTAAACATACACATGTTCTTGTAGCCATCATGGATAACTCTCCTATCAAATAGCCATGGCCTACCTAGCAACACATGGAAAGCATACATGGGCAATATGTTGGAAATAATCTAACCAAAGTAATTCCCTATAGTAATCGATAGTAGTATTTACCGAGTAATATGAAGTGCCCCTTTCTAACTCAACCAATGCAACTTATATGGCTTTAGATGTGCAACTGTCAACAAATTCAATTTTGAAATAAGATTGGCCAACGCCGCATTAATGCAACTTCCATTATCCACAATAAGAGCATACACCTAATCATTCACCTTACAGGTGGTATGAAACAAATTCTATCTTTGCTCCTCCTCACGTAAGGGCTCCATGTTCATTGTACGTCAGACAACCATAATCAACTGGTCCAAGTCCTCAGTAAACACATCCCCCTCAATTAACTCCTTCTCGACATTTTCTTTCTAGGTAGGGATCTCCTCCTCCTCAGGTTCCTCATCTATACTCTCTACCTCCAGCTTCATGACATCCCCCTTGATCACCATAGTTCTTTGGTTCAAGCTCTAAATGGCCATATGTCCAAACCCTTAGCATTTAAAGCACTTGATCTAGCTTGTCTTCCTACCAGACCCTTGTCTCTTCTCATAAGTTCAAGTTGGCACTTCACTGTTAAGTCAGCCTTTTTGCTCGACTCATATATCAACATTTCTTATTGGCTCAATACTTGACTAAGCTTGATGACTTCCTACCTTGGTTGGTTAGTCGATATTTTAGCAAATACTTTGCTTCTTCTCTGCCTCTCCACTCATTGAGCTATTCGAATGGCCTCATCTATTGTTATAAATCACTAGAGTTCTATAATGTCCCAATCATCACCTCTCAATCCTGTGATGAACCTAAAGATTGTTCGAGCCGATGGTTCCTCCACTTTACAATAGATCATGAGCATTTAGAATTCCTAGACACACTCATCAACTGTTCAACCTCCTTATCTCAACTCTTGAAGCCGAGTGAATGTATCCTACAGGTAAGTTTCTGGCACAAATCTATTTCTCAGTATTCTTTTCATTTTAGGCTAAGTATTAATCTCTTGGTAGCCCTCTCATCTCCTCATGGCCTAGAAATTCTTCTACCACATGGTAGCATATCTGGAGAACTCAACAATAGTAGTTCTCACTTTCTCATAATCCTCATACTAATAATAATCAAAAACATGCTCCAACTTCTCTTCCTACTTGAAATATTCATCAACATTCCCAAATCCATTGAAGTTTGGAATCCGAAGCTTCACATGGTCAGATGCTCTAAGGACTCATACGCGTTATTCTTCAAAATACTCTTCCTCGTTCTGTTCATCTAGTTCTCTCAAGTCTATCCTTCTTCTTACTTATCTACTTACTCCTCCACCTCGAATAGGTCGAGCCGGGTTATAACCTCTAATAAGTTGAGCAACTTGTGGGGTATTTTACGCGGCCATAATTGGTTGACAAGCCAATGCATAAACAGCTCGAGTTAAATCTACTAAGAAATTAGCCACCTCATCCAGTCTCTTAATGGTGCTTCCAAGAGTTCCCTAAGACTGTCGGCCATGGTGGATAACTCCACTATTGTCATCTCCCATACCAATATTCACACTTAGGTCAGTCGTTTCTTTCACAAATTTAAAGCTTAAACAAACACTTCAAGAAAATAACATCTAGCAAACACAGCAGCTAAAATAAACACAGTAACTTGCTCTACTTCACATACGTAAAATAGAGTATAAACAGAACTTCGAAAACAAACTCTAAATTAAACAAAACCTTCGCTCTGATACCAAGATGATGCGAACCAAAACTAAGAAAAAACAAGGCTGGTCTCTAGATAAGTCCAAGCTTGTAGAAAGCTCGAAAAGAAAGTGATGAGAAATATGTGAAAGGACTAATGTAAACAAAAAGTAAGCAAAACCCCATGAACAGTTCTGGAGGATATAACGTACCAATGGAACTTCTGAAGACTCACGGCACAATTCGATATGACACATGAATCAGTGCAGTGAGGTTACTCACCACCTAACCTTACTCAAGGGTTAGGATAAGATTGATGCTAAGAGTAAATAGGTAGTGTTTATGCAAGGAAGGAAAATAATCAATTGTATTAATGATAATCAATTTGCTTGCAACTACAATTACAAGGGTATTTATACCCATAAATTAGGGTAACTTGCCTAAAAGGAAAAAAGACAAAAAAGGCATTTCATAAGGAAATAGTATACAAGATACGAAAGGGTAAAAATGAATATTCAAGAAAATCAATCATTGGTATAACGGATTCTATACATGATTCCATACATTTAACGATGTTATATTGGTGAAGCCATTGGAAGATACGGACAAAAAGTACAATCAACTTGCTTGTCCGAATAGGGGTAGCTTAGTCAATTCGAAGTCTCTTTCTTGGCATCTCGGCTAGGGTGATGCCAAGTAAGTAATTGGCTTGGAGTGAGTGAGAATGAGGATTGGCTATTCTCTCAGCCTTTCACTTCTTGGCACACTACAAGTGTCAAGAAAACAAGTGCTTCTATGGCTAAGAAACCGAGAAACAGGATGCTGAGAAACATCTCACCGAGCAGTTCTCACTTACAACAATGGCTAAGAGATAGGAAACTGACAAACATTTTGCCAAGCAATTCAATGCTAAGGCTAAGACAATATTCGGGGTTTTACCAAAGACCGCTCGCTAAGTCATCTAAAGCGAGCAACTTCTCGAAGCCCCCTTGCCATGCCAAGCCAATCAATCTATATCAGCCTGTGAATTATTAAGAGGCCGAGTGCTTCAGAAGTAATCTAATTCCCAAGTTCCATGCCGAGTGGTCAAGGAACTTTCTCCCTAATTGCTGACACTAAGAAGCATTCTTCATAGTTACCACTTTTCATAGTTTTCAATTGAGCTCCATGGCCCAAAGGCCAATTAATTTCCATGGCCAACTCACTGTACTCACTAAGCACTAAGAGTTAAACTCATTCTTAAAAGTCTTTTTACCAATCTTTAAATCTTAAGCAGTAGTGCTTCCAAGCTGAGTGGCGAGACTCCATGAATGATTGCCGAGTGACAGATTCACCTTTTAATTTAGAATCTGCCAAGTGGTCGTAAACCATTGCTAAGTGGCAATTTGGCCAAGGAGCACTCTTCATTGAAATGCTGAGCAGCCAAGAGACATTGTGTTGAAAAGCTTTGGCCAAGAGCACTTTTCATTGAAATGTCGAGCGGCCGAAAAGATATTATGCCAAGAAGCTTTGGCCGAGTGATTCACTTGCCAAGCTACTAAATTAAAGTGCAAAAGCAAACTATTCTTCTCTAAGTTGCCAAGTGTCATTGTTGCATTATTTCCGACCTAGTGATTGGCTCATGTGCTATGAAGAATCAAGATATTCATCACACGGCCGAGCTGAAAATTGATTGTACTAAACTATTTCTTTAACAACTCTAAAATTTAATGAGATCAAAGTTCCATGCCTAGCCATCCTCTTTTATATTTGCCGAGTCACTACAAAAATACAAATAGTAGAGTGCCTACCCATGTTTTTTGAGCTTTTTGACAATCAATCTCAACACTAATGCATCCTGAACATGCAAAGCTTCTATGCTCCAAGCTTTCTAGCACTTGAATATTTGGCTTATGTTAGGAACATCTCAGCAGTCAGCATTTAGAATGTCTTAGCCTTCCATGGCCGAGCAGTCTACCTGCCCAACAGGATTTTTTGAGATTTCGCATTAGCAAGTCTTGTCAAGTAAATGCCTACTGAGCTTAGGCAAGCTTCAAGACGCGTGACTTTAACGGTCCAAAATGATCTATATCATATACAAGGACCATTTTATATGACTTTCATGGTCTAAAACGAGCTCATGTGACCTTAAGAACCCCACTTGTACATCAACTCACATTGATGGAAGATGAGTAAAACCTCTTTGTTATTATTTATCAATCATTCAATTATTTATTTTTATGATATTGCTTTACTTTGTGCAACATGTCAATTAATTAACGATGTTCATACTTGATTCACGTACAATATAATACTTATCTATGTGATGCTCCAATGAGAATTCAAAGACAAGTTAGGCTTAGAGAAACACCCTCAATATTTAGCCCATGCAAAGTATGACTTGCTAATGAGCTACTCCAGAATAGCTCTAAGCCCTACATACTACGGGTGATGAGCAAACCATAAAGTGCTAATTCCTAGGTCCTATACTTTAACGGACCAGAGGCTAGTAGCCTATTTTACAACTTAGCATAGTTTATGCTCAACTTGAGCAACTTTCATGCTTTCCTCACCTCTTTAGGCATCCTTGCCTAGGCACCCTCACCTTTTTAAGCACCCTTGCCTTCCTTTCAAGCACTTCAGCCTCTTTAGGTCCTCACCTCTTTAGGCACTCTTACCTCTTCAAGCGTGTCGACCTCTTCAAGCTTTTGCCTCTTTAGTCATATCGACCTCTTCAAGCCCTCACATTTTCAAGTGCTTCGACCCCCTTAGGCCCTTTCCTTTTTAGACCCACTTGGTTTCTCAAGTGCTCCGGGCTCTTTAAGCCCTCTTGTCTCCTCAGATGCTTCAACCTCTTTAGGTCCTCTCGCCTCTTCAAACATTCTGGCCTCTTCAAGCCTTCGACTTTTTAAGCATACCAATATTTATAAGAGCTCTGATCACTCAGGTCTCTTCAGGCCCTCTTACCTCCTTAAGCACTTCAGCCTCTTCAAGTCCTCTTGTCTCTTAAGGTCCTTTTGCCTCTTTAGGTCCTCTTGCCTCTTCAAGCGCTCTCACCTCTTCAAGCCCTCGCCTCTTCAAGCCTTCACCTTTTTAGGCATACCAATATTTATAGGTGCTCCAGTCACTATGGCCTCTTCAAGCCCTCTTGCTTCTTTAGGCACTTCAACCTCTTTAGGCGCTTTAGCCTCTTCAAGCCTTCGCCTTTTTGGGCATACCAATATCTATAGGTGCTCCAGTCACTCCAATTTTTCGCCTTTTGAGCCTTTGCTTCTTCAAGTGCTCTAACCTCTTTAGGCAGTAATAACGAATCTTTCCAAAAATCCTACGAAATCAACCTCCCTAGATACTCTCTTTTTTTACTTTGTCACCAAAGAGAGTAAAGGGACAAGTGTTGATAGGCATTTCTCAATAATTATTATGTGGGCTTATATCCATCGTCCTGATACTTAAGCTCGATCCAATTATCCAGTCTAGGGACAATCTCCATTGACACATTATAAATACCAGTTAAGGGGACCCTCTTCTTCATTCTCTCATTCCTGTAACCATTTAGCAATTTTACTCTTATTGCAAAAGGGCTAACTTAGGTATCAGAGTGATCGTACCGGAGCATCCTCCGACACCCCTTATAGCCATTTTCTCATGTTACAGTGTTCATATACCAAAATAAGAATCACCCATCAACAAGTAGCTTTAGTAGTCTTAATTTATAATTCTTCTTGATTACATATCTTTGTTAATAATGTTACCAACTTTAACAAACAAATATAGTGGTTGTTGTTACATAACTAAGCATCCATATTAATGATACATCACTACTAGTAGAGTATAAGAGTGAACAGTTATAAAATGGATAAGATATGATGCTCTAGTCATACTCCACCCTATAGTTACAAAATCATAAATTTATTATATTTTTATAATATAATTTTTTTTAGGTAGGTTGCCCACTAGTCTATCAAATCTTCTACGAATTTGCAATTAGTACATTCACTAATTAAGTAATTTCTAACAATTTAATTACATATTTTACAACACAGATTTTGCATAACATGAACCTAATAATATAACCCTAAACAATATATCATGAATTACTATCATCAAAGTTGGAATTTATCATAAAGTTCAAGTCTATTTCTTTAGAATAAGTGACATCACCAAACCTATTGCAATATTTTTACTAATAAAAGAACATCTAATGAAAATCAGAATATAATAAAATGAACTAAGTTTTAAATAACTTCATTATTCTATTTGAATCAACATGATATATATTGTAATACTATCTTGAGATTCAATTGAAAAGTAGAAAAGAAATGAAATTTTTAATACGCTTTAAAGTTTTACTTTCTATAATGGCAAATTGGACTAAACCTTGGGTATGTGTCTGAATATCGTGATTTATTATATTCAATACTACTAAGTAATAATTTTTGATAAAGTGAATACAAAATACCAAATAGAATTATTATCATATATCACATTATGAGAGCAAATTTCCCAAAAATTAGAACTACAATGTATTTTATAACTCTCAATACCCATTGAGAACCAACCTAACTATGTTCAGATTATAACGGTTTTGCCCATCCACTACTACTAGAATATATTCAGGGGTAATAGGCCATGCTTGCAATTCTGTCCATCTCAAATATTTTCTTCATGTCTTAGAACAATTTCCTCTTTAACTCTCCTTCACTTCCAAAGGTTCTATAAATTTTAGTTTTTATAACTATCACAAGATATTACATCCATATTGTTCTTATGCATTGTCTATGCGCAAAGGAATAGTTGTCTTCTCTTACAATTTTGTGATGACATTATTGGCATGACCACTAATTTACACTCCATACAATATGTCTTTTTATTGAAATATTTTAGAAACAATTATTAACCACAATGCTAATGGGATGTTCACCTAGGAGAATGGAATTGTTGTTTCTCCCTTATTCCTATGTAACCACTGATTACTCTATTCACTTGAATTTTCCCCCAATTAATAGCAATTCAAAAAGTTCTCTCTCAAATTTTTATGATTTTGTCTTGAACTCAAACAAACTACTATTACATTTTCCTTTGTTCTCGTATAAATGGATAGCTCGAGATTCTAACAAATACTCATTCACTACGTATTACACCTCTATTTCTTTCCTTACTAATTACAATTCAATTTGCTCATTATTTCATTCAGCAAAGTAAATGAGCTATAAGAGCCATATGGCATTGTACATGCTATCATTCTTCAATATATGTGGCCATCGCAAAAGTACTATAGATGATTGTAAATTGTCAACCACTACGATGCGGTTGCCATGATAGTAGTTAAATTAAGGTTTTCGTTGATGCAAGATAAACATATGCTAATATTCATTTTAGTAGGCAATAGGATAACAATTGTTCTCTCATTAATGCCATGGTCATTCTCTAATTAATTGACCTTATCCTCCCATGAAATGAAATTGTTATGATTTTAGTTATTAGTTAAGCAACTTAATGAATAGTTCAACTATTAGCATTAGTTAGTTAAGAAATATAGTAAATAATTGTAATTAGTAAAGTTTGTTAGGAAATTAATTACTATAAGAAATATTATAAATAGCATTTATAAAAACTAAAAGATCATCATTTTCATTTCTAATCAAATTCAAGAACTATCTTCTAAAGTTCTCTCTCCCCCTCTTAATTTTCTAGGAGTTTATTTTTTACTCAAACTAAAACGATTACATTTTTCTTTGTTTATATAAGTGGACTATACGAGATTCTAACCATAGCGCCCTCGTTACTCACTTCCTTTTATCCTTTTTCATTGATTCATTCTTGTTGACTCGATCTCATTTGTCCTTTCTTTTGTTATCACAACTTTTTCATTTGTTGTTCACATTCATCATTGATTTTAGTTATGATCAATTTGCATGATCCTATTGAGTTGGCGCAAATAGAAAAGTTGTTGAAGCAAATAATGGTGCAAATGTAAGCATTGGAACAAAAAATCATGACATCATTTAACAAAACGTAAGAAGATTCAAGTAATCTTGCAACAAGTAATCATTATTTGAAGAATTAATTGTTGAGAGCATTGATGAAAAAGAGAAATCCAAAAAACAATATGACAAAGACATCACTTCAACCATAGAAGCTATAAATGAAGAAAATTTTCAAGAAACGATTCAAAACTATTATCAAAAAAATGTTTCCATTGCAAAACAATAAGATTCCAAGATCAATATCAGCAATTCAACTATTCTGATTTCTAAAGAATCAAAATACAAAAGTAATTGATCATAATCTCCTTGATGTTGATTCTAGTACAATGGTAGGAGTGATTAAAGTCATTACTTGCATTTCTCATGAGCAATATGTTTTCTGAAAGAAGTTACACCTAATATTGAAGAAAATATTCTAGAGCATTAAAGAGCCAAGTCATAAACAAAGAAGGTTATTCTATAAAAACAAACCAATAATGCATGCTTCAAGTTTCTTGAGTATTGTTGACAAATTTTTAGTTTTATTAAATAAGATTAATTAATTCTTGTTTATTTACTTATCTTATTCTCTTAAACCTTGAGGACAAGGTTTTGTCCAAGGGTGAGGGAAATTATCATGATTTTAGATATTAGTTAAGAAACTTAATAAATTGTTGCAATTATTAGGATTAGTTAGTTAAGGAAGATAGTATATGGTTGTAATTAATAAGGCTTGTTAGAAAATTAGTTACTATAGGAAATATTATAAATAACATTTATAAAAGCAAAAGGATCATCATTTTCATTCATAATCAAATTCAAGAACTAGTGTTAAAAGCAAAAGGATCATCATTCTCTCTCAAATTTATAAGAGTTTGTCTTTGACTTGAACTAAAGACGATGACATTTTTATTTGTTTGTATAAGTTGGCTATGCAAGATTCTAATAAAAGAATGGATATAAAACAACAAAATGATATTTGAATATTAATTGGAGCAACATCTCAGTTTTGTTTTGAAATTCAATCTGATTATATTGCTCAAGTTGTTATAACTTAATCCTCTATAAATATGTTTTAAACTAAAGAAATCATTTGTTACTTTCCATGTTATGACAAAAAATGAGAAGGGACAACATGCGAGAGTCAAAGAGGAAAATCAAAAAACCAAGCTATCTTAAGGATTATCATCAACAAATAAATTGATTTAGCAACATATGTTAATGAATTAGTAGTGAATTAAACCTTTACAATCAAAAGTAGTCATAATAGTGTACATCTAATCAAAAAATTGTAATAAACTAACAACTGTAAATCAAACTATAAGTATTAAAAGAAATGGAAATAAAAGTTATGAATCCCTTGTGAGAATTTAGCCTCAAGCTTAGAGTCACTCTAGAACTCAAATCCAAACTCCCTTTATTTCATTCCATTTTTCCCACATTACGATCACAAAACAAACCACAATATATTAGTATCAATTAGTAGATCACGACTAGCTAAAATCATGATTGTTAACAAAATTTATTTTTATATTTTTGTGTTTCTAAATTCATAAAACCTTAGATCCTAAGAGGAGATTAACTATTAGGAGAGAAGGAGAGACAATAATTATAGAGGCATGCCTTTTGAATTATGATCTTTTCTCTCTCTTACATCTATGTTTTTGCTAGGGATATGTGAAAAAATGGTAGACCAAGCCTTACCCATTATAAGGCTAACAAAATTGGTACATTCATTAATTTTAAAAGTGCTCATGGCGAGCAATATTAGAGGAATTTCTAGTTTACAAGAAGATATGTAAAAGAATGATGCAAGATTTGTCAATTTAAAGGGTTGAATGGATAAATTTGAAGCTATGGTGTTAGAATTAAATGATAACTTCAAGAACTTGATGAAAAGCTTTCAACCATCAAAGTTACACTAATAGTAAAGGAGTAAAGGATTTGTCATCTTCTTCTAATACAACAAGAAGTCATAACATTATCCAGGAAATATCAAATTGGAATTACCTAAGTTTGTAGGCCAAAATCCAAAATCTTGGATCTTTAAGGTGAACCAATTTTTTGAATTTCATGAAATACCAACACTGGAACATTTGAAAATGGTTTCTTTTACCATGAAAAATGAAGCACTGCATCGGTTTAGATAGCTAATATAGAATGACCTTTTAACCACATGATTTGCATTTAAAAGAGCAATTAAAACAGGATTTAGCCCTTCGATTTTTGAGAATTATCAGGGAAAATTATCAAAGTTGACACGATCAAGTATTGTATTAGAATGTCATAAATGAGTTCAAAGCCTAAATCAATCACATTCTAGGGTTGTCGAAAAGCTTTATTCAGAGCTTCTTTATTTCTAGACTTGAATCCACCATTCAAGTAGGGGTAATTTCTACAAAACTTTCTTCTTACTTAAAGGTTGTTAGTTTAGAAAAGCTACATTAAATCAAAGTTACACAAACTCATGAGTATTAGACCTTTTTCATCAACCAAACCAACTAATTATCATTCTTTTTTGAATAAAAATTCAATGCCCACTTTCATTCCTAAGCCATATCATTCATAATAAACCATCTTTTCAACCTACCATCTCATAAAATTCATCAAATAAATCATCTTTCCATCTTACCAAATCCATTATTTCTAATAAGAGACCTTACCAAATAAGAAGATGACTATAGCAAAATTAGCATTGAGAAGAGAGAAGGGTTTATGTTACAATTGTGATAAAAAAAAATTTCATCAAGGCCATGTATGTAAAGCAAAATGCTTAATTATCATTCAACTAGAAGAAGTAGATGATGATGATATAACACTAGAAATGGAAACAAAAGGAAGTAGTAGTGGATAAATCCTTAATTGTAGCTGCAGTTAACCTTATAGAGATCGGCTATTATGCACTGTTAAGCATTTTAGCTCTTAGAACACTTAGATTGCAAGGGACAATTAATGCAAAAATAGCACCCGACTTAGTTAACTAAGGAAGCACTCACAATTTTATTCAAGGAGTGTAGCAAAATCTTTAAATTTGTCTATTGTTTCAATTCCTCAATTTTGTATCATGATTGGAAATAGAGAAACACTAGTATATTCTACAATGTATAGAGGAGTCCCATTGTTATAGAAAAATGATGAGTTTTTTATTGATTTTTATATTCTGGAAATACAAGGAGATGACGTAGTTTTAGGAATACAATAGTTGACAACATTTAGACCTATAACAATTTATTATAAGTAGCTCACCTTGACATATCAATTGAATGGGATTATGGCGAATTTACATGGCAAAACTAATATGGTAGCAAAGAAAATTGAGCATAATCAATTAAGGAAGTTGGTAAAGTCGAATAATATTGCTTATTTATTCCATTTATTAGCTCAGAAGAGTACACCACCCATTTGCAACTCCAATAACAACTCCATAAAGGAGCTTTTAAGGAGATTCAAAGATGTATTCGTAGTTGAATCATCGTTGCCACCTTAAAGATTAATTCAGCATCATGTTCCTTTGGAAGATAAAAAACAAGCTATTAATGTTCGTCCTTACCATTCACCTTATTTTCAAAATGCTAAGATTGAGAAACCTATCCATCAAATGTTGGAATCTAGGGTAATGATAGGAATCAAGGAACAATCACAAGACCCCAAGCCTAAGGACTTTCCTCCTTAGTCAACTAAGCTGCCCAAATGTACCTAACCCTAAAAGAAGCAAAATTCCTCTAAGCCATCCTAACATATCTTTCGAGCTCCCCCAATCCACTTACCATTTCACAAGTAAAAGAAGAAGAACCTACTTATGTTACCAACCCTAATCAGAGCCGATCATTGAACTCGCCTACATCCATGCTAACAAGTATCTAAGCTCAAGTTGACCTATTGCCGAGCTGACCTATCAAACCCAAGTTGCCAAGTCCCTACTTTTAGAGCAAGCGCTCCCCAAATTTCTGACCTACCAAGCTACTAACTTAAAGTTAATCTGGCCAACTTAGCTCTGCTTAGTGACTAGCACCTATTTCAACCATCAAATTAAGAGGCTAACACGTATCCTACCCTTTAACATTCGTATTGTCCTTTGCAGAGGCTTTTTTTTTATTACTAAATTGCCCTTGATACAAAGCTTTAAATTAAGATATAATAATAGATAAGTTCCATATCCCTACCATAAACATGCTATTGGAAGAATGGGGATGCATTCAAGAGCTGGATACCACTAGATTTGAATGTATCTAGATGATATTCACAAAACCGATTTTCAAACTCATGAAGGGCATTATGAATTTCTCGTAATACCATTTGGTTATTATAATGCACCCTCCATCTTTCAAACAGTTATGAATAGCATTTTAGATCATATTACGCTAATTTATTATGGTACTTTTTGATGATTAGCTGATTTATGGCAAATCCTTAGAGGAACATTTGGTTCACTTAGAGAAATCTTTCGTATGCTTAAGAGAGCAAGCTTTCCTTCTAAAGAAGTCTAAGTGTTCTTTTAGGCAATAAAGCATTGAATATCTTGGCCATATTGTTTCACAAGAAAGACTAAAACTAGATCCAACAAGTTAAAGGCTATTAGTGACTAGCCTCGACTTATTAATGTGAAGCAACTTAAAGGCATTTCAAGCATTTCAACTAACTATATGTGCTTTGCTCACAATTATGTAAAGCTTGCTATCCTATTGAAAAATTTGTTGAGAAAAGATGGTTTTGAATGGACTCAAGAGGCTACATCAATATTTACTACACTGAAGAATACTTTAATATCAAACCAATTCTTGCATTACCAGATTTTTTAAAGACATTTATAGTATAGACTAATGCTTCGGGTATAGGTATAGGTGCATAGCCAGACCTATTGGTTATTTTAGTAAGAAATTCAGTTTTGACATTACAAAAAGTTAGTGCTTATGTGTGAGAATTAATGGTTGTAATAGAAGCTATAAGAAAGTAACACCAATATTTGCTTAGTCACCATTTTATTATTAGGACTAATCAAAAGAGCTTGAAGGAGAACACAACTCAAGTTATCCAAACACTAGAACAACAACAATACTTAGCTAAATTGATGGGTTATGATTATCATTTGGAATATCAACCTGGTGTTGATAATAAAGCAATGTATGCCTTATACAGGAAACTTAGTGATGAGTTTCAAATGTTAGCTTTAATAAGAATTATTAAAGGATATAGAATAGGTAGCACTTAAGTTGAAGTTTGAGAAAGGGGAGTCCACTACACTACCTTTAGTACTTAAGGATGATTTTTTATATAGGAAACAAGATAATATTGCCCTCATCATCTTCTCTAATTCCTACATTATTGATGGAGTTTCATGCTACTCCTATTGGTGGTCATGTTGGAGAATTGAAGACATTTAAGAGACTAAGTCCTTTCTTTTGGAAGGGGATGAGAATGGATGTAGAGAATTTTGTGAAGAGGTACCATGTATGCTAACAAATCAACTACTTGAGCACAAATCCGATTAGTCTCCTTTGACCATTAACTATTCCTCAAAAGTTCTTTAAGGATATATCCCTAGATTTCATAACTAGATTACAACTTTCTAGAGGGTATTTAGTTATTTTATTGATTATGGTCAAATTAACAAAGAATTATCATTTAGGGCCTCTTACAACAGCTTGTATAGCCACTACTATAGTTTGATGGTTTGTTAATTTAATGATAATATTGCATGAGATATCTAAGTCAATAATATGCAATAGGGATAGAGTTTTTGTAAGTCACTTTTTGCAAGACCTTTCTAAGCTTAATGGTACTAAATTGAAGATGAGTTCAACTTATCATCCTTAAATAGATGGCCAAACAAATCTATTAAACAGATGTGTGGAACATTATTTGAGGTCTTTTGTTATGGACCAACCTAAGGATTAGCTAAATTTTTTTCCATGGGCTGAATATTGTTTCAATATAACTTTTATATCAATTCTCAAATGACACCATTTCAAGCATTATATAGGAGGGAACCGCCTAAATTACTTGATTACATTATTGGTCTCAACTCTATATAAGCTATGGACCATGAGCTAGTTGAGAGAGATGATATTTTAAGAGTATTGAAACAAAATTTAGCCAAAGTCCAGCTAAGAATGAAGAATTTTGTGGATTAGAATAGAGCTAACAAAGAGCTTCAAGTTAGAGAGATGTGGTTTATGTTAAGTTGTAACCTTATAAGCAAACTACTTTGGCCACTTAATTATCCTATAAGCTTTCCCAAATGTATTATGGACCCTTTTAAGTGCTTGAAAAGATTAGGAATGAAGCTTATAGACTTTCTTCACCGAGGGGCTCTCATATACAACCAGTTTTCACTTTCCCTTACTCAAAAAATTAAGGGTACTATGGAATTATCAAGAGCCCTACCACCAGAAGCCATTACTAAAAGGTCCTATAGTAAGGCCTCTAGCTATTTTGGATAGAAGAGAAGTAGTGCAACAAGGACAGATAGCGCCTCAATTTTTGGTACAATGGGAGTCACTAAATCCTTATGATGCTACATGGCTTGATCTAACACAATCTCAAAGGGACTTTCCCCATTTTGACCTTGGTAAAAATGTTGATTTTTCTAATATGGGAGAAAATGTTATGACAAAAAATGACAAGGGACAACATATGAGAGTGTCAAAGAGAAAAATAAAAAAACCAAGCTATCTTAAGGATTACATCAACAAATGAATTGATTTAGCAACTTCTATGAATGAATCAACAATAATCAAAATTTTATAACTAAAAGTAGTTACAGAGTGTACATGTAATCTACAAATTATAACAAAACCACAACTATAATTCAAATTATTAGTAAAAGAAAGGGAAATAAAAGTTACAAATCCCTTTTGAGAATTTAGCCTTACGCTTGGAGTTCCTTTGGAACTTGAATCCAAACTTTCTTTCTTTTGTTCCATTTTTCCTACCTCACAATTAGAAAACAAACCAAAATATATTAGTATCATTTAATAGATCATGACTAGGTAAAATCATATCTCTTAACAAAAAAATTGTTCACATTCTTGTGTTTCTAAAATCGTGAAACCCTAGATTGTAAGAGGAAAGTAAGTACGGGAAGAGGAAGACAGATAGTAAGCATAAAGGCGTATCTTTTGAATTTTGATCTTTTCTCTCTCTTGCATATGTGTTTTTGCTAAGTTTGTGTGAAAGACATAGTGAACCAAGCCTTAGCCATTATAGAGATAGGGTCATTATCACATCAAAGCATAGCCTAAAGAACTTTTATGGCCGGATAATATGACAATGAATTCGTTATATATTTTTTTAAACATAGGTTGTTACAAATTCGTATTTATTTTTATTCATTTATTTAAGTTTTGCAAAAGGGCCTTAAAAGTTGACCATATTAAATTAAAAAGTAAAATACTATTACAACATATGAATATAATTAGCTTAATTTAATGTGTTTCACTAAGTTAATAATTATAATACAAATCTAAAATAGTCAAACAAAACACATGGAGGATTAATAAGTTGGCTGGTGTCTCACTATTTACCGTATGATATGCCTTGTTAGTAACTCTCAATAGAAAATTGAATGACAATGATGAAATGACCTTCCATCCATTTTAAAATATTTAAGGTTTGAAATTGAGACAAGAAATAAAAAACCATAATTTTTTTTTTAGAAAAAAGAAAAGTAGCGAAACCCAAATATTATTTCCCCCTATCTTTCTCTTTATAAAAGTATATTGGGGGAACCTTTAAATATATTGGGCAAGACTAAACCTTGCCACATTTGGAAAGAGAAATAACAAAAGGTTTTCATGGCACCCGTGGCTTCTCTTTCCACAAATCGCATTGGCACAAGGAAGCTCGTCAAGTACTTTCGCTTTCCCCAATGGCGCAAAGAGATCATCTCCAACTTCGCGCTCAAGAAAGATTGGCCTAGATTGCGAAAATTAGTGGCGGAGCCACTGGATGGTGTGGACTACTTTAGAGTAAAAAAAATGAATCACATTAATACTAGCGAAAGCAACATGTTGGATCTCGATGTGTACCTCTGAATTTACACTTACCACATACTAACGTTTAGCAAGAACTCACGCTTGTTTTGTTACGATCAACTAAATGGATCCTCCAATATTTAGTATAAAATGTATTGACATTAAGAAGAGCAATAGATTTACTTAAAAGATTGTATAGTTTACTTATTTATCATGTGAACAATCATAAATTATTTTAAATGTGAGGAGAATACTATTATTTAGTCACAAAAATATTATAAGTTTATATAATTGACATTATTGCAATAAAAGTTTTAATTATTAGATTAGCACCATCAATATATTGATAAAGTTTATCCACAAATCGTTCTAAATATGACGTGCATATGCGTAATTAACACATAAACATACATTACATATTGGTTTTACGGCCATTTTTCATTTGTCTTTAATATTTACATAAAATTGTGTACCATTTAAAAAGAGTTACATAATTTCAAATCGTGCAAATGTTACTCTTCCATGAGTAAAATCCTTGGTATTAAAAAACATGCTTGAATGTAAATTTGTAATAGATGACTTATTAATAGGGGTAAGCGAGTGATATTGTTCTATAGTATACCAATCGTACCCTACTCAACCAAGTAGATTCCATGGGTATTGATGGTCAACTAGTAGATTCCAAATGTCAATTTTCTAAAACTTACTCCTATTAGATAGAATACAAGTATAGTATCTTCATACTTTGTATCCTCCCTGAAATGTATATTCTTATATATATATAGGGTAAAAGTTTCCAAGTACCTATGTCATCCTATAATAGTAAAAAATAAATAAATAAAGTCACATTTTTCAATTAAGAAATATTTTACTAAAAAACAAAAAGGAGAGACAAATGACTCGAGCCCATAAGATATAATCCTAAATTAATAGTTGCTTCTCTATCTCTCAAGTCTAAATGGCACCCCTCTCTTCCATCTATACATTTTCTTTTCTTTGCAATTCTTCTTCCCCCTTTACAAAGTGCTAACTCTAGCCTAATATTTTCATAAAAATAAAGGGGGATATTTGCAAATACATAAACTATTGATCAAGTTTAAAGAGAAATTTTTTAACATAGAAAAAAATGTAATAAAAAATTACTGTTAAGAAAACATGTGAAGTTGAAATTTAGAGGAAAATAAGAAAAATTTATCGATTTCACAAAATACCATGTACTCTGTACATGAGGTACAAGTTCTAAGGTAGCCCCATGATGCTATAGAGTAAGTTCTAATTTCAAAAATTTGGGATACAAATAAAGCTCAATATCATATCCATCTTATAACTGTTTAATCCTACTTCTTAAGTGTGAAAAAATATTAGTTAAAATACGTAAGAGGGAATTAGTAATTTTCTTCATAAACTCTTTTTAACATAAAGACCATGACTAAGCTACCTTAGCATATTTACAAAATCAATACCTTTGTATTGGTTTTTAATGAATTCATGATCTATGCTCTATCATTGTCATCATTGTCGGTTAATATTAGTCAAAGACATCTGTTGGCTTACTATTGTTTCATAATTTAAAGAATAACATCAAATAAAATATCAAAAACTACAATTGAAGTATTTAAAAAGGAAATAAAGGATAGAAAAATATGACTTGAAACCATGTTACCCTTTATTAGCTACCTCATGGATAGTTGTGTGTGAAATGCAAAGTGTTTTGCCAACTCATACGTACTACACTTTAACTCTCTAATACTCTAGTGGAGAGGCTAAGTCAATCTTCACTATATCACACTATTTAGAGAAAGAAGTTAGAAAAAGAAACTCAACAAGGAAAAAAGTAAACTTGAATATATTAGATGATTTTCAAGTGAGAGGGAAACATCTTCTATATTAGAGGCTTCCATCAATGGACATCTCAAATCTACTTGGCTTAACAATTAATATATAAATCTATATACCCTACTTTGCCTACTTACCTACCGAGGTTTGTTATATCTAAACACTTAAAAATTTTAGAAAATGGACTAGGTTTTGGTCATGAGTTCTACACTATGGAACCTCTACTGTATAAATTTAACAACTAGAAAAAAGGGCTAAGGGGGGAGCCTACGACAATGTCTAGCTAAGTGGGATTCAATGTAGCAAGTCATGATTCACATATGAGGATAAGTGACTACCCACAATCCTATGGGGGTGACAAAATATGACCTAAGGTGGAACCACCACCTTGAAAATGAATAAAAATAAAAAAAGATGGAAAAACCACTTAAAACGCCACAATTCACCATTTGGCTGCCTACTTAACTATGATCCCTCAAGTTTTAAATATTTTTCTTCTTCTTTCATTTCCTTTTTAAATTATTTGTGGTGTGAGATGCTATCCACCATCTTGGGGGTTTACTCTACTACCATAAGGTAGGTCACAAAAAGTATAAGTATTTTTTACCACTTAGCTAACCACCCCAAGGCTTGTAAACAATTGATTAAGAACTTCTCGTTCGTAGGATTTTACTTCATCTTTAGTATTTTTTTTTTTTCAATTTTGCTAATATTTTATCTAATTAGTTTCTCTTAATAATATTATTTTGCTTAAGTAATTATTATTAACTAATAATATCGTAATATGTATTAGCTAGCTATCATTAAAACATAGTGATGAAAGCATACATCATAAGTTTATTAAAAACCAAAACAAAGATCTTAAGTTTACAAAAACCTCAAAATATGTCATATTTTGGTAATATTCTCGAAAATTAATATATATATATATATATGTAAAACCCAGTCAAAAAAAAAAGGAAAAGGGTTATATAATAATAATAATAATAATAAAAGTGTTAGAAATATAAAATAAGGGAAAAAATAAGATAATAAAATAAAAACTTAAAGACATGGTATAACTTATAATTTATAAGGGATAGTAGGAGCAATTTAGTCATGGGAACAAATTCAAACTCCCTACTATCCCTTATCCCAAATAAATCCCATATCCTTTTCTTACTAAATTATCACATTACTTTTTTATAGAAATAGAAAACTTACGGTTCTCAACTCAACTCAACTCCTTTCAAATTTAAAGCCAAAATTCGGATTTAAGGGCTAGGGCAAGAGAAAATCTAATGAAACTTCAAGAAAACGCAAAAATACAACGACTTTAAGTAAGTCTTTCATCTATCTAATATAGAAATTTGTTTCTCTTTAAGAAGATGTCATAAAAAACCATAAAGATTTCCGTTTTTGTAGCTTCACGCGTTTATAATTCAAGTCTAGAGTGTTTCTTATCAAGAATTACATGTAAGTATTATTCTTACCCTTTTTCTTTAAATAATTCTTGGTTTGTGGTTTTGGTATGGGTTTAGTGAAAGTGGTTAATGAGGTAAATGAGAACAATGGTGATGCAGTTATGATACATATTACAAATTGGTAGTATCATGAAATGGTGTTGGGATGTGTAGTGTATGTATATATTGTACAATTGCGTATGTGTTTGTTTGTGCAATCGGGTGGCATGTGTATATTATAAGATGTTGAAAAGTGTATGGAAGGATATGAAAATATATATGGAGTATGGTTTAGAAACTCGAACCTTGAGGCAAAAGGTTGATTAAAAGCAAAAGAGTGTTGAGTTGAGTTAAGGATTAATGAACTAGGTTTTAAATCTAGTATTGCATTTGTGATTAGGTGGTAAGAGTCATGTAGTGCCAGACCTCGTTGAGATAGGAGTATTAGGTATGGGATACATGTTTGTTGATTATGTATGCTAGATATGTGTACATTAACCGGACTTAAATGAAACTCAGACTTAATTATTTGCTGCTTGTACTTAGCTTCAACTACCCACTAGTAAGGTTTAGTGATGTTGATGAGGCACTTGATGATCTTTATGCGACGCTATCCCTAATGAAGCCCCATACTGAAATGATCCAGGTAACTCTAAGATGGTTTTGGTACTCGGGTGATTAAAAAGGACCCAACACCAATACCTATATAATATTTATATATTGTATATATAAAGGTCATGAATAACCTCAAGTCTTAGGACGCTGAGACTATGCTATGTGCAGACTTAAATGACAAGATTTAAAACCAGTTATTTGTTACATTTATGTTAATACTCACGTATGTGCTTGACTCGTTACATGTATGATCATGTGCATGTGTATAGTACCCTGTACTAGGCTTTAACTCACTATACGAAGGTTACTATTTTTCAGCTATAGGTTCATGTTATGATGATATTACTAAAAAATATAATGGTATCAGTAAAGTTCATAATTAAGAAGAGAACAAAGATTTCTACTCTATGATGAGTAAGGCACACATAGAATAGATGATAGGCATGAACAAGAGTTGGGATTCAATTTTTATTACCAACTGTGAGGTGGAGTCGCCCGTGACTCCTATTGGTTATATGTTTTATATTACTTGTAGAGTGTAAGAACTCTAATCCAGTAGTCATGTTTTCATTATATAGGCAAGTAATGTGACATCCTAGTATAAAATGAATTGAATGAGAATTTATGTTACTCTTTTACTAATGATTGAACAGTTGGTATTGGTGAATTAATAGATTATTATTTGTGACTTGGAAGATTTTATGTATTCTATAGATCTTGGACAGTTTGCAAATTCCTAAACGTCTAACGTGTTAATAAAAGCTAAGGACACGTAGCGAAGTATAGTATTTCAGGTTTTAGGGCGTTGCAATATATATGATGAAAAGATTGAAGAGATATCAATGATGAAAAGGTATAAATGTATAAAGTTAAAAAATGCATAAATGACTAAAATATATCAATAACAATAAAACCTTCCAAAATTATATATATGTATATATATAGGATTGCTTACATATGAGCATGTTATGCACAATAATCAATTTCGAATTATGCTAACTGTAATACCTAATTCATAATCCATTGATGACATATAGGTTCTATAAATAAAAGCAAAACTTTACATAGCTGTAAATTTTATATTGAGTGAATGGCTTATCTAATTGCATAATTTCCTTTATTATAAAAGTTTAATTTAAAAATCTTTTAGGCTAATTTCCATCTTTGGTTAGGTAGATAAAAGGGTGGCAATCTAACATCACAAAGTAGGAGTATGATATTATATACATCATGGATTTTACATAATTTTTATTATGCAATTTATAACCTTATACCAACATATATAATCGTTAATAATATAATTATGTTAAATATTAAATAAAAATGTTTATCTATTATTCTAGATCAAAAATCAATTAAAATGTTAAACTTATATCATATCACCAATTTGAATTTAGTATTTTGGTCTAAATTCAAAAATTCTCTAGTAATTTTCCTTTTTTTTTCACTTAAACTTGCTATATTTATGCTTGTTGTAACTTAGCTTTATGAAAGCAATATAAACTTTCGACTTTATACTTTTAGACTAATTAACTATAATATCTAAAATTAACATGTTCAAAATATTATAGTATCTTGAAACCTGTAGATTTGGTAGGAAATAGGTACCATTGCACTCTAAAAGTGTTAAGTAAATCCTGTTCTATGAGGTATAGCTAATGTAAGAAGGGTCAAGGGTCAAACTAATATTGAATTAGGGTCAATAAAAATATTGATAGATAATTGGTACTTATTTATAAAGTAATAAAACCATCCAACTTCTTAATATTTAAAAATTGAGAGCTTTTTACAAGTTTACTTGTTATTTTTCATAGCTCTAGATTTATTTAGTAAATTGATGTATTTTTTGAAAAACTTGCCAAATAAAATAGTAAATTCCAACCAAAAAAACTGAACTAAATCTTATAGGAATCAGGATGGACAGGCTAGTTCAACTTAGTTTTTCCATCTCACTATTAATGAGAGTAAAAAGGTAGCCTAACTAGTTTGATAATAACAACACACAACATTAATGAAATAAAAGTTGCACAAATGCATTAAATATATGATGTCAAACAATTTCATTTGCCTTATATATAAGCCATTATTGAAGTGAAAATAATTATCTTAGAAACTAAGGAAAATCAGAGGGTGCAGTTTCATATCAAAATTATTTTTTTCTTAATCAAAAGTTTTTTTTATGGTTGTCTAGTAAAATTTCAAAAAATAACTATGGAAAAAGGAAAATAAAAATATTGGCTAAAATTAAGAATACTGTGATTATTGTTAATATTATAGAAAGAACGAGCTTATTCTCATACATAAGTAGGATCAATATACAGTTCGGATGCAAATTATTTGAATTTATTTTACACATTAACAAAGACTTCATCACACTCGAACGTAAAGTATGAACAGTCCCAAATTTGCTTTAACTTTCACGTGGTTTATAATGTCATAAAGACTTTGGAATGGAAAAAGTTCAGCCTTGGAATAAAACATGACAAAAATTGATGATAAACGTCCATAATACATATAATTATGTATCTATAAGACTTTATGAAACCTATGTTGATAAATAAATATGGAGAACTACAAGAAACGATAGAAGTAAGCTCAAAATGACCTCAATCGACTACTTCAAGTGATCTTCGATTATTTTGGCACTTCTCCGCTATCTAAAGTGAACTAGAGTACATAAGTGGATCATCGAGGACCAAAGCTAACTAGCTTGTTGGATCTGTTGCAAGTAATTCACTAACTAATCGCAAGAAGATAAGTTAAAAAGTTACAGGGTAAATTCAATGGATTCATGTGTGGGACAATGACGTAATTAAAGTTTATCTTTCTTTTCTTTTCTTTTCTTTTTTTTGTTGGTAAAATTCAACCCTCATTCACAGTAGATAACATATATACACATGGCAAAAAGGTAAGAACTAAATCTTGCCCTGTACACGCAGCTGGGCAAAAGAGCTGCTATTCACATCAGAAACTTTCTTCTTTTTCCTAGCAAAACCCAAATTTACAGCATCCATTTCTAGAAAACAAACTAGTTTATTAATAGCCATTGAATTGGGTTTACATTGACGGACTCATATTTGTCTTGTTTATTTAGGATTTTGAATAATTAAATGATTGAATATTGAATTGAATAATTTTTTTTTCTTTTCAAAGTAGATTAATTTCTTCTTTCACCGGTGGTGCAAGACCATCGAAATATTCCTCATCAATTCTTTCTTTACCTTTCAAGATTTTTTTCTTTACCGACCCACATTCATATTATTTCTTCATCTTCGAATTGTTCAAATACATCAACAGAAATTTGCATTAATTTTAGAATTGCATTATCTTTATTAATCTTTGTTGGAGACAGTTGAAATCTTCTCTGCTCCAGTACATAAAGGGGTAATTAAATATCATAAAAGGGAATTGAATTTAGTAGTGAATCATTGAATACTTCAATGTTTCCGATCCTGACTTCGTGAAGACTGTAGACAACGAAATCGATTTAGACATTAAGAACAAAATGCAGAGAATCTGCTTTCCCATAAGAAGTCGGCGCTGCCCAAGTGGAGAAATGAACGCGGTTTCGCAGTGAAAATTAACGGGATTTTGATAAAAGGAAAAAGGAAAGTGTTCTATTTCTTTTATTTCTCCATTATTGATGATTAATTTCTTATCATTCTTTATTATAATTCTTGTTTAGTTTAATTTCTTTAAGTTAGTTTCTATATTCGTATATTGTTTGATTCCTTTAATTTAAACCACTTTCATTGCCTTCCATGATAGTTGAAAGCCAATGATATCTTTTCTCCAACAGCTCTCAAAGTCACGATTTGTAATGCCTCTGATCAAAAGCAATAATGAATAGGAAGGCTAACAAATAATCTTAATCCAAAATTTGTAAGCTTGTATTAATAAAGTATTCATAAGTATAATCTTATAAATTAATATCACAAAGAAGCTAAAAACAGTTAATAATTAAGCCAATAAATATTAATAGACCTATTTCAAGTTTAAAATTTTTAAGTTTATGTTCACACTGTATTCATAATCATAACCTTAAGAAATAATATCATAACTTCTTATAATCCATACGAGATAATTCGCCATAAACTCTCACACAACATTCCTTAATTGTTAGCTTTTCTACATTCATGAGTAAATTGCCTACCCATTTATCATACAAAAAACTTGCATTTTATTCATGTCCTAAGATGACAAAACCTACTCGATGTATTAAGTCTCTAATGCGAAGCAACTCCTTACCCATGAATGATATATGCACCGTCATTAAAAAATTCTTTAGATTTTGCGTTTAGATTGCCCAAAGAACCTGCCTATTAGTTACATCCCAGACTCTCTTCAAGGAGCAAGCCTTATTTCTTTTATACAGGTTAATGGCCCCAATCCTCCCTCGTTCTTTAGTTTAACCATATGATCCCAACTTATTCAATGCATTTTTTTCCTATCCTCTACACCACTCCATATAAAATTATTTCCAGTAATGAAAGAAAGTTTTTATCAATAATTTTTTTATGGAAGCTTACCCACTAAGTAGGCAAAGTTTCCAAAATAGACTTTGCAAATGTTAAGATAAGCTAGATCGATTATAAAATGGAAATGAGTTCAAGCAGTGTCCTTCATAGAGACTTCTGTTGGATGTCCTAGGGAGATTCGAGTGAGGCCACCTCATTCGAATGTACCATCGGGACATTTGAATGAAGTCACTTAAGATAAAACACGAAACTTCAGCCTAGCTTCATTGTAGTTTTGTGAATTGTGTTAAGTTTATTATTTCATTGTAATAAAGCCTCCCACAACTTCTAAAACAGGATATTTTGCATTGACCAATATCTTATAATTTTAGTTAGGATTGCGTTTGTTATTTTATTTTAATGACTATTCTTCCCTTATTAGCATTAGCTAGTGTTACCAATAAGTTTTTGTAGCCACATTGTTCATCCATTATTAGACTTTTACAAATAGTTTGATTATTATTGAGATTTAATAGAGTTTTCTCTTGAATCTTGTTTGTTATTATCTTTTTTCTTAATTATAGTGAACACAAATTAATAGATGCATTATATCGGTTTCTTATTAACATCCTTGATTAATTTTGAGATTATACATAATATTAATCTTAGATTTATCCTTAGTTCGATCTTTTTATTGTTGCATCATATATAAGCTTTAATTGAATATATCTTCTATATTTATCATTCATAAATACCAAAAAATAAAAAAACCAAAAAAGATTCCAATTTCCATCGATCAAAGCATCCTAAAGACATCGATTTCATATTATGTCTAGAATCAGATCCCAATCCTAGGCACATAAACCAGCGCTGCACTCAATCAATGTTATAAACCAGCATCAAACGACTACAAGCAATACTTGCGACTAGTCGCCTAAAGGCAACTGATTTTCATGTGGTAAAAGCACATTGATTTTCTAGTAACATTACAATAAATAAATAAATAAATAAAAACATACACTGTAAATAAAAAGTTGTAAAAAGTTTATAGGCACCGATTTTTATCACATTTACCATAAATAAGACACTGTTACCACCAATAAAATATATTATTACCAAAAAGTACAGAAAAAGAAAAAAAAAATGAAAAAATCAGTCACCAGCTATCCTACAGCTACCTAATTGCTGAAACAATATCCATAACCTACCGGTAAGATCCTCCACCAACTTTTGTAATCTAGTTTTACCTTTTCAAAAATTTAGGGGTCTACAGTTTATCAACCCCAGCATAAGTTGGGCACATGATCAACTCTCCACTAGCCCAACTCTCTTTATTCATCTTGGAAGAACAAATATTGGAGTGTGTTTATAAAGAATTACTTAGAAGAAGTGTTTAGATTTACCATATCAACTTTTCACTTATTAGTCTTTATTAGTAACTCTTTGCTTTATTAAAAAGTATTTAATGGAAATTACTTACTGAACGGGTCTCATATTATCATTACCTTTCAAACAATATATAAAATATATTTAAGATGTATTAAATGGTACAAAATTCTTCCATTAATATTTCATATTGTTCTTATTATTACATAAAAAAAAAGGACTTAATGATTTAAAATAAAAAGAAGTATTGTAGACAAGGGAAATAAAAAACTTAATAATTCTTCCATTAATATATCTCAACGTCTTTCTTCGCGTGAATAGACAAGGGAAATAAATAATAGATGCAGGCGGTGAAGCAAAATCCTCAACTGCCATATTCTTTTGCTTTCATTGATTTGGAAAAATATATATATATATATATTAAGGCTAGCTTTGCACGTAGGCTTAATGCCTAACACAATCTCAACCGGTACCGGTACCCATGTAGTACCTTGATGCTTCTAAGCATCTTTGCATGCTTGTAATTTATAAAAAGAAAGAGGATATCAAGTATCCTTTATAAATTTATCATTATATTTCTATTCATTATGGATACATCACTCCCTCGTTTTAGTGTGCTAGCATGGTAACTTTTCTAAAAGTCTCTAATCAGCTACTTAAAATCTTAACTTAAGCACGTTATTGTTTTTCTTTTTCTTTCTTTTTTTTCTTGTTACTCTTTTCCCTTTTCTCATCCCATTTGAAAATCAAGTACTTGATGAACAAAAGCCAAATTTTGAACTAATATCTGCCAAATTCTCTATATAGAAAATTGTACATTCAACCATGATGGCACATTTGGTTTGAAGAATGGAATAAGTTAAAAATAGAATTATAATTTTATAGTTTGAAGAATGGAATAAATTAAAAATAGAATTATAATTTTAATTATAGTGGTATAGACATTAATGTCCTAATACGATGGATGAAATTCGAATTGAAAATGTTTAAAATAAACATGTATGTTATATATTTATATGTATGTGTATGGATGCATATGCACACGCACTCACGCATGTGTTTTATATGCTAATAATGTGCTATGCTAAGTGTAAACGGACAAAAATAGGCATATGAACATTCGAGATCTGATTGAGAAAGTATTGTGGTTGATTAGAGTATAATTTTATTTCTCTTATGTATTCCAATATCTCGTTAGATGAATATTATAAAAAATGCTAATGGTGAATATGGAGAGAATTATAAAACATGCCTAAAAATGTCTCGACAAATCAGTTTTGGATGTAATCACGTTTTTAATGTCTTCAACACATGTATTGAAATGCTTGAAGTGTATCATTTCTATATACATGTCTAAATTATGAAATAAGGTTTTCTTAAGAATTGCCCTTAAACCTAAAACTCCAAAAGTATTAGCTAAGATTCTATAGAAGGAAATGTTTTACATTTTCAAGATTATTACACGTGCTTCTAGATAAATAAATAATTAAAAGGAAAAAGAAAAAAAAGAAGAAGAAGAAGAAGAAGAAGAAGAAGGATTTTGGAACATCTGCTATGATAATTAATAAGCTCAGCTAGCATAGTTTACCGTCTAACTGCACTTTTTTTGTGAATGAAAAACTGTGTTTTTACCGCCGGGGGAATAAGTGCCAGTAACCTTATCAATACATACAATAAAAACATACTCGGTCCTAGAGACATCCTACGTGTGGCAGAATTTGTATGTTTCTTCCTTGTACGGCATCCCAACATCTCATCAATAAAAACCGCCATAAAAGAAGATCAATTTTGGTTTTGGGGACACGCACGTTTCATGTAAATATTATTGCAATGCTAGTGAGTTAGAGACAGGTCAAATCTTCATGAGAGGGAAACATCCCTAACCCAAGCTGTGTCACTTTCCCACCCCCAACCCCATCTTGGCTTGTTTCTTTCTAACCCACACCTGTGATAGTGTATATCCATCTGAAACTAAGGTCCTCCTATCACCACATCTTTTTTGTGACAATGTCCCATGCAAGAAACCTACCCTTTTCCCTATATGAACTTTGTTGAGACCAAGTGAAGTGATGTAACAGTTCAAGAAACCATTTTTTTTTTTTTTTCCTTCTTCCGCATTCTCTTCTAGTTTAAGAAAATAAATTGACTCGTAATTCGGGTCAAGGTTTTTTTTTTTTTTTTTTCCCATCCATACTAACCATTTGCGTATTATATATAGTGGGCCTTGCTAATATATTATCAAATTATTGTTTTAGCAACATTATGGGTCGATATCCAAGAGGCGATTCTTCGCTTTGGAAATTTAATTGGACGTAATGTGAAAACTTCACTCGGACAACGCTTTTTCTGTTTACTTAACAGTGGTTTCCAGTGTATTATTTTAATTGCAATGGCCAGCTTACTTTCAGGAAATGAAAATATAGAAACTAGAAAAGTTATAGTTTGAAAATACCTACTATCATGGATAAACTAACACCTCATTATTAAAGTATTATATTAAAAATATGACCCAAAATACTTACATGCCCTGTTTAATCTTTTTTGAAAGATAACTAGAAGTGATTTAATATTTTTTATTAATTAAGGGTATGATTATCTATTACATATTCAGAGTGAATAAAGAATTCCATGTTGTAAAAGGCAATAACTATTTTTTTTAGAAGGGGGAGTAGAAAAGTCACTGAATAAAAATTCCATACCAATTTTCTATTAAACAAAATAATCGGAAGTATTTCGAAAAATAATTATTCTATTTCCTCCCTTTTATTTCAAAATAAACCTGGTGCATGTGTTTTTCAATAATTGTGGAGATTAGTGTAAAATGAATGAATGTCATAATACCAACTAGAAACACTTGACAATGATTAACAAAACCAAAACGAAAATGGTTTTCCTTTTAAAACGTTGAAAATTTTCAGAGTCAACTTTTACCTCTTCACTTCAAACCTGTTGGCTATTGGAAGTTCTAGCTTTCGAATGTTGTAACCATATTTTACCTCTTCACTTCAAAACGACACAAAAGTGCAAAAAATTTTCGAAGTCAACTTTATGAACGGAAACCATCGAAACGACCAAAAATGAAAGGCATGCACATAGACTTGGAGCGAGTACGTTATACTGTCTCTACTTTCTTCTTTCTTTCTCTTTTTTTTTTCTCTTTCCCCTTAATTTGGTATTTAAATGTCGAAATGTCACAATTTATCATCTCCAACTTTCGAAAAATAAATAAAATACTGTTATCTGAGCCTTTATCAATTGTGACATGACAATCTGCACATGTTGTAGAAGTATAAAAAATTTTATACTGTGACATCAGCGAACCACTAACGCTATTTATTCGTCTTCAAAATCTATTAATTAACTTAGGATAAAAGATGAAATACCCTCAAAATTGGAAACATAATAAATAAACAAATAAATATATATGCATATATATGTGTCTTTTGTCTATTATAAAATAGATATTTTTTTGGCCAAACAACATTACAACTTAGAGTCCTACAAGAGAAAAAATTTATATATATTACAATTTAGAAATAAAAGATTCAAACTTAGGTCAATTCCACTAACAGGCCAGTTCATACCACTACAATGATATTGGCTATAAAATAAATATAGATATATTGATTTAAATCATCTTTATTTATTTTTTCTTAATTTTCCTTAATTTATAAATTAATGTTATAATTATTTTGATTTTTAAGATATCATATATCATGATATAATTATATTCCTTATAGCTTCAATTACTAAGTACACGTAATTACATCTTAAAAAGATATTGAAAAAGAGTAAACCGAGAGAAAAGCAAATATATCCCTTGCATCCACGCTCATGATACATGTATATAACAATATGCTGCTGTTGACTAAATAAACAATCAAATAACTGACAATTTTTAGCCAAACATATTAAATAAGGAAAATTATCTCTAATAAGAAAGCAATTGCTACTAAGATTATATTCCATAATCTAAACTTAATCAAAAGCTAAAATCAAAATGTAAATCTAAACCATAATTCTACCTCATGCCATAATCTAAAAATAAAAATGCCCAAGGAACTAAATCTTATCAAGGACTGACAATGCAAGACACAACTCGTGAAGCTAGATACGATACAATATTATTATAAAAATATATTTGTGTATAAGAGAAATTAACTAAAGATATAAACAGTTCAAACCAATATAAATACGATAAAATTTGTATTTAAGTTCGAATTCAACTTCAACCCTCTAACTTATTTATAGACCAATTTAATAAATAATGTATTTAAACACAATCAGAGTTCAAGCTATGAACTTGTTTAAAAGCCTCTTTTTCTTGCTCTTCCTTTTAATCAATGAAAGCTCTTTATTTTTTTCTCTCTCTCTCTCTTCTATTCTTCATTCGATTTTTATTATTGTTCTCGGTCGTCCTTCATTCTTTTTTCCTGTAGTATATTATTGATTTAACATTCATATAAATACAAAAGCTATACTATATAATGCGTATTGGTTATAATCCAAACATTGTCATATACTTTGTAATTTGTATGCATATAATTTGTATGTATTATTACCCATATAGCATACTTGTTTATTTTTTATTTGTAATTCATATAAATTACAGAAACTATAATATATAATTTGTACATAATTCGGACATAGAATTCACGTACATATAATTCATTTATATTATTGTTCATATTCTATACTATGTACATTATTGATTTGTAATTCATATAAACAAGAAAACTATACTATATAATTCGTACATATTATTATCCGTATAAGATACTAAATATATTATTGATCTATAATTCATATAAATCAGAAAAACTATATTATGTAATTCATTTATAGGTATAAATTATATATAATCCATACATATAATTCGTATACATATAATCCATATATTATTGTCCATATATATACTTTGTATATAACTGATTTGTATTTCAGATAAATTACAAGAACTATACTATATAATCTATACATTTTCCATATAATATACTATATAATGATATTCGTGTATAATTCATACATATAATTCATATAAATTATTGTTCGTGTACTATACTATATAGTATGTTGCTAAACTAAACACCAAAAGAGATGTGAATTACACTATTATATTCTACATTAGAAAATTTGAATATAAGGTAAAGATGTGTAGAATGATATAATTTTATGTCATAATGTTACACATAAATATATAATGTGTTAAATATGTATATTATGGATAGTAATTTATAAATATTATATGTTAAAAAGTATTTAATATGATTATACAAATATAATTCTGTAGTACTATTATCATGTAATATTTACCAACTAGTATCCATATTACACGTATTTAACACATTATACATGTGTGCAATGTTATAATATAATGTTATATCATCATAAATATCTATATTCTACTATTAAAATCTCACAATAATAAATATTATATATAACGCTAAATAATATAATATTCCAAATATAATGTTGTAGATGGTATCATTATATATTACAAACTCAAAATTCTATAGTACTATTAGCGTATAATATTCACCCATTAATATTCATAACACACATATTCAAGATATTATGTATTTTGCATAATCTTATAGCATAATGTTATATTATATTTTGATATATTTATATACTTATATAAAATATGATGTTTTTATATATTTAAAAAACACATATAAGTAGATACATGTATCGCACATATTTCATATATATAATGTTACAATCATTACGTCACAACAGTAAATAAAATTAATTTGAAATATGAATATAATTCTTTGGCTAAAAAAATATGAATATAATTATTTTTTATCATCGAGGTTGTTATAATGTCAACAGTCAATAATTTACTGCTGATGACTGCTTTTTATTGTTGTGAGGCCATCTTTAAAATAAGGGGCCTAGAATTACCATCGGAAAGAGGCAAGGATTCTGTTGATAAGTTGCCATGCGTTCTTCTGCTGTTAATGGTTGTTTTTTTCTTTTTTTTTTGTCGCTATGCTGGTTCATATTTACTATCGATAAGTTCAATGAAACTATCAACAACCATGGTCCAATTTTACCATTGACTCTATCTAAATATGGTAAAAAAAGAAGTCTTTACGATAAAACAAGTTAATTTTCAATAAAATAGCCCAAGTATAGTTAATTTATCACATTAAAGTAAAACAAGTGAACAATTAGTCAAAATCCCCTCTTCAATAGTTATCACTCAATAGTAAACCATAGTCTCCTAATGATAAAAGTTGTCCATCTATAGTATAAAGAGTTGATTTTCAGTAAAGTGACATGAGGGTAGTTAATTTTTTAACACCAAGATTGCTTAATACATTTATATTCATTTTTTGTTATTAGCTTAAAAGAAAAAGAAAAAAAATTAATAAAATGATGTTATGTAACTAATCTATGTCATAATTTATTATAAAAACCTTATATAATTAAACTTTTGTTAGCATATATTTAGTTTTTATATTTAATTTTTAAGACTATACTTTTTATTTGTAAATGTTAATTTTATAATTGTCACCTTTCTATCTTTTAATCGATAAACATAACTAACTCGAACACGAAACACGTTTATTAAATGAGTTAGATTACAGATTTAGGTTTTCACACATGATTAATAATCAGGTTGAGTTACAGATTGAAGTTTTCAAGACATGAACCTATTTAGACGGGGATATGAGACAGCCTAAGTTAACATAAATTGCCAGCCCTATAGAAATAGTAAATTTCATCTATAATTGAAATTAGGGTTTCTAAAAAATTAATGTAATGTTTTGTATGGGGGGAATAGACCAAAATGGAATCACAATTTCATATCTCATTTCCTTTCCCTATGTTTGAAAGTGAAATTGCAATTATACAGAGTCCGCAATTCTACTTTCCATGAGAAATTCTATTCCATTTCTCTCATAATTATTATTATTATTATTAATCAAAATACTTTTTCAACCTTCAATTTAATTATGATATTCAATAATTAAAGGCATTTTCACAATTATTACTATATACGATTTAATTTCACTCCATTCCATTAACATTTTCAAATATGGGAAAGGATTTGTTATTTTACTCCTTATTCCGTTCTATTCCATTCCATTCTAAACTATTTCTATTTACCAAACGTAACATAAAGACATAGCCTTTCATTTCCTTAGATCTAAATTTGTACAATGATAAATTTTAGATTTTTAAGAGATTGTAATAACAAGATAATAGATCTTTCTTATAACGAGTGGGATAACCTATAAGATCGTAAATCAAACCTTAAATCCTAAATTAGTTAAGATTGTAAGAAAATCTACAAAACTAAAGTGAAACTACATGTTTTGACCATGAAATTACCGATGATCTCATAATACACTCGATGATAAACATAATCAATTACTTTTGTGAATATGGTCAATCGGATTTGCCTTCTATTCCATTTGGTCAATCACTTTGCTTATCTATCCGACCTAATTTCCTTGTTTAACTTAAATTTCATTAATATATTCCATCATGGCAAATTAATTAAAAACCTTCTTAAGCCTTCAAGTTAAACAAGAATCAAATTAAAATGAAACTATATACAATTTACAAGAATCAATTACATTAATTTTAAATAGAGGATATATTGGAGGGATAAGAGGCACTTCATTGAATTATGGATAAATAAATACAAGTGAGTGACTTTTTATAGTTTGATTGGTTTTTAATGCCAAGCATACTTAATGAACATATACATACATATATATATGGCCTTTAATAATTTAATGTTATGTATGGTTGTATTTGTGTTAAGGCTATAATTAGTTAGATAAGCAGGTCATGGATTGCATATTTATCACCCATAAGCATTAGACATTCGAAATGAAATAGCTAGTAGTTTAGGCGCTAAGACTACCTTATGTGGGTAATACAGTGAAACTACTTTGATGTAAGTAAGGACTTCCAAAAAGAAGCTATCGACAAGTCATAATAGTCATAAGGGATGTTATTGCATGGATGATAAGAGTATTCCTATTGACTGATGAATGATGAGATACCAAATATAAGACAATATGATATTTAAAATCTAGGGGTTTGATGATCCAATTTGACTCACGAACTCTTTGACTCTAATTATGGTCCAATGCTAAGTTTTCTTGTACTTTTTGCCTCCACTTTAAATAACCTCATTAACAAGTATTGACATCGTTGTACATGTTGTTTGCTACATTTAGTAATGAATGAAGTTGTATGCAAACTAACATGTTTGTGTTTACTATGGGCTTATCTTCTTATTCCCTTTATTTGAAACTTGTTTTTCGAGAAATTTAAAAGATGTTAGACAAGAAGATTGGAAAGCATATGATAGGACTCTTGAGTGTCGTTACTAGATGATAAGGATATGCAAGAAGCTAATCATATCTTCTCAATTTGGTACACAAATGAAAGATATACGAAGATGATCTACTTAGATTAAAATTAATACTAGTGGGAAATTTTCACTTTTTTCTTGTTAGGAATGGCCTAAAACTCAAAATATAATATTAAAAATTGAAAATAAGATTATGAAGTTAAATATTTTGATTTAGCGCATACTATATTCTATTAATACTAATCTTCATGTCTAGGGAAATTTTAAAATTACATGTAACTTGAAAACCTTATGTATTTAAAGCCTAATTTAACTATTTTTTAATTTAATGTAAACAATATTCTAATTTTTTTTTTTTTTGTCAACCAATATTCTATCAATATCAATTGTTTGAAGTAACCAAATGGCTAATTTGGACTTGTATGATTCTAACTCTAGAATTTTGAGATTTTGCTTGATACTCGATTAGTATTTTAAGGGTAAAATGATTTTACATTATATATAAAAAAATCAATAATATATGATCTAGGTATTACCAACGAGGTCATGGATCAAAAAAAAAAAAAACTCAAGAATATTAAGAATTTAACCATCTAAATTCCCCTTATAATATATCTTGCAGCCATTTCCAACTTACACGCTCTTCAAAAAGCCTATAAGTACCACATACATTTCTTAGGCCCTATATTTAACCTCAAGTCTATACTAACATAACATTCAAGTTCTTCATCCTTTAATAATGTAATAACTTATTTATGTATGGTATATGACCAATAGTTTCTTTTATATAAGTGACCAATAATTATTGTTAGGAGATTACTCCAATTTATGTTTGCAACACTACTTGTATGCATGAAATTCTAGATCAATTGCATGTAGTAACATGTGATTTAAAACAAATTCATTTGACAAAAGCATCTAACTATTTCTACCCTTTTTACTTAACCATATAACATTTAATAATGAATTGGAAATTAATTCATTAAGAAAGTTAGATTTAGAAATCAAAGAAACCAAATTAATTAATTAAATGTCCAAATTAGAACTCCTTACCATAACTATAAGCTTTTGAGTCATTTATAAATAAGTAATTGTAGATACCTACTCTCTAATTGAGCAAATTAATACATTGTGTTTAGAGCTATCATCAAATGATAAACAATTGCATTATTTACAGCACATGTGTTATGCCTCTAACTTGACAAGGTATTGTAAACACCATGTGTCCTTATTAAGTAGCAAGAATAAATAAGCCTCTACAAAATCATTAATAATTCTCTTTTCTAATTTATCCCAAATTAATGTGAAATAGTTTTAGAAAGTTTACAAATTAGGTGAGTAATGATGCTTAATGAAATATAATCTCTAACTAAGAAGCATATATATGCATACAATAGCATATAAATTGGGTAGTTTTATGCAACAATAAATAAAACAACATATCATGTTTATAATCTTTAAGTAGCCATCAAAAATCACAAATAGATCAATATATTTCGATTCTTCAACCTATAAATAGTGTGAATAGTTTAATGTTTTCTTACTCATTCTATATAATGATGGACGTCAACATACAACAATGCAAATATGTAATTGTTTCATACTAATTCCTCTTCCTATAGTTGATCAATGGTAGTTTAATCTAATATTCCGTCAGTTAGTCGCCTTCTCATGCAATGCTCTAATCCTATTAGCAGTTTTTCTTTAAGTTTTTGAACTTCAAACCTACTAACTCTATTACTTAATAACCCCCTTATCCCATATCCATGGGTTTAAAAGCTTATAAATTAAAGATCACTACATTCTAGACAATTAGTCCACAACTAACCTTAAATAATTAGCCCATGACCACTGTATTCCATCTCATACAAGTATTTGTAGCAAGCACAAACAATAAACATTTCATATCATTGAAAATGCTAAATATAATTACTTATAGATGGGAGAAAATGGCAACTAATGACTAAAACAAAAACGGCACCTACATGGGAATCCTAAGCATCTCTTACCCCATTTTATTAGCTAAAACCTCTAAAATAACACTAATTAATAATTACTTAATAAGATTACTTTAGGTCAAATTAAGAAAGTTTATAATATTTAATAAGGATATCAATCACTTAAGAGACATGGTCAATTGGACTAGTCAAATAAAGTTGCTTAGCCCTTGGCTCATTTATAGCCTTATTTACCTTGTCATTTTCTTATTAGGCCTGCATTTCTTAGTTGGTTATTCAAAATAATTTTTCAAGAAAACATATTGGTGGTGTTTTAGTTCCTCACTATTCATCTACATTTCATAATTAACATAATTTATATAATTAATCTTGATATTTATGTTACATAAGCATCATTATATTGATTTGGGAAAAGAAATGAGCTTTTCTTAATGATCTTTTGAAATCTTAAGATCTAAGTAATTTCTAATGTGATTTTTCCTATCTAAAGATCTATTGAAATTATAAATTAAATCCATTATCTTGTTTGAGGAAGAGTTTAAGTAAAACTCCAACCTAACTCAAGGTGATCTAAGAGAGGGTAGTTATGATTGTATGAATAATGGCTTTCTTTACACATCTGTAGCAAATGTTTTGGTTTAAAAGTAATTCAAGAAAGCAAAATTATGTCATAGTTACAATTTTAAGGCTAAACGAGGTTCTAAGTTATTTTACTTCTTTTATCCTATTTAAGAAAGAGTTTGAGTAAGTTCTTACCTAATTAGACTAATTTGAGAGAAGGGAGCTATATTGTATTAATAATGGCTTCCCCTATGTTTTTGTTTTAAATGGTTTCATTCTAGAGCAATTTGAGGAAGTAGAGTCATGTTATATTTATAGTTTTAAGGTTAAGAAAGATCTAAGCCATTTTGCTCTTGCTTTAATGGACTCAAGGAGGGATTTCAACAAGTTAAATCCACATATGACAAGTCTACCTTAGCCTATGATAAGTCCTGTTTAAGTGAGCTAACTTGTTATGACCCATTCAATAGTCTATTTTTAGAGTTAATTTGCGAGAATTCTTAAATAGGATTTGAATTTAGACTTTGATGACATCGTTCTTAAATTTAAGTAAACATAATTGAAATCATAAAAGGAATTGAATATAGGTTTAGCATCCTAACTTAGAATTTGTTGTGACTTATAGTTGATGCTTTCTCTCTCCGTTTGCAACATATGGTCACTTGTTGGAGTGAAAATGTGCAAGATGACCTAAGTTCTTTTTTATAAGTTTGAAACTATGTTAAGGTTTGTCCCATCATATGGTTAGTATTTGATGTTATTCAAGTTCCATATTACTAATCTCCAAAAATGAGGACTTTGTTATAATGTTGCAAAACAATGTTGAAATAATGTAGTCAAAGTCGAAATGTAAAACTAGCATGCTTCATTTGAATATCACAAAAGCATTGGAATGAAGTAACTACATTTGATTTTCATAGGAAAATTTGAATAAATTCATCAAATCATCTTTGTACAAACTTTGGATGATTAGTTGAAGGCCCTCTTATTTAAGTTTTTCTAAGATTATATATCATGCTTGTACATGAGTCTAGTATCAAGAACTCCAAACCTCATTGCTAAATTCATTTTAGTTTCTATGGATTCTCCATCATAAGGAGCTTTGTGCATATGCCTAATTCTTCATAAAAGTACACCTTTATGCCTAAATTTAATGTCCTTCAATATTTACCCTATTCACAACTTTCACTCTTTTTTCATGGTTTTCATATTGATGAATTAGTGCCTTCTCTAATTCAAAAAAACTTTAAAAAAGAAAAGTAAAAAACCTGAAAATGATGCATTCCAATATAGAAAACCTAATTAGATCTTATAGAAACTAAATTGAACCAAACAAATCAGCTAAGTTTTCTAGTTTACTATCGAGGCAGGTTAAAGGGTGTGAGTTGAACTAATCTCATGAATGGATTAAGTTAAATCAAGTTTAACAATACTGATTATGTAAAGGCGCATTGAAAATTAATCATGCATACATTACAATTGAAACAAGATTAAAAATAAAAAAATAAAAAGAATTAACTAACTGGTGGGTATGAAACCACATAAAAGAATGAACTAATTGAGTGGTATGAAAACCACATAGAATAATGAAGTCAGCATACTAAAGAATCCATCTTCCCCTATTCCTCACCTATTTTCGTCATTGCGTGGTCTAGCAAATCAAGATATAAATCAAAAGTAAATACTTTTTCTATGTTCATTTCCTTACAATAGAGAAGGTGGGGAGGAGGGGTAGAAGCCCCAACAACTTCGATTATGCATCCACTAAGTACCGTATGAGAATCGAAAACACAAGTTTAGTTTTATTCGGTCCATCAAAAGGATACAATTAATATACAAGAATCTTCATAGCAATAATTAATATTCCAAATGTTGGCAGAAGTTGAGACAATTGATTCCATGGTCGGGACCTACGATTCCCACTCATTGCTTAGAATGTGTAATCAAGATCTAAGCCTCATCCCAAGATGCTTCTCTCTCTTTCTCTTCAATCCAACTTGGTTTCCAGTCCTATTATCATCAATCATATATTTCTCTGTCAAACTATTGAATTGTTCAGCAATCAACTACTTTCCATCATTTTTAAAAAAGAAAAAAATATTGTCAATACCTCAAATTTCATTTGTCGAAAATGCAGTTATGATTTGGGGCAATCAACGTATGTTTTTCTTAACCACCAAAATCAAAGATAAGTTAAAGATAGATAAAACATACATGCATGACAATTGGATCCACATTTTACATCAAATATTTCAAGTGTTATGTGAAATGCTCTCCACCAAGCTGAAGGCGAAAGATAATTAAGAAGGGTAAATTAGTTAGTTTAAGAAAAAAGGAAGAAATTAAAACATTCAAATGAAAAAGGGCAAAAGGAAACTTTACAAAATATATTCAATTTTGAACATCTATACATATATATTATATCTAGAAAAATATCATGTTCCTAAATTATCTCTAATGGATTTAGATGAAGGTTAGAGAGGCCCTAGCTATCCAAATTTTCAAAGTTTAGTGATGTGTATTCCTTGAATCCTAATGAGAAAAAATAATAATTTAAAAAAACAACCATACAATCTACAAATGGATCAAACATCTTGAATTCTCATCTTGAAGAATAGTGAAGTGTATACCATGTAAAATATTCAATGATTACTTTTGACATAGATGAGACATTTTATTATGTCACAAGCCTTATTTCTTACATCTACAAGAAGTAAGTTGTCTCTTAAACATAAAAATGATGTTTTAGTTAGGATCTTATTATTCCATAATGGAATCATCCAATCTATTGATGAATATAATTTTTACATTATGAGGCATGGGGTGATTACTTCTTACATTTGCAAAGGCCTTATATGATATTTCATAGCTTAATTTTTATATTACAAAGAAATAAAATGTCCCTTACATGTAAGAGTAATTATTAAATGTCCATAGTATTCAATATAATAGTAAAAAAACTTGTTGATTATTAATAAAATCTCTTATGGATCCAATGAAAGTTAACTTCCCTCCTAAAAGTCAGAGTCCTATTTCTGTCTTGGCGAATTGTGATAGTTTTTAAAAAAATGAAAACTTATTCAATTATACTTTGAGTATATAATAGATAATAAATTTTTTATCCTTGAATTTATAAGACCCATCTAAAATGAGATAGGATACACCATGTGCATCTAAAAGTATCTTCCTATGTCTTAAAAATAGTGCTCTTTTCTTTTACTTTTTGGAAATGGCATAAAATGCATATTGTAGGTGAAATTTGACGAGGAGTATAAGAATTGGAAGATCCAAAAAAGCAAAAGTGGAGGATGTGAAGCATGGTGTTCTCATGAAACATAGCAATCTTAAAAGGAAATATATGGAGAGAGGAACAGAAAATTCATTTCATAGGAAAACAAGACAATGGTGTTTTTTTGCATAAAAATATAACCTATAATAGATGGCATTATCTTTCTTTTGTGTATTTAGACAATAAAGAAAAAGCCATTTACTTCATGAGAGTTGTGCCATCATGATATAGGTTATGGAGGAACATTTGTGTGCCAATTGTAGGATTCTATAATTCAATTTGTCACATGTCCTAAGAAAAACAAGTATTGGAAACTTTTTCTACTCCTTTTTCAGGTACTCATCCAATCCATCACTCCTCTATTGTTAAGAGGCTTTTCTTTACTTATATTCAAAGTGGTAGATCCAATGTATGCATTCACTATTAAAATTATTTTTAACATTTTATCTTAAAATTATAGTATAGTAGGTATAGGCTTCAAATTTAGAAATCGAAATATATCCTATAATGTAAAGAAACCATTATGAAAATTATACCTATAGTACCTGTTACGCCTCGAAGTTATAGAGTCACAATAGTCCCGCCGTATAAACCAACCTATGACAGTAACTAATCTTACAGTGCCTATCACAAATATAATCTACACAAGGCGTTAACGACTCCTCACTTTGAAATAAATAGTTCAATTAAAACTTTAACTAAAATTTACATAAAAAGTTAGAACTATTCCAGGAAATTACATCTATATTATCTCAAAATCATAAGAAATTACACAAACTACAGTAGTCACTAACTTATATCTCATACTTCAGTTCATATACCTAAAGTACTATTAAGATATTAAAAAGATTTGATCATATAGCCATTTGATTCTCACTCCCCATGGCTTCAAATAAGAATTGACCTTAGAATAGTTGTAACTCAACATATTAGTCAAAAGTCAGAACTTGCAAAAGAATCTATACGGATATGAGCAACTACAACTCAATAAGTTAAATTAGAGACTTATGAAAGTATAACAAGTACAAACAAGATTATCAAACAATTAATTATATGCAATATAGCAAGCAAGTACCATCACACAACATAGTCCGGTCTGTTATAAAATTAGAGAAATTAGAGAAATTTCACCCGCTCTAATCTAGATTGAGAAGTTTCTGTTAATACAATAGCTCACAACCAAATCCAAGTTTATGCAATAGAGACACCGCCTTCCCCCTAAGATTATCATTCAAATCAATGTCCTCATCTTCACTACGACCTTCTCTCTTATCACTTAGTTCGAATAAGAATGAGAAAAAGACCCTTATGTTTTCCAGCGCTATCTTTTTCAAAAGTATTAGTGTTTGATTGGGGAATCGTAATAATCCTTTAAAGGGTTGCAATGCATGTCAAATTAAGGTATTTAGACCGGTTATGATTAGGTACAGTTTAGGGCAATCAAACAATTTTACACCAATCCATACACATCAATTAGCAAACACAATATAGGATTCAACACAAAATCAGATACTCAAGTACATGCATACATAATTACTTATAAACATAAACAAATATAATTCTAAGTCTTCAAATACTCTAAAATAGTACTTCAAGATACAATGAAGTATTAAACCCAACTTACCTAAAATCCTTGGTCAGTCGCTCACTTAATCAATTGCAGGTTGACTCGTCTTCGTATATCCTATAATATAAATACACTTTTTAGTATTTATATTTTGATGATATATTTTATAGGTTATGACTTAAATAAATTCTCTTTATATACCTATTATTTACTACCAATTCATTTTATGTTAGTTTAGGGTTAGGTTTCCAAATTTAATTCTGGTTCAAGCTCTATATCGATTCCAACTATGAATAACTTCTAAAATACATTTCGAACCCTAATTTGAAATTAATCAATTCAAGCTCAAGTATCCTAATATTATGCTTAGTCTTAAATCAGTATTCTAGCTCATTCGATACACTATAATCCTCATTAGTGTACCGAATTTCCTCCCAATATGAGGAAATTTTATATTTTTCATATAATTACCTAAAATTAAGTTTTATACCAAATTTAATACGTATTAATATTATTATTATACTATCTAATATAACCTATTATTTTATATCTATTATAATTACAACTTCACGTATTCTTATAATTACATATATTTATTACATAATTCCCATAATAATTACATTTAATACTCCAAGTGCTATGATTATATTATCACATTAAATATTAACATCCGTAAATATCTAATTACCCTTTAAATCAGTAATTAGTCATTTAATTACCTAATTAGTCTAAAATTGTTCATTTTATTAATCATTTTAGGACCTAAAAATTACTTAAAATTTTTTAAAATTAATCTTAACAATATGACTTCATAACACTATTATATATCACTTAGGTAATCTACCGAAAAAATTTGAGACCGAAACTATACTCTTAAGCTTATTTATTTCTAATTTTAAATATATTCGGTCTAGCATGATTTCTTAAGCGCCCTATATTTACAAATGTAATTAACCCTAATTAATATTTTTTCCTAAATCTACATACAATAAAACATCAGAATAATAAAATTTATAATTTTTTGGATATAACTAATAATTTTTGTAAAAACGATTAGAAAATTAGAATCACTAGTTTCTTAGGCTTCCAACCACCAGCACCAATTCAAGGTATGTCATGAGTCTAGGCGTAGGGTTTAAAGTGTGGTGGCGGTGGTAGTGGTGATAGTAGTAGTTCAGTTCCTGGTGATGGTAGTTCAGCTTCAAGTGATGGTAAGTTATGGGTTCGTTTCAAATGCTCCTATTGTACAGATTTTTGTAATTTTTTTGAAAACCCTAATTTGCTCTTTATTTTCGACTCTCTCTAATTTTTACACTTCACAAACTATCCAAATAAGCTTCTATAAAAATTTAGCTATTTATAAAGCTTATGGGAATTTTTTGTACATTAATTAAACTTGACAATAGCTTTATCTTCTTCCAAAATTGCCTTTTTTATTATGTTAATTTAATTGGTTGATTTTTTTTTCTCCCCCCAACTACCATGGCCTTGATCTAGATCGTTCCTCACTTCCTTGATTTTTTCCTAATTTTTCCCTTTTTTTTAATTTTCTTTAATTATTTAGCAATTTTTTAGAAATTTTTAAATAATTTTACATATTTTTACCTACACGTAAATACATATGGTGTACATATAAATACCCCTAAATATTATTTATGTTATTCTATAATTTTTAATATGCATATAATTTATCTTTAGCAATTTATTATTTATCGAAATTTATTTTTACACATTTCCGAAAATTACAGGTAATATACTTAAAACTTGATAATTTTATATTCTATTATTTTATTACTTATTTTCTTAAATTTAAACTTACGAGATTATTTTTACTAATATTTCTAGTTTATTTTATAATTTAAGCTTGATTAGATCTTTTAACCGATCGCTCTAAACTTTACATACTAAGTTTGATCATACGGTTATAGAGCTTATATTTAAGGCTTACAACACCTGCTCCAAGAGTATACAAAATATCCTATTGAAATCTTTTTTAGATCTTTAATATATATAATTTTTTAGGTAAGTTGCTCAACAATTTGTAAATTTTTCTATGTATTTGTAACTAATACATTCTTTGTTGTAATAATCTCTATTTAATCCTATATTTTTCAAATCTTTAAAAAAAAATTTTGTAGAAAAAAAGAGTGCAAATTATCTTACGATTAGAGTGATTGTGAGCAACCACAAAATAAAAATAAGAGATGCGAAGGAAATGAGACTTAAGAATATAACTTTAGTAATAATGCTTTAGAAATGAGGTAAAAGGTGGTAAAGGGATGGAGGATTTACCATGCTTTATGGTTTTTACTTCCAACAACAAGTAAATCAACTTAGGCCTTAAACACGTATTAGGAGAAAAAAAACATCATATCATTTTATGTTAAATCTTATTAATTGAGTTTTTATAAAACTGATATAAGGTATCTAGAACGTATGCCCCTTGTATACTTTTGAGTAAAGGTTTCAAGGTAAGTATATAATATAAAAACAATATATCCTATAAAAGCAACTTCTAAAATATTGGATTAAAACCTATCTTATAATTTTCAATATCCATTAAAAACCTACCAAATCGTACAGGGTAAACTAGATTTTAGATTCTAACATATTACAAAGTAACTCTTAATTCTACCAAGTATTTTGAAATAACCTTTAACATTTTCCAAATGATACTTTTTTGTGGTAATTAATAATATTAATTTTCTTTTCATGCAAATAGAGGAATACCTAATTTTTACATAAAAGTAATAGCATGCTTGGTTGACTATAGAGGGTTAAAATAGAATATACTTTCCTTACTTATAAAGCTATCATTGTATTTGGATTGCAAAATAATCATTCTATATGATTTTTATTGCTGTCAAATAAGGAATTACATTTTATATGCAAGACTAAGAGAATGACATTTCTTAGTCGCTTGCTACATATGTCCATACTTTACTAATGAGGCTAAAGCCTACTAGTCAAGTAATGCATAAGCTCAAAAGCATATTAATATTTTTAGATATATTCTTAATTTACTATATCTTTATTTTAAGTGCAAATAAATAACGAAATAGCTATAGTACACCTTTTTTATGTTCCTTAAAAATTGTAATTATATTCCTATTTTATTTCACTTCATCAACCAAGCACTCTACTAGAGATGTGAAGTTGGACTTGATAATTACAATAACCAACCAGATTTTCTCTCTTTTCTTATAGCTCTAATCAAGCTCGAATTTAATGAGGCTCAAGAGAAGAAATGCATGGAAGTGATTTTTGTATGAATTATCAAGCTAAGTGGTAGAGCCCCCAGACAAATTGAAACCCTCCAGTGTATTCCATAGCCTCGAGTTCATGTAGTTTAATTTATTTCCTTAGTTTATCGTCATGTCATAGTTAGGAGTAGACTAATTCCAAATGTAAATTGTCATTGGCAAAACCAAACTAAAAACAACCCATCTCTAAAATCAAACAGAGTCAATTTATAAATTTAAAATGAAGTTTTAATTGATAACTTACTACATTAGATAAACTGTTACATGATTATACAAACCGTGATGTGTCGATCCTTAAACAGTCTGTCATAATCTGTCCACAAGTAATCCACATGATGTATCACACTTAGTAAAATATTTCTAATCAAATGAAGGTCAATTGATAAGGTTTAATTGGGTTAGTATCAGCGATAGCCGTCAGGGATCTGTAATCCTAGAGTAAAGAGCTAATAAGGATAAGGTAGATATTGAAGCAAAACCAAACCATCCGGTGCAACTTGATCCTCATAAATGGAGGAACATAATTTAAAGGTACAGACCCCACGACAATAGCCATGACATTACTCGAAACGGAAGAGGAGTCGAAACATGTGTCCCGGTCTGAATTCGGGATCTTGGGCATGCTCCATTAATGGATTTTAATTCGGTGGTGTATATAGAAGCTGCATTCTGTATGGCTTATCTTTCTTCTTCTTTAATGTATCTTACATGTCTGAGACAGACATTCCATGATTTTCCACAACATGCATTTATGTAATCTGTTGCATATGGCTTTCCTATTCAATGTTGTGCATGAAACAAGAAGAAAAATAACTTGTTTCCTTCATTTTTATTGATGGGTAATTGCATTTTAATCCTTTTAATTGGTCACTTTGTGCATTTTCTTCCCTTTTTTAACTCCCAAACCACCATTTCACTATTCCTAACTTCCTTCTTTTTCAGTATTTGTTCCCCTAAAATTGCTTTCTTTTTATTTCTCTTTTTTTTTTTCCCTCTCCACCACAATTATTTTGTGTTGCACGCAAACGAAACAGCCTAACTAAACCGGGAAAATCTAAACAAACGGTTCTCAATTTTATTTCGATTTTTTGATCTATCCGTTTTATATTGGCCTGTAAACAGTAAACTATTACCTCCAGACACAAAAATTCTAAATAGATAAACCTTATAAATTCTGAAAATATGCAATCGGCCCCGTAATATTGAAAAATAAATAAATAGAGAATACACATTTTATTTAATAATATATGTGACAAATTTTGATCCTTCGTGTTGCTGTGTTTTCTTCAAGAGCTTGCCTTTGATCCCCTTAAATTCTGGAAATGCACATTTAGGTTATATTTGACTATCTTAACTCATTGTAAAAAAATGATAATCCAGAAAAAAATTATAAAAAGTTAAAAGAAAAATACAAATAGAATACTCAGGCCATGATTAGTTATTTGAAATTTTTTCAGTTTTCGGTTTTCAGCTTTCATATAAAATTGAAAATGACATGAAAATGCATTTGATTTTACAAGAGTTTCTCAATGAAAATGAAAATTCTTAATCCCATATGAAGAATTAAAAAAGGGATTCAAATTGATAGTTAAAAACTTTTAGGATATTTGCAAAGTGTTCAATAATGATAGTAAATATCTGTTCACAAATTATTATACTTATGGGAGAGAAAGCACCAAATACATAAAATAAATGAATAAAAAAAAATATATAGTTCACGAAGATCAAACCACTCATAGAACTTTCTCCTTATGAGTCAATCTTATCTTATAACTCCATGCTAGGAAATCGGTCTCCCACACAAGCCTACTCCTATATTTGAGACATATCAAAGGGTTATAATCACTAATCACAAATATGCTTTATCTCATAATCTCAACCTAGGACTTTCAGAGACCATGGATTCCATCCAATTTTCACAAATAGATCAAAACACTCAAAGAAAAAGAAACTAAAGTAATCCAATAAAAAATTACAATTCCTCAAATGTTTAAAAGGAAATTTCTAACAAAGTAGATTAACAATGTTTAACATTGTTAAAATTAACCAATAGAACTTTGGATGTCTCATGTATTGATTTTGTTGTTGTTGTTCTTTTCGACTTGAAAATGTCTTCTTTATATAAGTTTTGACAACAATGTACGCTTTCCCTCAGTTTATGAATTAGCCATCATCTCCAATCTTCAAAGTAAAAACTACTGTGATCTTCATTTTCTCTTTGGAGGGAATTTGCTTGAATATATTAGTAATTTAGAGTATATAGTTATAGAACTTTCGAAATCCACCAAATCTATGCCTCATCATCCTCAAGCTATCAGATGCAATATCATACTCCTTCCAAAAGACTGCAAAATTTTCCTTTTTTCTTTTTTTTTTTGGTGGGGCTATAAAAGACTGCTGGTTCAATTGCTTAATCTAGTTGCCTAGGTACAACAAATAGAAGCTGCAATTAGCTAGCATCACAACTATCTAGGGAGCACCTCCTCCAATTGAAAAATACCAAGATCTTGGTGAACAAGTACGGCGTAATTCAGCAGAAACAAAACCCAAACATAAACAACAACAAAAAACAAGTTGAAACCAGCATTGTTTCTAAGCAAATGGAAGCAGGTGGATGGACAAGGATAACCAACCAAATTGACCAAAATGATATGAACTAGTCCTGTGCTAATTAAACTACTAATTCTTAATCACATCATAGCTCCAGATGAAGCAGAAAAACATTGACATGAGCTAAATGGGAGAAAGAAGAACATTAATGTTTTGTATCTTAATTGTTAACACAGTGATAGGACCCAGATCTTTACTGTAAAGTGTGTGTTAGTACGCATATTAGTGTTATGTAATATCATAGTGCAGGCATGCAGTTGTGGGCCTAGTGTGAGTATTTGGGTTGGCTTTAGTTACTTTTATTAGTTACGAGTAGTTATTATATTAGTTACATCATAAAAATAAGGAGTGTAACTGAGAGAAAGGGGGCAGAAATTTTGTTACTTATTGTTAATCATGGTAAGCAATAGTACTTATGTATGAGCTTTAGCTCATGGACCTTCCTCTTAAAGGATTTGTAATCAATTTCTTCTATAAAAAAATCAATAGAATTAAATAGTTTTCTATTGTTAATTTCCTGGTTCATAACAAATAGGGTACTCAGCTTGTAGGCCCTATAGCTTATTGGTGAGAGCACTTGCAAAATATATGTTTTATAATTCGAACAATATTTACTATCTAGCAGATATTTGTCTGGACGGAAGGAAAAAAGGGAAAGAATGAAAAGAAATGACCTTTCCAGAAAGACAAGATTTTAATACCATGAAATCCTTCAAATGTTATCTCCATATTTTAAGAGTTGATGCACAAAGGATCTGATAGTAACAGCAATATAGCCATTATCTATGTGAGCCCACACATCTTACCAAATCATTGCTACAAATGATAGCAAAGAAAGTAATGTTGCAAAGGGAACATGACAGTCAAGAAGAAAGCCGATAAAAAAACACTTGAATCCATTTTATGACTCCCAAGAAAGTGGCAATGTAAGGACAATACCAAAACATGTTAATCCACTTCCCTGCCAAATGAGAAACCATTAACTTGAAAGGTTTCCATTCAAACAGCATATAAAACTCAACTACCAATAGAGCAAATCAATTTCCATTAAATCCTACATACTCATTGCTAAGATTCTTAAAAGAAAAAGTTCGAAATCTGACCAAACCAACTTCATGAGACAACTTTCAGCATGATCACTGTTATTTGGATTCCTTTGTTTTTGCCTGATCAACATTTTCAACGGGCGGCAGTGTCTGTATACACAATTTCAAACCTTAAGTAAAGAGAATGAATGCATATGCAAGTAATTGAAGGTGATTACTCTCATGTTGCTAACAAATTCCAACCAAAATGACATCACAAACTACGAAACCAGTCGTCCCTTTAACATAAACCCCACCCACATGATAAAACAGACAAAACTAGAAGACACGCTCATATTATAAATGGTAGTCCCATCTGGGCCATATTTTGTTTGGCAGAAAAGTTTTTTGTTAACCAATTTCAACATATATTATAATAAGAACTTCCAGATTTATCAAGAATTAACATAACAATTAAAATGTTTTGATAACTACGGGCACTTGTCAGAAGAGGAGGTGGGAGGCAATTGCTGGTGATGGGAATAAACCATCATATGAGAACGAGGGCGGAAGATGGTCTCCTTTTATAAAAATAGAGAACCATTCTCCCATTTTTTACTAGTAGTTTTTAAGGTTATTATTTATCATTGTCAGCAATCATCACTACCGTCCCCTTCTGTCACCACAGCACAGAAAGGTCGCAAGCTCTAGTAATTTCTACGTAATATTTAATGATTGTAAACGGTAAACAAGAACAAATACATAAAGAACCAGTGCCCTGAGCAAACCCAACCTTAGACATTTCATCAAACACCAGGTGATCACCATTCAAACAGACAACAAATAGTACTAAAATACATAGGAACAGATGAAAGCAAATACCAGATCAGGCTTATAAATGTTGTGAACAATGGAGGCACCAGCGAGAAGCGAAGCAATGACAACAACACATGACCACGTCAGTGAAGGTGTACCAGTGGGTTGTTTTCCTCCTCCAAACTTCTTATTCATTCTATATTTCTTTTTCTTTTCCACACCCAAATATGCAGTGAATTAGTTGAACAGTCCTCTTTCCAACAAAGGAGACACACTTAGACGGATTATAGAACAACAATGATCGCCATTTGTTGCAAGGTTAAACGATGATAAAGGAAGGATGTAGCCCAGATAAGTCATACCGGAAGAGGGGTAAAAAATGATTTTAACATTATTTTCAATCTATAAAGGTTATATAAAGTATTGCGTATTGCAAACATAAAATGAAATATAAATACACGCTACATTACATATGAGGTATATTTACACTCCACCTTACTAATTATACTTAAACATATGAAAATATAAATAGTAAATTTTTAAATTTCATAACAAAGGTTATAATGTCATATGTCATTAAATGAGTAGAGAGAGAGAGCAACAACGGTGCCAAAGGTTCCAAACTATGCTCTGAGCACTTAGCATGTGCTCTAGGTTTGGGATAGGTACTATACTATAAGCTTGGATTAAGGCATCTTGAGGAGTCAAGCTCATAAGACGCTCGAGATAAAAGTATTTAAAGGACCCAAAGGGGTCTAATAGAAAGGTGCTTAGGGTAAGCTTGAATAGACAGTACTTACTTATAGGTACACCGAACAAAATGCTCCATCATGTGGATTATGGGGGCATGATTAAGGGAGACCCATACAGACAACTTGACTTAGGTTGAAGTGAGCCCACAAGAGAGGCTAGTGAGTCAAACTATTGAGGGGAGCAGAGCTTTTCAGCCTATTATAATGCTTAAATGCATTTGAGTAGGCAATGATACTTAAGCCTTAGCCGTAGAGCTTAAGCCAAGAATAGCCTATTAACACAAGGTAAATGCTCTAATTCGCTCGTAATTCCATCTCTATTCTACTCATCAATTAGAACAATTGATATGTCTACCATGATGATTTGGTTTATTGTAACAATTTGTAATGTAGTGCATAGAAGGAGTCCATATCATTAAAGGGTAAGGGATTCTAAATTTTATAAGATTATTTGGAAAATGGCAAAGGGTACTAATGAGAAGATTTTAATATTGAAGGAACAGTTAAAAGAAGATTACAATGGACCTTACGACTCTTTTAGGAATAACTTTTCTAGTGGACCATTAGCATGCTGCTAGTAAGCAAACTTTAATTTTACACAACTTCCCATGCATGTTATAGGGTGATATCGGGATACCGTGGATCAATAAGTGTCAAAGCAAGTATGATACAACGTTTATGTTAATACTTCTCTCTCTCTCTCTCTCTCTCTCTCTCTCTATGTGTGTGTGTGTGTATGTATTAGATATTTATCTGAATGTATCCTTAGTAGATTTCATGAATGCCATACATATGTTGAGATGCTTGATGTTCTACTCCCTTACTGATGGTAAGGTAATGACATTTAGTTAGCTCATATGTCTCTTGTGCTTTCACATATTGGAATGACCCCTTCCAAATCGTATTACATGATAGCTTGGTGGGTACTATAGATCCCAAAGCCTTCTAATACATTACATTCCCTCTACTGGCTTGATCTTAAAGGGAAGACCAATGAAGACGTTATGTAGTAGGAACAGTAAGCATTCCTCATTGATCTTAAGTTTAACGATGCACTAGGGGACAAGGTCAATCTAAAGTATTATAGATGGTACCATAATGTTATCAAAAGTAATGTTAAACACACTGGAGCTATGCTTAGAGCTATAGTGAGACATGTGAACCATATCTTTCTATCACTATCTTTATGGCTAACATGTATGTTAATATTGTTTGCTTGTATTTTCATGAAGGTAGATGCTTTCAATCACATTAAGTTAGCCAATACTTTATAGGAGTCATAAGTAGTTGCAACTACTAAGAGGCATCTCCTTAGAGATCATGGAATATGACATTACTCCCTAAAAATCAAGATTGACGCAACTTGTGCAATCTAAGATAGGGCCATAGAAGGGTCATCTTAGGAGTCAACACTAAATAAGTCTTCTCCTCCAAATTTACTAACCACTCGCTTCTTGTTAGTAGCTCATGCTACGTTAACCCATGTCATTTCAACACCTACAATTGTTCCACCAGTCTACTAGATTTTAAGCCTTTTTATATACTTGGTACACCTAATGTTGATCCAATTTTTGTTGCTTCGATGACTTTGCCTACTCCTCGAAGAAAATAGGCATTAAATTGACTTTTATATAGGTGAAGGCATTATACAAATTGATCCATGCCACATTGCATGAAATCTGCCACCACTCTATGCCTACCACCATCTAGAAGATGTAGCAAGTTTAAGAAATTCTATTCATGTGGGAGAAACTTCAGAGTGACCTATATCACTTCGATACCGGAGGTGATGTAAGAGGTAGGTTTAGCCCCACATTGTTGTACTTTTGGATATAATTAGAGATAGTTTATGTATTTATTTATGGATTAGACACATTATGTAACTTCCAACTAAGTAATGAAATATTCGTTTATAGTTTGAAATGGTTTGTATATTTATTATATTAATGCTATATGATTATGTGGTAGTTGTAAATCAACTATGGAATGTTAGAGTTTGCAATATGATGAGAGTGTTGATGGAGCTTGTAACGGGTTGAAATGTAAATTGAGTTTGCAATATGTTAAGGATGTAAATAGAGCTGTAAATCAACTCTAGAATGTTGGAGTTAGGTTTTGGTTGTTGTAGTTGTTCATGTATTTAGATGTATTATTTAGATGTGTTCTTACAAGTGTCAGGATTGCTTATATTTGGGTTATTATAGTTAGGTCAACATTTGTTGATCTATATAAAAACTGTTCATACTGCAATAGAAAGTGCATCTTTAAGTTGTGCTTTATGTATTCAATAATATCACATGCCAAAGTTATTTGTTTGGTGGAAGCACTAAACAAAATCACAAGTAAGACTTGCAATTTTTAAATTACACTTCTAGGCTATGCTTTTTATATAAGTTTAGGCTACTCGAGGGCCAAAACTAAATTGCATCTCATTTTGCAATAGTAAGTAGTGAATTAGTTTTATTGTCTTGATATCTATCCACATGAGCCCATGTGCTATTATTATTGCCCAACTCATAGAGGTATGCCAACCTCCTTGTTTTCAAAATTAAATGTTTTGATCAGCCAAAATGTAAATACAATCTCGAGTTTATCCAGGCAAATGAGGCATGTTAACATGCAATGTATTTTGCATTGCAACTGTATTTCTTCAAAGCCTACTATTTCTCAAGTTAACAGGCCATTGGATGATAAATGACTAGAAATGTACATAAGTCTTCCAAACTCATACAGCTTACGAGTAATACTTGAAAGTTAGTTCTTGTTTTACTACTGAACAATTCCTTGCTCTCACGCAAATAACAAAGGACAAGAACCATAAAAGTACTGTTTTATTTAATCATCAATATGGATATCAAAAACCAAAAATTTCAAACAAACAATTCAAATCTATTACTTTTCTTGAGAATCGTTCTTTCTTTAAGACCTTATATCATATTCATCATCTTCTCATCATGTACAGATCAAGCCTAGAGCTTGTTGCCACAATATCTATATATATATATATATATATATATATATATATATATACAATAAAACTTCTAAATATGGAATCAATAAAAAAATATGTAAAAGATTGGAATTATATGCATTTAGGCTTAATCTAAGTAGGAGTAAAACATCTTACTAAATTAGATTTAAATATTTCTGTTTTTATGGTTCTCAGAGATGCTAGAGAATTAATATATGAAATTGGAATACATGCCACTATTGAAACCAGTCTCAATAGTGGAACAGTCTAATTTTAATGTCACCCAAATATTACCCTTACTCTTAAAAATAAGACCATAATGAGTTCATTAATCCTCCAAATTAAAACACATAATTATAGAATGATAGAAGGATCAATAGCAATGGTTGTAATATATAGAATATATTTCAAATTAATGAAAACTGCTTTTGGTTCTAAAGCATATAAAATGGATAAAAGAGGCCAAACCTTACTTATTCAGACAGACTTAACCAAAGCTAATGTATCTGTCCCAAAAATGATCCAATGGTCCCAAGTCAATTTACCTAACCATTGGGAAGTAGAAAACCCATTTCCTAAACAACCAATATACAATACTAAACCGTCAAATGTGATCCAACACCCAGATGGTAAAGTCACCATCCAATTCAATAGAAGATCTTTTGATAAGCCAAATAGACCCCTAAAAATAAGATCTATGTCATCTTCTTCTAAAAGATTAGTAAACCTTCCAAATCCTCCACCAATAATTTACACTCCATATCCTACTCAATCTAATAACCAGCAAGACAGACAACCAAATATTTATGATAATCCATCTCTTTTCAGGAATTGTCCATAATAGATTTGGTATAACCCAATCTGTTTATCAACCAAATGAACCAGAATATGGAGAACCTTCATTATCAAAAATAGATGATCCAAAATTAAATGTCATAGAAAAACCTTTCGAACCAAATAAATTATTTTTAAATAATGAATTCAATTCACATAAAAATAAAAAAAATTAGAGAATGGTATTTTGAAACATTTAGCCAAATAAAAATGGAAATAAAAAATGAATATTATAATTTTATGAATGAAATTGATGTTCAAATATATTTTTTTGAATGGTTTGAAAATTATTACTTGAAACCCAAAGAAATTAATGCAATTAATGGATGTTTTACATGGAAACTAAGTGATGGACAGATTATAAAATCATATCATTTGCCACTAAGTAATATAAAAATGATTCACAAAAATACAGAAATAACCCTTACTCCTTTTAAAAATGCTACAGAAGAAGAAGGTTCAGGAATAAAGAAAATAATAAATCAAAATAATTATACTAATTAGCATTTGCACACCATAGGAGAACAATTAAATAGGATGGAAGATACAATTAATATTGAAATCAATAAGATATGTGAAAAGTCTTTAAACAATAAAATCAATAAAAATACACTTTTATTTAAACCTTTTGAAATGCCCAAGAATCCTAGTAATGAATTTTTAAAAGCCTTAGAAGATAGGAAAAGAATATTGAAAAATAAAACAATAAAAGAAAAAACTTCCTCCTCAAAACCAATAAATTTTTTAAATATGAATACTCCAACCTTAATTAGGAAGGGTATTATCATTGATGATACACCTTCAGAGAAAATTCATGCTTTAAATGAAACATATAATAAATCAATAAAATGTCTAACATTTCTTTAAAAGATAATATTGATGAATCGAATGATGAAGTCAATAAGATTAATTGGAAGGAACCTTAAAAATTGTATTATCAAAGAGCAATGCCTCTTAATATACTAATTGAAAAAAAAATGACAACTATCAAAATAAATACTCTATAAGATCCACATATGAATGGAATATAAATGGATATTCAGAACAAAAAATTCTCAATGTTCTTAATCAAATGATAATGTTCTCAAATACTAATAAAACTGTTCCAAATGTTACTGATTACCAAGTAGCACCCCTTTTAATTTCTGGTTTCACTAGACAATTGAAAGGATGGTGAGATAACTATCTCACTAAGAAATAAAGAATAAATATCCTCACTTCATGTAAAATAGATGAAAATAATAGGAGAATATTAGATAATAATAATAAACCAATTCAAGATATGGTAAATACTTTGATATTTTTAATAAGTCAGTATTTCATAGGAGACCCTTCTCATATTAGAGATAAAACTCTAGATCCGTTATCTAATATGAAATGCAAATCCCTAGGAGAATTTAGGCAATATAAAGATATTTTCTTTCAAATAGTCTTTCTCAGAAATAATTGCAATCAACTTTTCTGGAAAAAAAAATTTCTAACTGGTTTACCAAAATTAATAGGTGAGCAAGTTAGAAAATTACTAAGAGAAGAAAATAATGGTAAAATTCCCTATGATAGTTTGTCATATGAAGAATTAACATCATATGTTAATAAAATTAGAACCAATTTGTGTAATACTATAAGATTATAAAAACAATTAAAAAATGAACAACGCTTAAAACACTAAAGTTTTGGTGATTTCTGTACTTAATATGATCCCTTTTTTGTCAATAAGAAATTGAAACATAATAAAAAATCCTCTTATACTTCACCAAATTGTCCTCAATGTATACATAAAAAACCCCGAAGAAATTTTAGGAAAAGGTTATTTAAAGGATTAGAAAATAAACAGAAACCTGAAAATAAAAAATATAAAAGGAAATCGTATAAATAACTAAGGTGTTATAAATGTAAAAAAATTGGTCACATAGCAAATTTTTGTAAAATAAACAACAAACTTAATGAATTAAACTTAGATAAACAAACAATGGAAAATATCTTACAAATATTTTGTGAAAATGAATCCTCTTCATCAGAAAATGATTGTGATGATGGAATCCAAGTTAATGACATGGACTTCGCTTCATCATTAGATGAGGAAAAAGATGAAATTAATGTATTAACAAATAATGAAGAAGCAATTCTTAAAAGAATTGATCAAATGTCTAATTATAATGAAAAATTTGAGTACATTAATAACTTTAAAACCAATACAATTCTTACGCTAAAATTACCATATAACCTGAATGAAATCCTTAAAAGAAGTAAAAGAAAAAATAAGAAATTAATAATAATTAGTGATTTACAAAATGAAATAAACATTCAAAAACAAGAAATAAAAGAATTAAAACTAATGCAAATAAAATTTCAAAAAGAATTACTTGAATTAAACCAAAAAATGGATAATAAATATTTCAATCAGAATTGATAATGAATTTGTTTTACAAACACTTGCTTTGTTTGATACTGGTGCAAATTTAAATTGCATTAGAGAAAGCTTGATCCCAACAAAATATTTTGAAAAAACTAATCAATCTCTAAGTTCTACATCGGGTAATAAACTATGCATCAAATATAAGTTATCTAATGTTGAAATATTAAAAGATAATGCTTCTTATAAAACTTCTTTTATATTAGTAAAAAACTTAAATAAAAATGTTATTTTAGGAACACCATTCATAAATCAAATTCAACCGTTTATAGTAAATGAAGATGGAATTAAAATACAATATCTGAAAAAAGAAATTGTGTCTAAGTTCATCACAAAACCACAAACCAAATATATAAATCAATTGAAGAATGATGAATTAAATTGTTTAATACAATACAAACAAAATTATTTGATGTATTTAAAAAATGACCTTGAATTTAAAAAAATTGAAAATCAACTTAACAATAAAAATTTAAAATTAAGAATTTCCCAATTAAAATCAGAAATAAAAAATTCAATTTGTTCTACACTTCCAAATACATTTTGGAATCGTAAATCACATATTGTAAATCTTCTATATGAAAGTGATTTTAATAAGAAAAATATTCCAACAAAGGCTAGACCATCACAAATGAATAATAAAATCTTAAATCATTGTAAAAATGAAATAAAAGACTTACTTAATAAAAAATTAATCAAAAAAAGTAGATCTCCATGGAGCTGTTCTGCATTTTATATCAATAAAAATACAGAAATAGAAAAAGGTGTCCCAAGAATGATAATCAATTATAAACCTCTTAATTCTGCTTTAAAATGGACAAGATATCCAATATCCAATAAAAAAGATTTACTCAATAGGTTAAATAATACCAAAATATTTTCAAATTTTGATATGAAATTTAGATTTTGGTAAATTCAGATCAAAGAAAGTGATAGGTATAAAACTGCCTTCACAGTTCCTTTTGGTCAATTTGAGTAGAATGTAATGCCATTTGGATTAAAGAATGCTCCTTTTGAATTTCAGAAGATAATGAATGAAATCTTTAATGATTATACTAATTTCATAATAATATATATTGATGATTTTTTAATATTTTCATCCAATATAGATTAACACTTTAAACATATAAAAATCTTTATTAATGTAATAAAAAATAATGGTTTAATTGTTTCACTAACAAAGATTAGTCTCTTTTAGACTAAAATTAGATTCTTAGGTTTTAATATTCATAATGGAACAATAATTCCAATATAGAGATCTATAGAATTTACTGAAAAATTTTCTAATGAAATCAAAGACAAAAATCAACTCCAAAGATGTTTAAGGAGTTTAAATTATGTTGTAGATTTTTTCCCAAATTTTAATATAATATGTAAATCATTATATCAAAGATTAAAGAAAAATCCACCTCAATGGATAAATGAATATACAAATATAATAAAATTGATCAAATAAAGAATTAAAAAAATTCCTTGTTTGCACATTGCAGATCCCTTACTACCAAAAATAGTAGAAACTAATACTTCTAATTTAGGATTCTGAGGAATTCTAAAGTAAAAACAAAATAATAAGGAATATATTGTTCAATTCGTGTCAAAAAAATGGAATGATTATCAATCTAATTATTCTACAATCAAAAAGGAAATTTTAGCCATTGTCTTAACAATTTCTAAATTCCAAGAAGATTTGCTAAATCAGAAATTTCTTTTAAGAATTGATTGTAAAGCAGCTAAAAATGTTTTATTAAAAGATGTACAAAATATTGCATTAAAACAAATTTTTACCAGATGGCAATCCATTCTTTCTGTATTTGATTTTGAAATCGAGCATATTAATGGATCTTCGAATTCCCTTCCTGATTTCCTTACTCATGAATTTTTGTAGAGAGATGCCTTCAAAAAAAGAAAAGGATAAAGGAAAGGAAAAGATCTCTTCAACATCCAATAAAGAAATAACCAATCTCAAATCATGGTTAGATGTATGTAAATCATCTAACACCCTATTAACAATTAAAGAGGAATCCTCTCCTAGAACCTCAAAACCAATATCTTCAAATAATCAATTCAATGAAGTTCTTTCGAAATTGGTTGATATGGAACGAACTCCTGGTTTGCTTAAGGCAATTTCAATAGTCTTATAATCAAAAAATAAAGTTTTAATGTTACTAGAAATTCCTCAACCAACAGAAAGTTAGAGGAAAAATCAAAACTTTTAGCTCACTAAAATATCAACTCCAATACCTTCTAGATCAATACCTGCAAATCAAAAGTCAAAATTTTTTATAAAACCTATTTCTAGATATGTTTTCTCTGTAGAAGAAGACTTATCAGAAAAAAATCCCTTTAAATTTGCAAGAAAAATATTTATGAAAGACTTTTACTATATACCATATGATCCTTATAAAACAATCCAGTTTTATGAAAAAATCTTGATTAAAACTAGATCAATAAAATTCAAAGATTTTGATATATATATACACATCCCTCCAATAGATCACATTTACTAAATGCAATATTTGTTCCTCAAGGTGAAACATAAAAACTTAACTAGCATGCCATTATCACTCAACAATTTGACTCTAATTAACATTAGCAATCAAGGTTTATATTAATTTAATCTCCTATAGGAAATTAAGGGACAATTCATAGTTGTTCACAACACTGAAAATCAAATTTTTAAGGCAAACTCTCATTATTGAGCCATCATTGATGCCAAAGTGCCATGTTTTGATTCTCTCTAGTCTGAGTCGCAATAGTCATAGGAGTCAAATCTTTTTTGGTGCTTACAATCAAAGATAGAGTCAATCATTGCTAGGTAAGCCACCATTTGAGTCATCCTCATTAGTTCTAGAGAGTCAGTTTATTTCGTCTTTGACATAAACTATTATGATCGCCTGAAAACTTCAACTCAATTATGTTACTTAAGTTATCATCATTTCACAATTTCATCAACCAAGGCTTACCGAAACTTGGGGCCGAGTCAAACTCGATCCAAAACCGGCCTAAACCCATCGGGTCAAGGCCTAATCTCCCTTTACCGATTCTAGGCCGATTAGCCTAATAGTTCAAAGGCCGATTTTTGACTTGTAGACTACCTAAATTTTTTTTTTTTTTATAATTGGGAAAAAAATATTCTTTTATCCTTATTTTTTATTTGAAAAAAAAAACCACTAATAAATCACAAAAATTTAAAATTATTACTATTTCATTATATTAATTGTTGGGCACTAAAATTAATAATTCGTATCCTATTAATTGTTAAGTACGATATTAATAATTTACATTTTCAATAATGCATAATTATTATTTTATGTCAACAATTAGTAAATTAAATAAGTAAACTTCTTTTTATAGGTCACATCTCAAAGAAAGCTTACCAATATAATCATTTTAAGACTTGATTTGTGATAGATAATGCTCACTATGCTTTTTTATTACTTTAGAAAAAGCTTTAAAAAACAATATAATTTATGTAGAAATTAATCTGATATTGTAAAAAGAATAACATTCATCTAATATTTATAATACACTCGATATTTTATATATGATAAAATATATTCTTTATGATTTTTAATGATATTAACTTATAAATACACTTATATTTTTATAAATCATTAAAATATATTATTTACAAAAATAATTACTCTTTCAAAAATTAAATAAGATCGTATAAAACTTATGATATTTTATACTCCAAACTCTTTTAATGGTTTTATTCTTTTTTTTTATTGAAAAACTCTTGGTAATTAAAGAAATATATTTTATACCATAACTATTTACTTTTACCAACATTAAAATATATAAATTTTAATAATTTTTTTTATAAACCAATATATATTATTCAATCTCGATATCAACTTTTATATATAAACAATAATATATATTCAATTTTATTTTATATTTTAATTAAACAGAATACTTAAATTTTATTTTATAAAAAACTTTCTTCTTTTATTTTTCTTAATTTTCAAATTGGAACCAATGAGCCTTGAGCTTAGACCCACTGATTCAACAGGTCTAACACATTGAATCATGCCAACCTACCAAACCCGGTAGATCAAGTTATGGTTCAAGCCCATAACTCATGAATTTAAACCATTTCCAATTCGATTCATGGATCAGATCCGATTCTTTCCCTAGATCTAAGCTTACCATTACCAAGTAACAACTGGAGCAGAGCCTAAGCTATGAATAGCTTGAGTTGGGTGCAAGCGTGACCTCAATATTACTCGGCTAAATTCAGTTGCTTTGAACCCCAATGTTCATTCTTGGACACCGTTTTGGATTATAAAGAAATTCCATTTAATATATATATATATATATATATATATATATGTATATATATATAATTCGACTAGTTTAAAAACACAGAAAAATAAAGAGGCACTAAAGATTATCAATTCCAGCTGACCATTGCAATTGGAGATCCACAACCCAAGCTGTTAACCTTTTTTCTTTTTCTTTTTCTTTTTTTTTTAACACAAAAGCTATAACTTGTATTCGTGTAAAATGAACGTTTATATTGTATGAGCAAAACTCACAGCTTTAGGAAAATACATACCAGTTAACTTTGAACTATAACCGACAAGAAATTGAAGCTCCGTTACCAAATCCCAGCTGACCATTGCAATTGGAGATCCACAACCCAAGCTATCAATCTCTTTTCTTTTTTCTTTGTTTTTTGTAACTTCTATTCGTGTAAAATGAACGTTTATATTGTCTGAGCAAAACTCACAGCTTCAGGAAAATACATATCAGTTAAATTTGAACTATACCAGACAAGAAATTGAAGCTCCAATACCAAATCCCAGAACAGTCATCTCAGTGACAATGTCCAAGATTAACTTTGTAGTCTCTATTGTATTTACAGTGGCTTCGTTTGTGCGTGCCAAGTCCACCTCATTTGATTACTGGAAGAATTTAACTTTCGGAACATGAATCCATACTTATCCAACAAAAGCATTTGCTCCATGATGATTCCTGCTACAAGCAATTTCAAACTTGAATTCCCCTAGAGGACACCATCAGTGCACAGACCTTAACCAACTGAACATTCAAGAAGTTTAAGAATGTCCCAATAGCAATAATGTACAATAAGGATGTGGTTTCTCCTGTAATCTACAAAACAGCTTTGAAATAAAGCACATGTATATATTTCAAAGCTGTTTTGTAGATTACTTATATATATATATATATATATACCAAAACTCCTTTCTGGAAATGGTGCTGCAAAAGAATCCAACCATCCTGCGAGTCCTCACATCTACAAGCGACTAGGAACAACAGGCATAATCAGCTGATATCTTTGTCATTGATAAAGGTAGGAGAGGCCACAAGAGGAGCCACAACTAACTTATTATAGTAAATCAATCAATAATCAGGTAGCAATAAAATCGGAAGTCTCAGATATTGTGCAGCGGCAGCCTAGCTAGTCTGAATAGTCAAAACCATCATGGGTCCATTTTCATAAAATTTCTTGCAGGAATAGCAGATTATGCCTGAGCCTATTGCTATAAACCACAGAACCCCTTAGACAAGCAAGGGGCTTCCATTTTCGTACGTCAGAAGTTAACAATCTCCTACACAACAAAATTATAATCCAGAACGGCTATCTTTGAGGTCAATGATGTGCTCTTTCTACATCATCCGTTGACTCGAGGACATCATCATGAATTCTGTTTTCAGATGGTTTATCTTCATTATCATGGTGGGAAATGACAACCACTGGCTGGCCCTGAACCACATTTTCTCTGATTTCTGTCTGGTTATTATCCTCATCAGAAGCAGAAGGGGGATATGATATTCCAAACTTCTGTCCATGGGTTAGTCCTGGACAAAGCCCCTGCAGGAATAAAGGAAAATCTGAGACAAACTCCTTTAGTCGAGCAATTGTAATTAGTGAATCTGTTAGGAGTCCTCGAGAAGAAATGTGTATGTGAATAAATTATTTAATATCAGATCTCAATGAATTATAGCAGGGGAAAGACAACATCAAGGTCAATATAAGAAGATAGACCAAGAGCAAAAACTAACTCATTAGTCAAAAATTTAGCACAGCATCGCTCATCAACTACAAATTGTCTGATGAGGTGGCAAATAGAGTAGGGTTACGACAGATATAGCCAAACAGAAAACACACTAAAACTTCACAAGATCCTCAACACTAACCTTAATCAACCCAGAAACGGATGGAGGATTATAGAATGATGTCTCCACATAGAACTTTTTGTGCCTTGCATATGATCTGGTACCATTACTTTCTTCAGCACTGGATGAAATGTCTGAAACATGAGATTCATGTCTTGAGTCCCTGCTTTCACAGTATGAGCCAAAGTAAGAGCAGTGCTCCCGAACAAGGGATATTTGAGAAGTTGCAGGCAATAAGTGGCCTTCCGTGCTGAAGATGTACCTGTATATGTCACTGGATTTTATTTAAAAACAGGGAAGCGAGGGTATTGCTGTATTACACATTTTACATGGTTGAATATTAAAGGAATGCCCCTGAAACTTACTTGTACGGTCCATTTTCAACCAGGTTATCTGGACCAGCAGCCAAATCAAAGAGAAGCCACAAGTACTTGACCTAAACAATATGAAAGAGTACTTTCACATGAAACATAAAGATGCAAAGACAATGGCATCGCTCCACAATATTAAAATGCTAGTACAATGGGAAAGACCATCTCCTTTAGGGATAGAATAAAGTGCAGTCTAGGTTCATTTGATGCATTTCAAATAGTCAGCATACTCAAGCAGTTAAAGCATGTAAGACAGACCCATACACTTGGACAAATGGTTTACCATGACCTTTCAACATCCACATGAAGCCACCTTACCTGTAATCTCATATAAGCAATCTGCAGTTACCTATAAATTTCTATTTTCAACAGGGAAATCTTATTTACAGCACAATAATAAGCTTGTCTTGCACATATAATCACTATACAGAGGTGCCATTTCTCTAGACAGATCCAATAAATTGGCTTTCCAGAAAAATGAATAATTCCATGAAACTAGATACAATAAGCAAATCAACCTTTTTTTATTATCCCAGGAAAGGCGGGGGGTGGGGGGGTGGGGGGGTGTGGGTGGGTGTGGGAAATCAAATGAATTGTATAGTAGAAAGACTAAGATATCTAAGTTCTCCGAATTGATTTCTCAACTTTCCACATAACTTGACTAACATTATTCAAAGAAGTATTTCTAAGGCAAGATATATTAAGAAGGTTGAATGAGTAGATATTGCAAGAGAATCCTCACCGTTTCTGCTAGAAAAAAGCTCTCCATGTGGTCTTCCTGCTTATGGAATTCAACATCTGATATGTGACAGTACCCACAAGGACATCGAGTACCATACTGCAGGCTAGCAATCATGTCACGTCCAGCATCAAGGTACCTACAAGAAATACATATTTTTAATATGGAACAAGGCTGCATAAGATCATCTTACACTTTTCTAAGCAATAGGAAAAACTAAGCAACAATAAAGAACATGCTATACTTTCCAAGCAACATGGCAAGCTAAGGACTGGAATCAGTGACTTCTTTTGGCACATAATCAAATTACTTCAATCTCGCACCAACAAACAAGTTAAACTTATGCTCCCTCAAGGCTTGATTGCTATACTTCATATTTAGGAATAAGAATATATGAGCAATTGCACTGCTTGCAAAGATGCTTGAAGTTTGTAATCATCCATGAATCAGGCATTTAGCTCCAAAAATAAGAATAAGCAGAAATTTCTCATAAAGTGGATACACTTATTCCTTAGTCCATTTAGCACTAGGCATTTGCAGAAAAAGAAAAAAATGCTAAATTTCTTGCTAACTAAAATTTTCCTTCATTAGCACTGATTTTACAATCTTCAGACAGAGTTCGATTTTCTGACTACATTTCCATCTACAAGCCTCCTTCACCAAATGTTTAAAAATTACATATACCAATCAAAAAGTATCAACTATCTGAATGACCATGTCAGTATACATAGTAGAATGATAAAAATTTCTTCAATGCAGGACAGCTAAACAAGAATCTCATATCAGACTGCATTTTTCAAAAAGTATGAAGAGTTTGCATATCAGTCAACTGGCTTCCTCTGTTTGAATATCTGGCCTATCTTTATGCAAAGAATAGAATATATCTGACATCTTTTCTTTTTTCTTTTTTTGGTGAGTGCGTTTGTGTGGGCGGGTGTGGGCGGGTAGGTGGGTGGGTATGGTAGTTTGGGGACTCAGGAGGCTGCAGCTGGGTGTCTGCCTGGCCTGAGTGAGTGAATCGATATTAATGACAATGTACAGGTAACAGGGAAGTTGTCCACAGGACATCACATAACAGATGAATATATATTGCACGCTCAATTGCTATAGAAGATCTCTAATAGCTAAAAAGTCCTGTACATAATAGAAATAAATTGTACACAACATTCACTAGCAAATAGCATTAACAAGACATAAAATTCTCCTAGCTAGTATATCAGTTTGTCTCTCACTCATTTAGAACCACACTTTTTCCATATGCTGTATAAAGTTGCTGCAAAGGCAGTAAACCATCTGGATATTAGCAGTGATGAAAAAAGAAACACGATTTGTAAGTGGACTTATCAGGTAAGAAAAAGAAATTTGGCTGTAAGTTAGTGTAAATTATCAAACGTAAGCAGGATAGGAGTATTGAGAGATCCAAAGCCAGATTGATGACTAAAGGGTTCATACAAACTCATGGAATAGATTATCAAGAAACCTATGCATCTGTGGCAAAAATAAATTCTGCAAGGCAATTTGAATGAAGAAGTCTATATATGCTTACTGCCTGGTATTGGGGGGAGAATTCAACTAAAGCATGCAAATTAAGAGATACTCTATATAGGCCCAAATAATCACCAAGAACCTGGTTTGAGCACTTCAACAAGGTAATACTAAGTTTAAGGTACACACATAGTAATTCAAATCATGCAAATAAGGCATACTTAGAAGGAAGATTGCTATCTTCCCTGTATGTTTGGGTGATATCATACTTATGGGGAATGATGTGTGAGAATAAGATGAGTTGAAAGGGAAAAGCATGTTTTTTTTTTACTCAGCTGAGGTCACTTAAATAATTTCTTGGAATTGTTAACAAGAACACAAGATAGTTTCTTTCTTTTTTATCTCACAAAAAAACAAAAAAAAAGTATGTACACTATTGAGTATTGATTGCTATAAGAAACAGGTATGCTAAGGGGTAAGAGGGCAGATATTCCACCTCACAAGATAGGAGATGTGGCAACAACTTGTTGGGAAGTTGATCTACCTTATCACACACCCAACCTGATATTGCGCTTGCTATGAGTAAAGCCAGTCAATTCATGCATTTTTTCCATTAAAGATGCACTTTGGAGCAGTTTATAGGATCCTTGGATACCTTAAAGGGAGCCCAGATATAGAACTTTCATTTAAAGGGTCAGAACACTTAAGGGTGGAACCCTACACAGATGCAAAGTGGACTAGAAGTATTACAGACAGAAGATCAACCTAGGGCCATTGTATTTATGTTGCAGGGAACATGGTAATTTGGAGAAGTAAGAAACAAAACATGGTTGCTTGGTACAACAAAAGCTGAGTTTAGGTCAATGGTTTGTGGGATTCACAAAGTGCTATAGATAAAGGGACTCCTGAGTGAGCTGAATTTTGGAAGATCTGGACCAATTGAAGTTTACTACAACAATATATTAGCTATAGCCCACAATCTTCTCCTTCACGAGAGGACTAAACCAGGTATCATCTGCATCAACCACATTCCCACGAACGAACCAGGTTGCTGATATTCTTCTAAAGGTCTACACAAGTCTCAATTTGATCATCCAGTTTCCAAGCAGCTTTTAGAGACATATTCAAGCCAGCTTGAGGGGCACTGTTGGAAAACTTTATGAGTTAATGAATCACAACTAGATTCAATGTATGTTATCCATGTTTCTTTCTTAATAAACAGTTAGGCTTTGTAATAGATTTATTTCTTCTTGTTCTAGATACATCTGACACGTACTCTATAGGTTAGTTTCAAGAATTGTGTTGTGCTGTTATGACAGTAAGTAAAAACATTTAAGAATAGTAGGTGAGTAGATGTAGATGGAACAGTTCTGTTACCTACCATATATTGTGCCTATAAATAGTCTACCCTATATAACTTTTCAACATACCAAAAAAAATACATATGTACATATATATATACACACAAAAAAGTCCTCACGTATCTTCTTTATTTGTGTACAAAATACAAATGCTTTTTCACCCATTTAGAAAGAATGTATATACCACAAGGGAGACATATTACGGTTACTAGGATTAGAATAATTTACATTGAATATAGATAAAGTAAAATAAACTGATCCAAAAATCAAGATGCGGTTTGGATCGGTTCAAGGCCATTCAATTTAATTCATGTTGTCAAACTGAACAGCTTTAAATAGTTCGAGTGAGCAAATCACATAGTATTGCAAAAAAGCCAGATTTTTGTAGCATTTCTGGTTCACTTCAATTCACAAATCAGTGAACAACCCCAACAGCCAACATTGGCATCATGCAAGAAAGGTATCAACAGTATTCCTAATCATCTTTTTCACCCTTCTATACCTCTCACGTTTTAAATGTAAAAAATAGTGTAGGTATAAAAAATAGTGTAGGTAGGGCTTGGAAGAAAGGGCATAGAGAGTAAGATGTTTGAGATCCTTCCTCGGGGGAATTAAAGAAGTTTGAGATTAGCCCATTTGGCAATTAAAGATGTTTCATAACCATCCCTAACCATGGACATTGGCCCCACAGAAGAAAGATATAATCAGTATTACTTATGATGTTTTGTATCATTTTAAACCTCGTGCATTTTAAATGTAAAAAACAAGGGAGGTATGGTTTACAAGTGTTATAGAATAGGAATGTCTATATTAGAAATAAATTATATTATTTCCTTTCCATTGTTAAATTAATTTTTTTTCCCAATTTAGAGCTTAGATTGTTTATATGTGAACTTGTACGCTATTTGATCACAATGCAAGAAAATTATTTCCCAATCTTATTACATTACATGGTATCCAAGCAAAGTTGTTATTGATTGTTCCTTTTTTTTTTCCTTTTTTGGGTTGCCCATTGAGCAAACCCTAGCTTAGTGATCAGCTCGTGTGGTTCACCCATATAGGGTGACAATTTTTTTTCTCACCACCGCTTTAAGGAAGTGGACCACCTCATTTCGTGCACATTGCTAAAATCCAACACCAATCTGGTCACCACATGAGCTACACGTGCAGCCACAGTTTCCATTCCCTCTTTCACATGCCAAAGTGTGAAGGTGTGTGGGTTGTCAAAGAATTCTTCAGCCGCCATCATTTGACTCACCTAGGCCTACATAATATAGTTTTGTGGTTCGTTTGGGCAACATTTCTCTGGGTGTGTGACTTTCTTGAGAATAGGGATCATTCGGTTCCTTTAGGTTTATGGTTCCTTTTGCCTAGCTTGAGATTGAGGCTCATGATCTTGTTGTAAAGAAGAATTTGCTTCCGTTGGCTTCTCAGTTGTTGGAATGTCACTGTTGCATGTAGGTGTATGGAAAGTTTAGACGTTTCGAGACCGCATTTCTTGTTGTCAGCTTCCTTTGTGCTCTTGTTTTCCAATATATGTTAGTATTTGCTTGTAGTTCTGGTGTTGGGTCAATTTCTGTTCTGAAATTTGAGGCCAGACTTAGGGTTCTCTAGTTGTGAGGCTTTGTGGTTTAATTTATGTATCTATGGGTAAAGAACAAAAAATTATTGTATTTGTAGAAGAATTTGCTAAATTCCTCAATACCAAGAAACTTTGAAAAATTCAGCTCACCTTATTACTACTATTGCTATGTTAGGTAATTTGAATAAGTGTCTTGTTTCCTCTACCTTGCAACAAATCATTGACTCAGGTGCTACTGATCATATAACAAGTAATTTTAATTTTTTCACAACTTATAAACTACACGCCTCTTCTTCTCTAGTCTTTAGTTGATGGTTTCACATCATTTGTTCTTAGGTCAAGTACTGTTCATCCTACTCCATCACTTTCTTTATCATCAATCTTCGGTTTACCCAATTTCTTTTTTAATCTAATATTCATTAGCAAGATTATCCATGCTCTAAACTATTGTGTTTTATTCTTTCCTAATTATTATCTATTTCAAGATCTTATAATAAAAAAGATTATTGGTCAAGGACATACTTCAAGTGGTCTATATGTACTGCATACTTAAGTAAGTGTATCCAAGTCCTTTGTTGGCTTAAGTGTTTTAATTCCTTTTGAAGCTCATTGTCAATTAAGACATTCTTCTCTCTTTGCCTTAAAGAAGTTGTGTCCTCAGTTCCAGAGTATGTCGTTTTTGGAGTGAGAATCATGTCAGTTCGCAAAAAACTATTGTCAGTCTTATGCTCCTCGTGTCGATAAAACAAGAAGTGCTCCTTGTAAGATAGAGCATTTAGATGTTTAAGATCTTTGTCCAATTCATCTAAAACTAGATTTCGTTATTTTGTAATGTTTATTGACAATTTTTCTCAAATGACATAGCATTATTTGATGAAAAAACATTCTAAGTTCTTTTCTCATTTTACTACCTTTTATACTGAAATTCAAACTTAGCTTAATGCTCCTATGCAAATTTTGAGAAGTGACAATGCCAAAAAATATTTATCTGAGGCATTTAAAACATATATAACTAAACAAAGCATTATTCATTAGACTTCGTGTATTAATACACCATCTCAAAATGGTATAGTTGAAAAATAAAATAGACATCTTCTTAAGACAGCTAAAATACTCTTATTTTAAACTCATGTTCATACACACTTTTAGGAAGAAGCTATTTCAATAGCCCATTTTCTCATTCACCATAAGCCTTCATCAGTTCTTCAAGGTGAGATTTCCTATATTATATTTTTTCCCACAAAACTTATATTTCCTATTGAATCTCACATATTTGGTAATACATACTTTATTCAAGATGTTCGCCCTAACGTCACCAAGCTAGATCCTAAGTCTGTAAAATTTGTTTTCTTAGGATATTCTCGTCTACCAAAAGAGTATCTCTATTACAATCCTAGTCTTAACAAATTCCTATTATCTACTTATGTCACCTTTATGAAGTATTGGCCTTTCTTTTTTGTTCTTCTAAGTTCATTGATAGTAAGAGCACGAGCAATGATTTATTGATTTATCATGTTACCTATTAATAACCTAATGTTGTTATTTATGGCATCATTATCACCTCTAGCTTCCACACCACCACCTCTTCTACTAAATCGCAATGCGTATACTAAACATCAAAATCCTCCAATAACTTGTCCTACTACAATTTCTTCTTCCAAATTGGATCTACCTAATAATGATTTTGACTTACCCATTGCATAAGGTAAATAGTAGTGTACTTATCCTATTTCATCATTTTTGTCATATGATCAATTATCCGCGTCTTTATGTTCTTTTATTGCCTCTCTTGATACTATATCTATTCCTAAAGGTCTTCATAAGACCTTATCTCATCCTAGTTGACATGCTACAATGATTAAGGAGATGAATGTTTTGGATGCTAATGGTATTTGGGACTTAGTAAGTTTACCTACAGGAAAAAAAAACTATCAAATGTAAATCGGTGTTTGCAATTAAAGTTAATCCAAATCAATCTATCACTATACTGAAAGCCCACCCCTGTTGCTAAGGCTATGCTCAGACTTATGATGTTAATTATTTTGATACTTTCTCACCTATTGCTAAATTGACATATGTTCATTTGTTATTATCAATGGCAGTTACTCATGATTAGCCATTATATCAATTAGATAATAGAATGCCATCTTACATGGTGAAAAACAAGAGAAAGTCTATGAAAAAACCACCTAGGTTTGTTGCATAAGGAGAGAATGAGAAAGTTTGTTATCATCGAAAATCATTATATGGTTTGAAACAAAGTCCTTGAGCTTGTTTTACCAAGTTTAGTCAATCAGTTGAAAGGTTTGCCATGATAAAGAGTAATTTTGACCATTCGGTGCTTTATAAACTTTCTTCATTTGGTATTGTCTTTATTGTATATGTAAATAATATCATTATTATTGAAAGTGATCATATAAGAATATCCTCTTTAAAAACCTTTCTTTAGAGTCAATTCCATACAATGGATTTGGAGTTTTTGAAGTGTATTTTGGGAATTGAGGTGATGAGGAGTGAGAAAGATATTTCTTATCTCAAAAAAAATATGTACTTGATTTGCTAAAAGAGTTGGGCAAGTTAGGTGCAAAATTGTATAGTACTTTATTGCCACCAAACATACAACTCAATAAGGATGGAGATTTATTTGATAATCTTAAGAGGTATAAGAGATTGTTAGGAAAGTTAAACTTATGGTAACCCGTCCTAATATTGCATATTCTATTGGTGTTGTGAGTAAATTTATGCTTCATCACTAGCCTACATTGAAACATATATTATGTTATTTGAAGGGTGCTCCTAAATGGGATATACTGTATAAGAATCATGTTACTCTCATATAGAATATTTCTAGATACAAATTGGGTAAGATTTAAGACTAGTTGAAAACCCATTACTAGTTATTATGTTTTCTTTGGGGGAAATATGATTTCATAAAAGAGTAAGAAATAAGATGTGTCTAGATCTAGTGCATGCAAAATCAAAATATAGAGCTATAGCTCAATCTACACGTAAAGTGTCATGGATATATCGATTATTAACTAAAGTTAGACTTAAACTTCCAATTCCAGCAAAATTGTGATGTAATAACCAAGTTGCTCTTCATATTGCATCAAACCCCGTGCTACATGAGCGATTAAACATATTGAAATTAATTGTCACTTTGTCCGAAAAAAGGTGCAATAGAATTTGATCTCTACAGAACATGTAAAGACCAAGAAACAACTAAAAGATCTCTTTACAAAGGTTTTAAGTGAAACTCTAGTTGATTACCTCTGTAACAACCTAAGCATGATTAGTCTATGCTTTGGCTTGAGGGGAAGTGTCATAGGATAGGAATGTGTATATTAAAAATAATTGTATTATTTCCTTTCCATTGTTAAATTATTTTCTTTACTAATTTAGAAGCTTAGGTTGTGTATATATAAACTTATGCACTATTTGATCACAATACATGAAAATTATTTCTCAATCTTATTACATTACAAAAAGAAAGGGGATATAGAGAAAAAAATGTTTGAAATTTCTCTTTCAGGTAGTGAAAGATGTTACAAATTAGCCAAAATAAGAAATGGCTTTCAACATTATATGAGACAGGAGGTATAACATACCAAATTGTTTTAATTTTCCTCAACAGTGAAGGGTCATGGTGGTTGCTAAGGGTTTTTTCCTTGTTTTATGAGAAGGAAAAAGAAACAAAAGAGAATATATGGATTGAGCTCAAAGATCTCAAGTTCACTGATCAACTTTGTCTCATCAAAAAAGAACTCATAATTATATCTTGGTTTTTAATAATTGTAATCAAGGTTGCATTGCCCTTGATATTGTGATGGAGTTGGAAGTCCTACTTGCTGCCCTTATTTTGCAAATAAGGGCTTGTATAGATGAACTTTGCTGAGGTGGTCAAAGCTGTAAGTTAGAATAGAGGCTCAAGGTTATTAGTGAAGTCCTGTAGCCTGCAAGTGGCTAAACCAAATCAACAGTTATAGGGCTCCCAGGCTAATGGCTTAGATATGGTTCTTCTCATCAGGACATTTTGAAGGTAGTTAATCATGGATGTTTTAACATTTTTTTCCAATCTGATATGTTTCTCTATAATGAATGCTGCTTTATTATGCTATTCAATAAAAAAACAATGCCTCTACACCTATTAGCCTAATGAGATGTCTATTCAAGCCATTGTGCAAGATTTCAACCAAGACAAGGGATAGGGATTATAGCAAATTGGCCAGTCATAACCAGTTACCCTTTATGGAGAGGAGGGAGAAATTTGTGCTATCTTACTGCACCATGAGTCAATCTATTCTGACCTTGCCACTAGAGCTTCTCCATAAATTCATGCCTCCAGGTGGCCACCTTGCAAAGGTCTGAATGTCAAATCACTAACTTGCCAAACAAGGCAACCGCCAAGGTATTCCAACTTCAATCTCTTCTCAAACCTTTTTGAGACTTCCCTTTTTCCCCATCCAAATGGATAAATATTACTCTCGCTTGTCCAAGGAATCACCTTAATCCTTACCTTTCTTCAACCAAGGCTTAAAGAAAACTGCAACCGCCCTTTGCTTCCTTTTGAACTGAAAAATCAAATACCTTATGCAGACTGAACTACAGCCACAAAGAAGCAACATACAACTATGAATATCTAAGTGAAAAGAGAAACTAAACAAAGGAACTTCAAATCTTTGTCACATATTCCATGGATTCTCCCCTTCCCTCAACAACTACCTAAACTCCTATCTACTAAGGAAGATGAAAATATCTCACCAATTGTACATCTTAGTCAAACATATTTTGAGAATCATCTCTTGCCAAGGCTAATAGCAAGTAGCTTCCTCTTTATTTGGATTCTTCAAAATATACTAACAAAATCAAACTTTTTCCTCATTTTATTTTTTTGGGAAGTATAGAGAAAACGAAATCATTCTGCCTCCCCCATCCTCAAGCACAACTACTAGATTAAAAATCTACAGTGATGTATTAGGGTTGATCAAGGATGGTATTAAGGTTTTGGTAGGTTTGTTGGTCTTGCTCTTAGGGTTAGTCTTTGGATGCAAGAGATAACAAAATATCACCATCTAGGAGAAAAAGTCAGTTCGATGGATAATTGACAGTCAGGTAAGGTTAGCGTTCTAGAATGTCAGTATTTAGAAGTACGAGACAGAAATTCTGGCACAAACCAGCAACAATTGTATATCACCAGTCTGAGATAAGGCTAGCATTCAAGAATGTTCGTATTTGGAGGTATGAGGACTAAAGCTCAGGCACAAAACAGCAACAAAAGGGTCAAGTTGCTGACTTTGTTATCTGTCGGCAAGGATGATAGACTTTGGTGGGAGGCTGGTCCGAGATAGGTTTAGGCTTGTATTAAATTTGGGTACTGTGGAGTGAGAAATAGCGATCTAACATTTTGCTTCAATGAACCACCAATTGATTGCATTTCTGTTGGAGCTGGCTTCACCATATCATAATCTTGTTGGTCACCACCCAAACAGGCTAGTCTACCAACTAGTACATAAAGGGTCTGAAAAAGCTTTATTCAGTGGGTCATCACAACTATGTATCACGCTAAAACCTCATCATCCCATAAACTCCAAAAGCATACATCATGGAGCCAAATATCCTTTTTAGTATGCTTTGGAAACTAATACCACATGGTCGACCCACAACTAAGCCACTTGAGCTTGAACTTCTGATTATTCTGTCCCACAAGCTGAAACCCTAACCAAGTTTGAGACAAGCTAAAGTTGTCATTGAGCTTAACAGAGTTAAGTTGAATTTTCAAGTTTGAATGTAAGTTTAATTAAAAGGAACTCAATTTTTTGAAATATAAGCGATGCCAATCAAGCTGAGCTCAAGCATATTAAGTACCCCTTCTAGCCAAGAACAGGTTTGGAACTTCTAAGTCTCTAGCTTCGATGTATCATCTCAAATCAAATATATACAAGCCTATACCTTAATCACCATTCTTTGGAAGTATAAATAATGCCTTTGATTATCTTTTACTAAATCTCATCAATTTCAAACATTGTTTTTCCACACTAAAGTTGCTAATTATAAGACTGAATTCTAGCTAAATAAGCCAACAGGACTAGTGTTACAGTCTGAAATGTAAGCAAATTGGTTTACCTGGGATCCCTGGTAGCTTTATAGAGCCAATATGTGCTTTCAATCAACTCTGGACGCAATGGATAACTTTTCTGGCCATGCTGAAACAAAACTCATCTATGATTGACATATAATTATAAAGAAAATGAGAAAGATGCAAGTGTTTCACAGGATATAGCCTTTGCCTGAGGATAGAGAAGAACATATGCAGCAAACTAGATTGACCATCGGGATTAAAAAGAAATACACCATGCTGATAAACTTCCAATACTCAATTTCAGATTAAAAAGAAAAAGGACCGACTAAATTCATTACCCAAAAAGATAAACAAAGAATACGTGATTTAAGGAAAGGCCTTTCTAGCATCTCTACCTAAACCTCTGACAAGAGACTATTTGATAAGCCATTTGGTGATGTGTATTGCTTCATTGTTTTACAGTAATATTTAGACGTGATCAGAAACTTCAAGATAGCGGAACTATCATCAATGTGGTAAATTCAGTACCTGGACACTCAGAGTGGCAAGGTTAAAACCTTCAGGAGTAAAACCATATCTTTTCCAGACACTAAAGAAGGCAGCATGAGTTCTAATTGCAGGATCGATGTCCCCAGCTAATACCTGCCCGAATAAGGGAAAGAAAACGTGTCATTGATTACACCACCACCAGTATGACTAATATGCATTACCCAATATAGACATAATAAAAAATCAATGTCGATACAACATTAAAGTACCTGAAGACCAGGCCAGAATGCCTGTAAGCTATTGAACAATGGCCAGACTATGGCAGCAGAATCCATATTTACCTCCACATACCTGCAAACAAGCAACATAACCATTCTTTTCACAAAAGTCATCAAGTACATTAGAGTAAACAACTCATAAAATGAGAAAATAGAGATAAGGATGGTTGATTTACATAATTAAAGCCACAAGCTTTTACCAAGGATCTTTGTAGAGATAGTGCATAGCAGCACCGTAAGCTTCTTGGAAAATGTACAAGTATTCTTCTTCTCCAAACAATAGATATGCCTGAAATGTTGTGATTTCATGTAAGAACCAGAAAGGAAGAAATGAAAAAATGATGCAGATCAATATTAAAGTTTCATCAGTCATCAATCCTGTAATTAGATACAAACCTTGAGAAGATACTCATAAAAAGAGTCAATACTTGTTCCTATACCAGCATCCTGCAAAACAGCCATAAAAAATAAATGCAAAGCCTACCTGCAGAGTAATAAAGTAACTAATACTTCAAGCTCATAACAATATTCATATGACACGACATTATAATCTTCAAAAGTTGGGAAGTTGGAATGGATAGGGACAAATTTATACTTGAAATTCAATAATTAACAAGAGAGGAGTGAGAATGAAACCTTTAGCCACAACCTAGCTAAAGAAGTTTAACATCTAGCAAAGATAATAACAAGAAGAGAGCAATGAAAAATAACTAATACTTCAACTTAATTTAGGCATATTTCTCCTTCCTTAACACAAGTAGTTATTTACAATAAAAAAGACTAGTTCAAGAAATTAAATGGACTCCCAAACGAAGCACCTTAAGTACATTGATTGGAAAATCATATTAAAAATAAAAAGAAAACAAATAAGCTTCAGCATAATTGGAAAAAGAAAAATCCTGCAAAAATGGGAAACTAATCAGTAGAATTTCAGTGAAAAACATAAAGTTATCTCGCATAAAGCCCTATTGGCTAATTTAAAAGGATTGTTTCCTGCATAAAGATTGTGCCCTATTGGCTAATTTAAAAGGATTGATTATGGAAATAGGATTCACCTTTCAACAAATTTGGTAGCATTTTCAAATGATGTTTGAGATATTGAAAAAATTATTAATAGCTCTCAGTTATCAAGATGCATGAAGCATCAAAATGGTTGTGATGAACATGTGACTAAATGCTAATGTAACAACAATTATTACCTTCTGAGTCCATTCTCCAGTAAATACATTAATATGAGCACCAACAAGGTCAAGCTTTGATCGGCGAGCCCAAAGCCCACGAACAGCATTTTTTGTCACTTGCTCAAAATCTGCTCTTCCAGAAAAACAGCACTAGACAGGGATTAGGGGGCAAGAACAACAGTATGTGAACAGAAAAGAACACGACTGGACATAATTTAGTGAGCAGTAGAAAGTAGGAAATTTATGCAAGATCATGAACAAGCTGGGGAGCAAGTAAGATGATGCAACAATAGAAGAATCAATTGGAATCACATGCAAGAACAAGCAGAATGCAGGAAAGGGCAAGACTTGGCTGTGAACAAAGATGGCAAGGCATTTCTTTTAGCTAATATCTTTCTGGAAATAGATTTCTCACCTGGAATATGATCAGCTTAATAATTTAGACCCATAGATTAACTTAGAATGCCCAATACATAAATATTACAGAAGGTGCTCCCGCTACATCCAAGCTTAAGGAATGACACGTCAATCTTGTAAGAGCTTTTATTCTAATGAAGAGCAAAAAGATAGTGCATCTAAACTAGGATGTTGTAGATCCATTAGAAGAATTTACAACTTGAAATTACATCAACAGAATATGCAGTCTCAATGGGGCATCCAAGCAAACAAATGCTGCCGCAAGGATGGATAAGCTGTTAAAAAGATAAGAAAGGCAGTACAGCTGCAAATTTCTATTGTTGGTCATTCAACTGCATAATTTTTCCTTCAAAGAACATAATGCTCAGAGAAAAAGTGTTACACACACCAAGATCAAAATACGAATTTGGATCTAGGAATGAATGTTGTTGGCCATATGTGTAACAAAAATATGGCCCAATTTCTTTTATTTGTTGGACTTGCAGATGAGTAGTGATGCATAAACAAGCATTTGCTATATGAATAAACTTACTAGGATCATTGGTTAATCGACTCAGCACCCCGAACTCCAAGGTCAAAGTCCCACCACCAGCTGTTGATGTAATCTATCATGGAAGAAAATTCATTTTTTCTCATACCATAAGAGATCAAAGATCAATGAAGAGAATTAACATCAACAGCAGCAGACAATATTGATATGGGGCTAAGATAGCAGATGAAGTCATTCCAATGTTTTCAAGATAGGATGAAAGTGCATCATCATGCTGCTAAAATAACAGATGAAATCATTCCAGTGTTTTCAAGATAAGATGAAAATGAATCATCATGAATTGGAAATCCAGAGGATCTATTGTTGAAATATGGTGATAATCGCGCAAAAACAATTGATGATTCAATTATCCAAACACTCAAATATAGATTAGCAAATACCAAATACATAAAAGAAAGAGCTATCACAACGCCAAAAAAATTGAAGCAGCAAATGATGTGAATTCATAAGTCAGGAACATCCAAACCCGACCTTTTCATCTAATATATATATCCCTAACAATCAAATTCAACTTGTTATTGGCAAAAACACTTCTCAACTATGCACCAGACAAAAAGAATGGCTGGTGTATTGAAGATGCAGTGGGGCTGAATCTGACTGGATAAAGAGAAAATGCTCTCCCTTCTCTCTAGACTTTCATCCCCCCACCTTCCTCGTCCCCCCTCTAGAAAACTTCCTTTTCTAGGTTTCCTACCTCAAAACCCTCTACCCTTTTCCCCATTTCTTCTATACCCTGTTCTTGTCTATTTATACTAGCTCTCTAGCCAGTTTGCCTTTGTTTTACAGTTTACTTTCCTCAGTTTTAGCAGTTTTTCTTGGTTTGATCTGTGCTTCTTTTATCATCGTAGTTGCTTACAGCCTTTGTGCTTTTGTGGTCGTTATCTTCTCCTAGCTCCTGACCATTGCGGTCTTGTAGTAGAGAGTTTGTTTGCTCTTAGTGTTGTGTGCCAGGGTTATTCCTTTTCACGCCATGAGAACCTTTGCTCTCAAAAATTAAAAGTCTTGGTCCCTGCTTTCCCAGCTAAAACTTTCAAGGTTTCTAGCCTTGAGCCTCATCCCAAGTCAAGGGAGAAGAAGGCATTTGTTTCTTCTTCAGCTGATGGCTCTTCCTCCAGCAAAAACCACTTTACTGTGGTATCTGGTGTAGAAAAGGTGGTTTTGGCACCCTCATCTTCAAAAGAAAATCAGGTTTCTACGGGGCCGGGTGAGAAAGCTGAGAAAGCTAAGAAAGAGAAACGGAGCCTGCACAGAAAAAGACAAAAGGTCTTAATAGAGTTTCCTTTTCTGGCAGAACATCCAAACCTGTGAGCCAAAAGGATGGAGGACCTGTTTCCCCTTCTTGTGAAAGTCAAAATTCAATTTCTGAGGAGACTTTAAATGCTATGCTAAATGTGGCAGAAAAAACAGAAAACCGCTATAAGGATGGAGAAAAAGTGGTTTCCCAAAACCACTCCCCACAAAAGACTAATCCGGCCTCTTTGCTGTGATTGTTTCCCTTCCCTCTGATTCTCACCCACCACCGAGAGTCAATGTAGCCCTTTCCTACTACCCTGCAATGCATGAAGGGGGAAACATTGTTGTCGAGCCACCAAGGTCATTCTTGGAGGTTGGAGAACAAAATCTGGAGGAATACTCCTGTTGGCTATTATATTGGACGAAGCCTAGCTTTTCATGTTGTCCACAAAAAAGCTTTATCTTCTTGGAGCAATTGATCTACTTGAAGTTTTAACTAATGGCCGTGGGTATTATTTTTTCAAGTTTGTGGACGAGGAAACACTCTTGAAAATACTTCAACAACCCTAGAATTCTGCTGGCCAACTTTTGATCCTTGAGTGTTGGCGTCTTGATTTGTCATTAACTAGAGTTTGGCCTAAAAATGCCTATTTGGGGAAAATTATGAGATATTCCTACGGAATTCTTGCACAATGAAGGAGTAAGTTACGTTGTTAGTGCCATTGGGAAGTTGAATGACATCCGCCTAAAAATTATGGGGTAGTCCTATGGGGACGGCAATGCTTAAATTGACCAAAAAGCTTAAAATTCTCAACAGTCGTTTGAAGGAGTTGAATGAATCTCACTACCAAAACATTTCTGAACATGTAAAGTTGGCTAAGGTGGAACTTGGCAGGGCAAAGGAAGCAAACAGGCTTGATCCCACAGCTGCTGATTGGGATCTTGAGAATTCTCTCCTTGGAGGAATCTTTCATTAGGCAGAAATCTAGAGCTTCTTGGATCAAGTTTAATGACAAGAAAAATAAGTTTTTCTTTAATATGCTGAAGCATAGGCAGCACAAAAACTCTTTTGCCTCAATTATTGATGACCAAGGCAACAAATTGGACTCTATTGAAAATATCAAGCTCTAGCCACTCATCACTTTCAGAACTTGTTCATAGACCATTCTACGAGTGTGCTGGACCTAAATAGTCTTTCTTCTCTCAGACATGGACAAATTTCTAGTGAAGACAAAAGTCGTCTGATTTCTCCAGTATCTAATGAGGAAATTAAACACACCATTTGGTCACTTGCCAAGGACAAAGCTCCAGGACAGGATTGCTATGGTGCCAACTTCCTTTGTGATGCATGGGAGATTGTTGGGGAGGATTTCCGTGCTGCCATTAAGGATTTTTTCACTTCTGGTAAGTTATTAAGGGAGATCAACTCTACTTACCTATCTTTGGTTCCAAAGAAGGAAAATTCTACTTTTGTGGATTATAGACCCACTGCATGTTGCAATACTGTGTTTAAGCATATCTCCAAAATCTTAGTGGAGCAGTTGAAATCTATCTTGTCTCCTTTGATTAGCAAAGAGCAAATGGCATTGACAAAAAGGGAAAAGAATAGTTGACAGCATCCTCATTGCCCAAGAACTCCTTAGAGGATACCACAAGCAAAATAAGGAACCAAGATGTGCTATAAAAGTTGATCTTATGAAGGCTTATGATAGTGTAAGGTAGAGCTTCTTAGAACATCTTTTGGATGAGTTTGGCTTTCCATCTCAATTTGTCAAATAGATTATGACTTATGTTTCCTTGGCCATGTTCTCTATCAATATAAATGGGGAACTAGCAGGATATTTCCTGGCTCCTAAAAGACTAAGACAAGTAAATCCAATCTGCTCGTATCTTTTTGTCTTAGTTATAGAAGTCTTCACTAGAATCATGAAGAAAAGCGATGATACAGAGGGATTAAAATATCATTGGCAATGCGAAAGAGAAAAAATAAATCACTTATATTTTGCAGATGACCTCATGATCTTTGATAAGGCTGATGTCCAAACTATGGAACTTATTAAAGAGGCACTCAACAAGTTTCATCTCTTGTCTGGCCTTAAGGCAAATCCTCACAAGAGTCAACTTTTCCTCAGTGGGGTTAACACAAGATCTAAGGAGATAGTCTCAAATCTTTTAGGCTTTGAAATTGGAGCTGTCCTATAAAAGATTTGGGTGTTCCTCTTTCATCCACTAGCATTTCCAAGAAATATTGCACTTACCTAGTGGCAAAATTCACTTGCAGGATCAACCATTGGACTAGCAAATTCCTTTCCATATACTAGGCGCCTACAACTTATTAAGAGCATACTTTTCTCTCTCCAAATATATTGGTCCATGGTTTTTTCTCTTCCAATCGAAGTGCTTTCTATTATTGAATCTGAATTGAAGAGATCTTTTGGAACAAAAAGGATTATTCAAAGGCTAAAGCTAAAATTAAATGGGGAAACATCTGTAAACCCAAGGAAGAAGGGAGGTGGGGGTCATTGAGATTACATTATGGAATAAAGTGACACAACTCAAACATATTTGGACATTATGTATGGATGATGGATCCTCCATGTAGAAGAGTTAGGTCAAGAATGAATTACTTAGGGGAAGGAATTTTTGGCACATTAACATTCCAAGCGATGCATCCTAGGCTTGGAGGAAGATTTTGCAATCTAGACCCTTAGCAAAACAACTTATGAATGGAAATGGTAAGCTTATCTTCTTTTGGCTTGATGATTGACATTCCATATGGTCCGTTGATTGAATGGTTGGGAAACTAAGCAAGTATATCCCTAGGATATCCCAAAGATACTATGCTTGCTAGTTTCATTGAAGGTAATGAATAGAGATGACCAAGTGGTATGAGATGGACTGCTTTCACCAACAACCTTGGTTATTCTAAACCGAACACTACATTATGTGAAAAACTGATTTGGAGAGAGGGGAGAAAGGAATATCTATCCATTAAGATGGCCCACTGCCTTGCTAGGAATAGTAAACCATAGAAAGCATGGTATTCCTTAGTTTGGCACAAGGATATGATCTCTAGACATGCCCTGATTCTCTAGATGATTTTATAATAGAAGCTTTTAACTTTGGATCACCTTATGTCCTGGGGAATTGTGAATGAAAACTGTTGTTTCCTATGTCAAAGAGGGGAGGAATCACATGATCACTTATTCCTTAAATGTCCTTATGCGAAACAAATGTGGCTGTACATTGAGGATTCTATTGGTTGGACTTCAGCTAGACCCTCACAATCAAGTTCTTTTGTGCAATTTCTACAGTCAGAAAATCTGAGGCAAATCAAACCAATACAGAGGAAGGTGTTTGCTACAGGGTGCTACTACCTTGGAAGGAGAGAACAAAGAGAAGGATAAATAATATAGCAACTCCTATAGAGATTCTATTTAGAACCATATCTTGTTTTTAAATGAGCAAAGTGATGATTTAGACATGTATCAGATCCTAAGTATCCTGTTTGTGTTCTCATACTTAGGTTCATTGCGTTAGCATGACTTTGAGTGCTCTTTTTTGTACACATCCATGTACAAATTTTGTCTTTAATGAAATTTTCTCATCTTACCAGAAAAAAGAAAAAGAAAAAAATATATATATTGCTGAAGAAGCAGGAGCTTTGCTACAGGATCATATTATAGATCTTACTATGGGTCCAGAAAGCAAGAAATCAGGTGGGTAATTGGATTTCTTACCATTTCTAGTTATCTCAATAGATATATATGACTCAATTTAAGAGAGAAGCAAAGATCCCTCAGGGAAAAAAATTTTCTGTAAAATGATACTTCTCTCTCTTTTTTTTCCCCCCTTCCACATATTCAGATATTTAGTACATAAACCGTTGTATACAAACATAGAAATAGGATAACCATCCCTAGAAACATGGATAACTGCACCCATGTACACCTAGAGAAAATCAAGGATAACAAATAACTGCACAGGTACAACCAAACACCTCTCCTACCACTTGCAGAATGCAGCACATGTAAAATACAGCAAAGTAATCCTATCTGGCTGTTGTTTGTCAGTTTATCAACGAAATCTAACAAGATTGCAGGTGGCCATACAACATTGTGTACAAAGAAGATCAGAAGCTTGCCTTACTTTCATCTTCATCAACTCCATACAAAAGATTGACAGATCCAAATGGAACTCCTGCAGCACATTAACCTTCTTATCTTGAGACCTTATGTTTCATAAGCATATATGGCATTAACATTAAGTCAGTTAAAAAGGGAGACACAGAGAAACCACACATGCACAAGCATCACACCTCAAACATTAACCAGCAGAAAATCCTTTTGAATGTCTGAATGAATGGTTAAAGTGGCCTATGCAATCATATAACTATAAATCAGTTTCCATATCTTTCCCTGATCTTATTGTATGGCTATCATAGAATATGATAATTTTGTAACTACCACCCTTTTTTTTGGGGGTTGTGTGTGTGTTAAAACTACCACCATTTTGAATAATTTTTTTTTCCCTTTTTTCCTTTGGAGTGAAGTGAGGGAGTAATACAACCAAAGTAAGAAGAGTATAAGCTTATTTATTTATTTTTTGAACTTCCAAATGTGCAAAACATATTGTTGGCCAAAAAAAAAAAAAACAAACAAAAAAAAAAGGTGCAAAACATATTCAGTCATGGCACCTGTTGGAGTATCAAACGCAGGCAACAGTCTTCGGGCAAGATCCTCAGCAAGGTGAAGCAACTGATCATCATAGGATGGAATTCCCATTCCCTACAACAAACAAAGATGCACTGAATCCCTGTACTGAAATCATGACGCATGCAATACAACAACCATCAAGCAGAGAAACACATTCCTTGCTGTTGCATAACATCTCCCAGTAAAACATAATAATAGCCACAACAACAGAATTGCCCCAATTCCTGAAGTTACTCTGTTCCTAATTAATGATGAATTTCTGTATCAAAATTCAGCCACAACACAACTAGGCAAGATGAAACCTTCTTCAGATAATAACAGCTACTGACTTAGAGGCTAAGATATTCATAGGCCAACATTTATAAAGATAGCAACATTTGATATTCATCTTCTTTTTTTTCTTTTCCTTGCTTAGATAAATGCATTAAATTCAGAGGCACATAGCAGGGTAATCTGAAGATCATCTATTTGTGTTATCTGCAAAAGGGGCAAGCTATATGATAAGTAAATCATTCTAAATATCATGTGAAACATGTGCATCGTGTAATATGTACTTGCCAACCATTTTTGCAGGTAAATGATGAAACCTAACCAAATAGATCATTATGTGGTAAGCGAGTGTTTGCAACCCAAAGTAAGACATGTGAGCGGCATTACACATAATGTGGATAAACCATCTGGTGCTAGCGATCATGTTAATAGTCATTACAAAGAATTAAGCACATGATTAGTAAAAGTGAAAGTTATACACCAGTTCCTTTAACATACAACATTGCTAAGGGCAACAAAAGCATTACATTCAAGCCTACTTCTTACAATTAGATGGACATATGCACAATATGTTATAGGATCAAGTAGCTCCAGTCTTAGGATCGAATTGAAATAATAATTTTTGGGCTCTTTCTTTCTTTCTTTTCATTTTTGTTTTTTAGGTGTAGTTTTTTTTTATTGTTGTTTGTTGTTTAGTGTAGGGGGGAGGAGAGAGAAAATATAACTTAATTTTCGTTCTCCAACCTGTTCCTCAAATGTAAGTTCCAAAAGTAGTTTCCACCAACTGCTTCTTTCCCTAATTTAAATGCTTTTTTGACAGAGAATATAACTGCACAGTAAATCCCCTAACCTACTCATAAACAGCGCCATAACTGCCATTCAATATGAGACATTGGAGACAAATAACCAACACCTAAGTCTACTGCCATAAACATCTGAACAAACACACTAAGATACAGAACACAGATCACATACATTCACTGACAAGAGACACCTAAGTCTACTGCCATACACATCTGAACAAACACACTAAGATACACAACACAGATCACATACATTCACTGACAAGAGACTGCACTACCAAAAATATAATGCTGCTGTACCCAACTCTGTCACATACATGAACTGCAAGTCCAAACCAAACACATGACCTGCACAGCCAACACAAACACACACTACACACCATGCTCCTTTGTTTCTTTTTGTGCACCTATACACACTTGAAAGAAACAATTCTGTATTCATCCTTTGGTATCAACTGAATTGGGTATAACACAATATTTCCTTAAATTACAAATACTTTTTTTTAATTCCCATATTGCTGTACCAGCATCAACTGATACCCCAAGCCTCAAGGGGAACATACCCATGAAATCCATTTGCTAGGACCTTACATAGAAGTCATCATAATGTCTCCAAGGGGCAAGGTACGACTTTTTTCTTGGTGTTGTTTCATGGATATTGATTGTTGCTTGTCCCCATCCAAGAACATCCACATGCTCAAATGGGAAAAGATTCCTTCTATCCAGTAGGTTGTTCAAAAGACTTTATTGGCATCCTCATCTTTCTAAAGTCCAGACTAGAAATGCTTGATATCATTATTAAAGAATAAATATAAACTATACCAAAGGCCACCACCTCACTTTTGCCTCAAATTGACTCTTAGGATTAAAGCCACTTAAAATAGTGGAAGATTACTCCTCAAATTCAACAATTGATTACAACCAGCAGAAAAGATAAAACTATCGTGACAATACCAAAGACGTAAGATGCTCCTACAATGTAGAAAACTATGTACTTGAAACCATGTCAAAATTCCTCCACACCCTCAAAAGACATGTAGAAGCAGCTCAATTAAAAATCATGCTAAATAGCTCAATAACAAACTAAAAAGGAATGCTGTCCACCATGTCTTGAACCTTGAGGAACTTTGTCAACTTCTGAATAACTAAGTTTATGAGGCTTTATCCTCTTATGGATGTCACTAATACACTTTTTTCTCAATTCAATGAATTAAATACATGTAGAAATAGGATTAACTAATTGTATACATATGGAAAAGCTAAGACATTTGACTATGTACCCCATGGAGACCTCATCTATGTAGAAGGCTATTTTGGTAATCAAGTTTCTAATCCAATTTAATACCATGGACTAATATCTTGAACTATTAACAGAACCCAAGAAATCAAGCCTAATTAGAAACATCTTAGGAAGATCTACCTTGGAAAGCTTAGAATAAGAATAATTAGATTGAATTTTCCACTATTGACCTTCCACGGTTATCTTGCATGCAAAAAGTAAACTCAAAATCAGCCTTTCCGAGCTCATTTTGGCTTTGTTTCGCCTTATTAGGCCTTAAAGAGGCTTAACTAAACTTTATGCTTATTTATAGCAATAATAGGTTTTCTTTAATTACCATAAACCTTAGATACATTTAAGCCCATGAAGGTTAAAAAAAATGATACGGCTTCATCATAAAGCTTAAACTCAAGCATCCATCTTGGAGCCATCTAATATATAAGATTGACCTCCTAACTATATATATAAGCAGGCTTCTCCTCTCATTTGTTTCATTGAAAGCATTAACAAACTTGAGAAACATTAAAGCTCTGCTAAACTTGCTCTATAGAAGATCCAATACCCAATTTATCAAGAACGATTCAAGAATAACAAGTTTGATCTATTGTCACACATGTGCATTTGAGATACCAAGTTTGCCCAATCTTTCTCCCAAGCCTTTTTCCAATAATATCCTCTACATATCATCAGTTCAAGACGTCTCTTGGGTAGACTAGCACATGTGTTACATGTGATCGGCCAACTATAGGAACCCCACCACATAAGCTAATACAAATAAAAGTCATAGCTTGAGAATCAAGAGAACAAAACATACCAGCCCACAAGCAAGCACACTAGCTTTCAAAGGTTTTCCTCCAATGGCAAAGATGCCCAACAAACTTTTTTTTGGGTGTGAGATAAATTTCATTTCATAAAGTCATACATAAGATGTGTACGAAAGAACTCACTACTATTCAATCGTAGTGTTAAGACTAAAACAAAAGGACACTATGAACAAATTGTAGTCACATAATCTCCATAAATGTCTCAAGTTACAAAATGCATCCTAAAACTATTCTTTGTATAGATTCTAAGCTATTTGTAATTCCATTCACCCTTCTACTATTCCGTTCCTCTTAAAAGTGATAACATCCAGCTGCAAATGCATTTTTTTGTTTATTATTAAGTCTTCTAGAGTTCAATGCTTCCAAAAAAAACTCCAACAGATTTGTTTCCAATGGTTTAGCACTTCTCTATCCAATGGCGTTATCAATACCCATCCAAAAGGATCTAGCAAAATGACATGATAAGAAAAGATGGTCATGAGACCCTTCTTCCATATGGCAGAAATAACATATGTTCTGTTCAACCGAGCCCCAGCCAGCTGGTTTATCCAAAGTCAGTAACTTTTTCTGCACAATCATCCATGAAACCATGGATTGTCTTGGCCTATTTTCCTTATTCCATGTAATAGAAGTCCATCCTTTCTTATATTCTCTTCTTTAAGCTGCAAAATAGGCCTCCCTGATAGTAAGATCTCTTGTTTCCACATGATTCTGTATCAGCCTATCTGATTCCAATGGGAAAGAAAAATATCAGCCAAGTCTTCTGTTATGATAGTCCATCTCTCCCCTCTTGGCCAAGCCCAACCATCCTCCTTAATAAACAAGCTGAGAAGGGTCCTCCCTAGGAAACCCGAGCCTGCTCTTGTTTGCTTCTCAATCCAGTCCACAAGGGGGCCTTTGGAGTGCCAATTGTCAAACTAAAAGCATACAAGGTTCCCATTACCAATATTCCATCTAAGCATTTTCCTGGAAAGTGGTCTTGTTTGTAGAGTTTTCCTCCAAGACCAAAAAGCATCGTTTGGAATTTCGATAGACCAAAAACCCTTACATCCAAGAATCTCATTCTTTACCTAACTTGGCCAAAGGTTGAGTTATCATCTCCACAAAGGGTCCAAATGTGTTTTGGGTGGAGCTACTTCGTTCCAATGCTTAATGTCCAAGAAACCAAGGCCACCCTCATCCTTTGGTTTACAAATGTCCTTCCACTTGATTCTTGATTTTGCTCTCATACCATCATCCCCATACCAAAAGAATCTTTTTAACTTCATCTCAATAAGGTTTAAGGTAAAAGTTCAAAGAATAAATATCATGGCCTAAAAGACTTGAAGAGAGAATACACTCTTAATAAGCTACGCATGCCTTGCATAAGATAGGAACTTTGAAGACCAATGGTTGATTCTTGCAGCTATCATTATAATCAAAGACTCACAATCTGATCTTGACAAACTGTAGGAGGAGAGAGCCACTCCCAAGTATCAAATAGGTAGATCTTGCTTCAAAACCCATCAAAAAGATCAATTGTTCCTTGGTCTCCGGTGTAACTAAACTGAGAAAAATATGGCTCTTAATGGAATTAGCATATGGACTCAAGAGTCTATGTAACTCCTCAAGCCCCATCTTCACATGCTTCAAGGTGTTGATATCAACCTTTGAGAAGATCAAAATATCATCAGCAAAACATAAATAGTAGATGAAATCATCCTTTTTTCCTTTCTCATTTATAATACAAGAAAATACTTCCATAACTAGGACAAAAATGTACAAGGATATCAAATCCCCTTTTTATGGCCCCTTCGAAGCTTTAAAATAATCCACTAACTCCCCATTCATATTAATGGAAAATTTAGGAGTAACAATACAAGGCATAATCCAAGATATGAAAAGATTAGGAAGCCCCATGGCTTAGAGAACACTCTCAATAAACTTCCAAGAGACATTATCATAAGCATTGGATAAATCCACTTTAATTGCACATCTAGCTCCCTTCTTGTTGTTATGGTAACCTCAAACAAACTCTTGTACAATAAGAATATTATTAACTATCTTTCTACCTTTAATAAAAGCGGTTTGTTCCTTACTTAACAAGGAAGGTAAGATGGAGTTGAGACAATCTACAATAAGTTTGGAGATGCATTTGTAGAGAGTATTGCAACAAGCAATGCATCGAAAATCAGCAAAGGAAGATGGATTATCTTTCTTTGGAACAAGCGTGAGGTATGTTGAATTGATTTCGGCCAAAATTCTTCCAAATGTGAAGAAATTTTTAATTGTTACACAAATATCCTCCCCCGCAATGTCCCAAGTATCTCTAAAAACATTTGCACCAAAACCATCCAAACCTAGAGCCTTATCTTTTGCAATCAACCACATGGCATGTTTTATCTCCAATTTTGTTACTAGTTTAATCAGCTGACAAGCTTCCTCTGCAGTAACTCTATTTTTTATGAGGTTTACCACTCTTTCCTCTTCCACTCAATGGGAAGAACTACCATTGGGAAGGGACTGAAAATGTTGGAGAGCCAAAGACTTTATCTTCTCTTCAAAATGCACTCTATTTCCTTCACCATTGGTGATAGATGACAAATAATTCTTGTAATATTTCTGCTTCAATTGGCTGTAAAAAAATTTATTATTTCAATCATCTAATTTGATCCAAGTAGCTCTTGATTTCTATCTAAGGAATGACTCTTCAATAGCACTCCAATAATAGAAATTTGCAAAACATGTTTTTTCTCCAGTCCAATCTTCTGTAGAAGGATTAAACTGGTTCATCTCCTGCAAAGAAACCAGCTCTTCTCTTGCTTTTCTAACATGGTCAAGTAAACCCAAAATGTGGTTAAAGTTTAGAGCCTTCAATGTTTGAGAATTTTCAGTTTCTTGCACACTATGAACATAGGGAATCCTTCTATTTCTGTTGCCCAAGCTTCTTTCACAATACTGAGGAAATCCGGATAAAGCCTCCAGAAATCAAAATATTTGAAGGAACACCTTCTCTCTGCCATAACACAAGGAAATGAAATAGCCAATGGAGAGTAATCTTGCATTTGAAAAAACCACAAAATTGACTAGTTCCCAACACCCAATGTATGAAAAAATTGCAGTCCCATTAACCAAAATCAGATAATCTTGACTGCCTACTTTTATGGAAACCAATGGAACTCCTACATGTTTCCTCGGCAATTCATCAATCTCGCATTCAGATGGTTGGATCATCTCACTTGATCCGCCATCAGGGACACCACTTTACAGATCAATTCTTATTGAGTTGACAGTATGAAGATGAATTAAAAAAGGATTTGCTTCTTGAAAACTATTTTTCTTGTTCTATGACATTATTCCGATCTGGCTGGTTTATTTGGAGTACTCTTATATTTCCAAAGTGAGACACAGATAAGACCCAATGCTGGTTTTAATATTCAGTATTGTGATATTTTAGTATTTTAGGCAATAGTGTACGTGTCAGTATTTTAGGGGTCGTATGTGTGCCTAGTGTGATAAAAGTAAAGGATATAAATGGAGTGTAAGTATTATAAATAGGATAGTAAGAGGAAAAAAATAACCAGTCATTTTGTTAGAAACCAATGAGTTGATTATGAGCAAAGGTGCTCATGGAACTTGTAAGCTTTTAGCTTTTAGCTCATAGCTCTTAGCTCTCTCTTAGAAAGAGATTAGGGTTTGTAATTGAGTTTCTTCCTTAAAATCAATAAAATTACTTTAGTTTTCTTCATAAATCACAGCTGGTTCATAACAATTGGTCTGACTTGCTGTTGACCCACCGAAGGAGAACCCTACATGTTGCTTTCTGTCATATTCAGTAAACTAAGTTCAATCCAAACTGATCAGTAGATTTTCGCTTTCTCAGACAGCAATAGAATCTTCTCTTCAAGATATGTTGTCGAACATGCTTTTCATGGTGAAGGAATTGTGGCTAGCGCATAAACAAATGGGACTAAAACTTGATGATGCGTCTTTTCCTATTACTGAACATAAAATCTTGAATAGGAGAAAAACTGATAAACAGGACAATGATTCACCTAGAGGTGATGGATCTGCTCATTGTGACTTTTTCGGCAAGAAATCCAATACTTCTTCAACATCTGACTTTGATATTTGTGCTAGTACTCATTCCTCTCTTGCTCATTTTGGTGTTTGCACAACCTTCTCTAAGCACACTTCCAATGTTCGACAAAATGCTTGCTGGCCTAAGTCTGCACAAACTAGAGATAATGATGATCCTCATGTTGGATCTAAAATTGATGATGACTTTGAAATCCATGCTGCTCTAGTGGAACTTCCTTTATTCAATGGAAAAGATCCAGGTAGTTGGATCTTACTAACAGAGCAATGTTTTGTGCTTCAACACACTCGTGAAGAGCAGAAATTGGATTTAGCGACATTGAGCATGAGAGGAAGGTGTGTGTACTGGTTAAGAGCCTTGAGGCATCGTGTTACTGAATTGGACAACAATGAAAGAAGAAATGTTAAAATGATATGGCGAACATGATGGTTTGTTAATGGTGGATAAAGTATTGAAGATGTGTGTTGGCCAGCGTTTGCCAACTTCCGAGTTGGAATTGGAAGATGAAGTTCCAACAATGAATGTTGAGAAATGTTCCAACAAGGAGTCGATGGTCAAGCATAGCATAAGTAAGGAAAAGCTCGCAGTGAGTGCGAATGTTGAAGTGAGACTGTCTGATAACAAAGATCACTCGTGGACATCCGTTGGTGGTTATCAAGTGGGGAACTATGGTTTGACCTTAGAAACTACGGGCTAGAATGGATTACAACGACCGTGGTTGATGTCTCCATCTTCCCTGATGTGTTGATGTTCGATATTGACCACCAAACTGACTTTTTGGTTCAAGAGTGGAAGGATCGTGTTCAACAAACTGGAAGGACAGATATCACTGTCTTTGATCCTTTGATTATGGCTAATCACAGATTCCAATACACTGCCTGCACTATATAGCTATGTTTGCCAAATTATGTGTCAGCTAGTTGGCTAGTTGTGGGTGCTTCTCTAATCAGTCCATGAGGGCAAGGACATTCTGAAGGGGAAGGCAATTGATAAGACCCAATATTGGTTTTAATATTCAGTGTTGTGATATTTTAGTATTTTAGGCAATAGTGCACGTGTCAGTATTTTAGGCGTGGTATGTGTACCTAGTGTGATAAAAGTAAAGGATATAAATGGAGTGTGAGTATTATAAATAGGAAAGTAGTAAGAGGAAAAAAATAACCAGTTATTTTGTTAGAAACCAGTGAGTTGATTTTGAGCAAAGGTGCTCATGGAACTTGTGAGCTTTTAGCCCATAGCTTTCTTTGAAAGAGAGATTAGGTTTGTAATTGAGTTTCTTCCTTAAAATCAATAAAATTACTTTAGTTTTCTTCATAAATCACAACTGATTCGTAACAGAAACTAGAAAATAAGTGCCCCTAAAACTAATTACCAAGATGGGGACTTCAGCTAAGAAAGGCCAAAATTATCTGGGTTCTTCCTTCCACTTGCCAAACATGTTTCTACCATAGAAGTGTAGTTAGTATGCTTTGGAGTTCAAGTTTTTTATCGGTTTCAAGTATCTACACCCTGCACCATCAAACGAAGCTCAATGATGATGACTTTAAAAGATAAAATCATCAAGACACATCAGCCAGCATACTTGAGATGGACTGACAATCAGACGAGAGATACTCTACTTGTTTCCAACAACTTATTTTTTCCAGTAGAAGTGGCATCTTATATCATGAAAATCCAATGGACTTCATACTGATGGCCTACTGCTTAACACAAGTCCCCTTCACTTTGGTTTTTGTTTTGATGCCCGCTCCAATCATGGAAATTTAAAAGAAGAATAAGTTAAGATAGTTTCTCCCAAGCAGTCGAATTTCAACATCAAGAGCTAAGGATGCATAAATTTGGCAATTACTTGCAGCTTATCCCAATATTAATTATTAACCCAGAATAGTTCTCTGAACTTCTTTTACAAACTCCAGACAACATAAACAAGTTCATCCCTAATCCAGTGGTAACTGGAGATTGCAGATAGCATGATCAGATACTTCCAACAAGCGTAAAGCATATCTGCTTCTGCTTAAGTTGACACACAAATAATCTTAGACTCACCGGGGAAAATGACTTTCTCACACTATATATTCTCATCCAATGCATTACAATAAAATAGCAAAGAGAAAACATGAAAGTACCAATTTAAGCAACATACCAAACATGTAAATAAGTTCATATTCTCAAGTCCTTATAAGAAGTCACCTAAAAGCCAAATGAGTTGACATAGTATCAATTAAGAAAGTTTCTTTCATTTTCCAACAAAATGAGCCAAACTCAATATTAACTCAATATATTGAAATATTTGATAACTATAATATACTTTTGAAAAAGCAACGATATCTTCTTGCTCTATATATTCCTATAACAAACTTCAATTAAAACAATCCACTTTACTGAATTATTTCCAGCATAAGAATCAGAAAGCAATAAATTATTAAAATAGCAAAGAAGGGAAGATGAAAATCTAACTAAGGGAATACCGTTGCATAATCACTTGCAATCAGATGAGCAGAAAGTAAACCGCCAAGAATCCTAATAGTAGTCTCAAAGACTGATACCGTTTTGTTCTGCACAAGAGATATGTAATTCAGGCAAAAGTTAGAAAATGACAAACCATGACTTGTCGACCTACTTCACTCCAATGAACCAAGTTTTAAAATATTTTGTTTCCCCAATTAGTAAGAATCAGCATGCACATAATACTCATTCCACTTCTTTGAATTCCTCAAAACAATAGACTATATAACTATAAAGACCAAGAATAATGCAACCCCATGCTTATCAAGGCAAATATTTGCAATCCATGTTGAAAGGTTGAAAGACTGAAATGCTCAAAAGAAATGAAGATTATATTCCCTTCCTGTGCTTTTGTAAAATTATCAATACCCATCGCAAATTTCCTTACATATTGCTGACATCAACAGTAAATGTTCATAAATCTTAAAATGGAAGATGGTCAAGTAAAGTGTGCCATGAGAGCAGAAAAGGGCAGATATCATGCATCTCTTATTAATCAAATGGTGTCCGTAATCCAAATGAATTAAGAACAACAACTTCTCAGTCATCAATAGCAATATAGTGTTC